>VXBR01004638.1:381418-496740 GCA_013400215.1 Cisticola juncidis | reverse complement strand
AAGGTAAAGCTGCTGTCACTGAGGCGCGTGCTAGAGCGCAGGGAGAGGAAGGCTTCTGGCAGGCCACATTCCCAGTATGTTTCTGAAATAATTGTACAACTTCGTGTGTCCTCTAGGTGACAGAGGACAGGGAGGATGGAGAAAGGGGATGTATTGTCAAAAATAAAGCGTCATTCTGAAGGTGAGAAAGCTTAAAAAGCAGGGGTGGAGCTGTAAGGCCGGGGAGTGCTCTCCTGGACATTCATTAGCAGGGCCTCAGCAGCCCAAGGGATTTGTTTGGGACAGCAGGGAGTCATTTGAGGGGATAATAGTTATAAATTCAGATTCTAGATGTTTTTCTTCTTTACTGTTCTCCTTCCCCACAGCTCCACAGCCCCCAGGGCCAGAGGGAGATGTGGGGTGGGATCCTGGGGTCTGTGTGGGCTCCTGGGTGAGCTGGGACTGCACAGATTCTCTTCCAAACCCCGCAAAAATCTCTGTTAAATTCTAAAATGCTGTTTGGAACTTCAGCCACATTCAAAAATTCAGTTCCTGATAATGCTAATGGTGCAGTGGCCAAGATAATGAGATAATGAGACCAAAATGGATGTGGTCAGAAAACCCTCTAGGCAGCCCCACACAGGAAGATGTTTACATATTGGGCTATTTTCATTTTTCATACTCATTTCAATACCTCTCTGAAACAACTGTGACATGAAGAAGAGGCAAATGTTTCCTAGTTGAGGTGTCGTTTTGAGTTTGATGCTCTGGTCCCATGCCTGGGGTGTGGTGGCTCTTTGGCACCCTCAGCCTCAGCTCTTATAGCAGCAGGGCCTTGACTGCTCAGAATTGGAATTAATGTAGCTTTGCCTAAATGTACTTGCAAACAACATAATAATATAAAAATAGAAATATTATAATAACGTTATAGCAATATAGGAGTTGAAATATTTCATGCAGTTTGAGAAAGAACTAGCCATGGAGTGGGATAGTGGTTAGCCAATCCACCTCCTAATTTCAATATTGAAAGAAAACACTCTAGAATATATTCTGAAATGTGTTAAGTTATTAGATTTGTAAAGAAATGTGGAAGTCTAATGGTAATTTCAAATAGAAAAAGATAAGACACTCCATGTGGAAAGTGGGTGCCAAATTGTCATTCTGCAATATTTCAGATTTAATTTCTTATTATATAAAACAGTAGATAAATCCAAACTATTTTCTTGGCTGTTGCAAATTTATGTTTTGAGCCTTTGATTGAACCCTAAAGCATTCTGGCTAAAAGGCTCATGGTCTGAGGCTTTCACCTGAGAAATGCAGACCTGCAGTGCTTTTGACCTTTTATTTATTTTGAAAGTATTAACCTTCAAATGATTCAAGAATATAATCTTAATGGATGCAATTTCCTTTTGCAATTTGCTTCTGACATGGCACATTCAAACGTTATGGGACTGACTGTCTCTGTACTAAAGTTCTTTTGCTGCTACCATAACTTCAGGATTACAACGGCCCATTAGCAGGATAATGGCAGTGTTTCTTCAAACAGCATGGTTCCTTTTAATTGTCTTGAGACAATCTGACCTTTTTTTAAAAAGGAAATCAAATAAGTTTATTGTTGCCAAAAAGATCTTGGGAAATAAAAGGAAAAGAGGCTGCAATAGTACTGAATTTAAAAAAAATGAAGCCAAAACCAACATATATGTTACTGCTAAAATTTGATAAGATCTGGACAGTTAAAAAATCATTCCTCTTTGGATTACTTTAAAGTTTCTTGGTGGTATTTTTGGACATTGGAATATTTATTTTTAACTTGATACAAAAAGTCTGTTTAATATTTTTTTCAACAGAAAGTAGTTTATCAAAGACTTTGAGACCATCACCTGAAAATTCATGAGGATCTAAAACATTAAGAACTTGAAGGAAAACTACAACTTAATTTGTAGTGCTTCAGAGGTCTGGGGTTAGGATTTGGTTTTATGAAAATCTGGTTCATTTGGCTGACTTCTGTTCAACTCCATGTGTATGGGAAATAATGGACAAAAAGAGCTATTCATTGTTCATTCCTAAATTTTTATATCTTTGAATCTTTGATCAATAAAATTGAAAATTACCTCTCTTCACTTTGGCCACTGTAAGTTCTAGTAGTTGCTCATACTTGACAAGAAAGAAAAAGGAAACTTGCTGCAATTATTACTAAACTTTGCTTTCTTCTTTCACTCATTTTTTTTCCCTTTCCTCACCCTCCAGTGTGACTGTGGCATTGAATAAAGCCTGAGACAGAGCTGGTTCCAAACTCTGGTACTTATTTTTGGTTCATTAATTTTTGGCAAAGAAGGAACACTTAATAGGTCTGACATTCCCAGCTAGGTGGTGATTGATCAAAAGTCAGCACAGTCAATGTTGTTATTTTTTCCAAATTTCTAAGTATGTTATTCCCTAGGAGCCCACAAAAACAAAGTAATTAGTCTGGCTTGACAGGAATTATGGTGGCTAAACCAGCATCAGAAGGGACAGAATTCCATGGGATTGCCTTTTCCCTGTCTTAAGTCTATTCCAAAATGGCAAGGTAATGCATGTTGCATTTAAAGTGCATTATCTGCTTTATGCCAACTGAGCTCTTCAGGAATGTGACATTGTTAAATGAGATTTCCACACAGCTACAGGGATGAGCAGACCCTGTATTTATTAGCCTGGTAAAAGTACAAGCTTATCTCAATAACAGCCAGTCTCTCTCTCCATTTCCTCCTGTTTGTGCTGTGTGTCTGTGTCAGCCTTGCTCTGAGCCAGTGCTGTCAGGTGCACTCTCCAGAGCCTGCTCAGTCAGAGCTGGGAACAGCAGCCAAAAGCAGCTCAGATGCAGTCAGTGAGTGTCTGCAGAAGGTACACACAGCTATTGGCTGCTGGGGCTGAGCAAATTCATCCACTGGAGATGAAATTGTAACTGGCATGGGGCAGTGGGAGGCTGGCAGCTCTCTGGAGAGGCTGGTTAGGGAGGGTCTGGGTGGTAAATTCAAATATTCAGGTGCTAATCCAGCCTTAAGCCGTTGAGCTATTTTTATGTAACCAGTACCTTTCCTGTGACTTGATTCCCCCATCTCTGAAGTAGACTAATGCTGCTCATGAATTGGAAAGATTACACCAAAAAAAAAAAAAAAAATCATAGCACTTATTGACAGGGTAAATACCCCACCTGAATTGATTTGGAATTTCATAATGTTGGTAATACACTCCTGAATAAGGTGATGCTGCAGGTATTCAGTGGTTGACATTCACCTTAGTACAAACTAGGCTTATATGGGACTGGTGAAATTGAGAATATAAATTTGCTTCATACACATTCCAGTAACTCTGCTTTAATCTGTGGAAGATTCTCTGTGGGTGTTTATCAGGTCCAGAATATTGGACATCTGCCAAAACTCTGGCAGAACTTATTTTCCTTCATTTGGACATGTACAACTCAGAAAACTGAGGATGTCCATTTCGGTCTTATATCAGTAGGTTTAGTATCTCCGTAATTTTGATAACTGTATTTGGAGAATATGAGGCTTTAAATCTGCTCCAGGGTTAATGAAAACAGTAAATGAGTCTGGTCTGGTACCCAGCAAAGGAGTTCTGGATTGCCTGCTGCAGATGGTAGACTTCCAGGAGGAGCCAGAAAAGGGAAAAATCAGCTTTGTTTAGGAATACACTTGGATGTCAAAGCCATGAGAGCTTCCATGGGAGTCTGGAATTTCTGTCTGAGTTTTCCTCATAGTGATAGACTCAGCAGGACACTGCTTTCTTTGAATGTCCATGGGTGACTCATTCTTGTCTGAATCTTAGTAAAGATGATTAATTGGTGCTTCAGAAAAGCAGGGAGCTAAAAGTCCTCTGCTGAGGTTTGATCTTGAAAGGAGTGAAAGACTGTACATATATTATTTGAACATCAGGAAGAAAAAAAAAAGTTCTCTAATGTAGTGCTGAATCATCTTAGCCTGGCAAGTGTTAGCAGCTGCTGAGGTCAGCTGAAAGTTTGGGAAGGAAAATACTGACTCAGGAATTTTCTTGTGTCATCAGGGGGTCTCTGCTGCACTATGGGCTGGGATTTAGAAGTGGAGATCTGAAGGAGAACATTATAAACAGCAGCTGCTTTAAAAATAGCCTCATTCCTTTGCTTCTGACAATTGCATAAAGTCAAAGGAAATCCTGCCATAGCCATCCCTTCTAATTTTTCAACAAGCAATATTCACATCTCTGTTATTTTCTAGCCTAGTTATATTACTTTGTGCTTGTTTAAGAAAAGCTTGGTTATATATTCTTTCCTTAAATTAGCTTTGTCTTAAGCACAAATTTCAGATACATCCAAGTGATTTATAAGCCTAATCTGACTGAATCACTCCTGAAAGTTAGACCTGATATTTTTGCAAGTTTTATCTGTGGGCAATTGCTTAAGTGAATCAGAATATAATTTTTCCACTTCTTTGGCTGAAGGTCTGAAAAACCTTTTGAACTTCTTAAAAAAATAATTTTATTCTAGGTGTGAAAATATTTATTGACCCTCCCCTCATATGATGACAGCCACATGGCTTGCCCTTGGTGATGGGAAAACTTTGGGAGGGTTTTGACAAAAAAATTGGAAAAGGCTTCAGCCGAGGCTCTCAAGGCTTCACTTATTGCACTTTCTACTGTAATTCCTGTGAGGTTCACTGACCAAGACATTTGCTCTGGGCCTTGAGCACAATTTGGAGTGTGCCTTAACATCTTGTTTCATTTTGCATTCTGAAAGGGTCTCCAAGTGGCAATTACTTCATTCTCCTCTTTGCTTTTTTGGCTTCCCCAAAAATAGAAGACACACGGTGTTCCATTGCTGCTTCCAGCTATACATGCTGCATCTCCAGCATGCCAAGGTCTGCTCTATTAAGAGTTGTAAAAAGCTCAGCTGTGGGAGGCTTTTCTTTACCTAAGTTGTGAAATGGTTTGTCTACTATCAGTTCTTTGCATGAAGCATAAGAAACAAAGATTTGCAGCAAAATAGGTTCTGTTTGGATTGCACTATAGAAGGTCTTGCATTCAAACAAGGGGTACAGTGAAATTTCCATCAGGTTACTTTCTCCTCCCTTCTCCTTTTGCTTATTACATATCCAGGGGATGAAAACAGCCTCTCACTGGCAAGACTTGTCCATAGAATTCACACTCAGACCCTTGTGACCGTGATGATTTTGTCTCCTTGCTCTCAACACTGCCATGTGAATGAGGTCATGGTATTAAGTGATTCTAGCTGTGTAATATCTCCACATTATGTGAAATTCTAAAAGGCTTCTGGAACCTGAGCACTCTGTTTGGGGACTATTACATAGGAATATTTTCCTGAGAATTTACTGACCTTGTTGAAATTATATCTTTATGTGTTTTCTGTCTTTAAGTTATTATTTCTTCCCAATATACAAATGATCCAAATGTCAAGGTTCTGATACTGTGTATTCTACACAGGGGGGCAGAAATCCCAACTCATTGATTTCAATTCCAAAAGGTAATACCCTCTTATAAAATCTGTGTTATCTCAGTCAGATTCCAATGCAGAAAAATTAATCAAGGCACTTAAGCTTTTCTTCTGCCACTTGTTTAACATTTCTTTCTTTTTTCTCTAAAGTGTCAGGAAATGGTGCTGAGTTGGCAGCAGTATATACCATCCCAGAGGAGGCTGTAAAGTAAGTGTTAGAAATGTTTAGTCCTGTCTATAAAAATGAGTTTTACTGAACTCTAAAAAAGTAGTAACAGAACTGCCTCTTCTAGCAGTTTTTGTGGTTATTAATAGATGTTAGTGCATTAATTATGTTCCAATGGAGATTTAAATTCTAATCCAAACTCTCCATCCAAATTGAATGCTTTCTTAACCTTAGCACTATCTGATAAAATTTCTGTGACCTTTTGTATGTAGAATGAAATTTACCTCTGTATAAATAAGTAGGCTTGTGGGACTGATTATTGATTCATATAACTCAATTTTGAGGAGGAGACCTCTTTTTGATGTGCCTTGAAGATTCATATTATAATTCATCTGTTCACTTGTTTCACCACAGAAGTTATTGTAATTAAGGTATCTCATACCCTGGAATAAATTAAAGAGATTGTGTTAAAAAGAGGGCTCTTCATCAAGAATATCAGAATTATCTCTTGTTATTCCATCAAAACAGAAATTTTATTATTTAAATGGTTTGACTGCTTCTAATCCTCATGCAAGATAACTTGTCAACATGATGGTGGTAATATTAACAAAGTAATTTAACTTATTGAAGGGAACATAGCATCTGTCAGGAATATTTCAGCCTTTGCTGCTCTCCTGGTAAAGGCAAATTGAGCATTTTTTCCTTTTATTAAGACATCATTTCATTTTAAAGGAACACCTACTTTTTGAATATCATGATATTCATGAGAATGACTGCTTTAAAATCCTTTTCCAGCCTTGTTGTGCCCTCCCAAGCTTATTGTCAGTATTTTACAGTTTTTCTGAGGGTTCAAAATGCCATGGGAGGACAGATGACACACTGCAGTGTACCCTTACCATCTAATGTGTTACTTTCTGGTCTCAGGTTGCTTTTCCTTGAGCAGTTGGACACTATCAGTTGTCGTTTTCCCTCTATTGTTTCTTTGTTGCAGAAGCTCAGTGAGTGGGAGATGACAGAGCGGCCGTGCTGCCTCTGCTCGGGGAGCAGGAGAACTCTAACAGGGATATAAATTATTGGAAAAGTGTCCATCCCGGGACCTGCACACAGACACAGCAGCTCTGAGGAAATCAGAGATGGTTTGTTTCAGCTGAGGCTTAAAAAACAGCAGAGTGAAAGGGGCAAAGCACACTGGAGTCACTGTGTGTAAGTATTCTCAAATAATTCCTTAGTTCGCTTACCTGATGAGCAGAATACTATGTGTATTTCTTGCCACTACTTTTCATCTTTGAAGAATGAAAATTGCATTTTGTTTAATGTGATGCATGTTCTCTAAATATGTAGAATATTTTATATGAAGGATGGAATTTGAAATATTTGCTGGGGAGAAAACATTTTTGTAATGCCTTCCAAGTAAATGCTGCTGTTTTAAACTGAGTATATACTGATATTATGATGTGTGGTCAATACTTTTTAATGGGACATACTTATAAACAAGTAATCATCATATTTGAGACTGGGTGTCCATCATTTCTATTTTATGGAACTGTTTGTATTTCTACTGTTTTCTTCAAGAGTCAGTTTATGGGAGGGTGTTAATAGCAGTAAGTTACCTGCACTTACACATGAGCAAACCCCCTACTAAAGTCTGGCAACCTGGAATGAGTATGCATAGAGTTTATGACAGTCCAAGACAAACTGGGGTTTACTTTTAAGGAAAAGTTCTTGTTTCTTCTGATTCTCTGCATTGCGGTAAGGGAGTAGGTGTGTGAATTTGTATGTGTGTGTGTGTTTGTGATAACTAAAGAATAAATAATTTTGTGAGTTATCAAAACCTTTGGGGGACCAATTTTGAATAGAACAAATCAGCTCCAACTGATGGAAGATTAAGGAAGCTAATTAAAATTAGGTTGCATTGTACTGCACACTTGGACTATTACACATGGAATAAAAGAAGATCCTTTGGATTTTCTGAAACCTGCTTATTAATGTGCAATTATTTCTCTGTATGTTTTCCAAGCACTGTTTATTAGTAGCAGGTTCAAAGCTCATATGTTTTCTGTAGCAACAGCACTTCAGGCTCTTAGAACATTTATGTGGCACTGCAACAAGCTAGATTTTTTTCATGATTCATAAACTGATTAAGATGCCTTTTGGAAGTGAAAAAGAGGGATGTAAGTCTGCTTGGGTTTGTCTTCTCTGAAAGAACTTGACTGTCTCTTGTCAGAGGCTCTAGATAAATAGTGATTTATGTAACTAAATAGTCTTGTGGAGACTGCTCCTTCTGATGGAAGAAACTTGGCCTGCACATGCATGTTACAATTTAATCAACTGTCTTGGAAGTACCATGACATTCTTGTCTGAATTCTTCCCACATACTGGATAAAGCTGTACTGGATTCTTTTTTTAAAGACAGTTTGATGGTTTTAAGGAGATGATAAGGAAAGTTTCCACGGCACTTACCTAAAACTGTATACTGAGCTCAATATATGCAATGACAGAAGGGTAGCCAGTAATTCACTGAGGAATTAAAAGCCATTTCCTTTGTTTTCAATGTGATGCCATGTCCAATTACACTGAGTCTTTACTGCTGATCTCAACAGGCCTTTTCTTGCACTTCTTGCCTTTATTGTTACTGCAGTTTTCCTAGTGTAGACTTAGTGGATGATGCTATTAGATGTTGTAAAGATAGGTTCTTACAAGCACTTTCTGCATTTATAGAATACATTGAGGACTCCTTGTTCAGCCAAACTGAATGATGACAGAGGATTTTCCCTATTATTAGGACTGACTAGAAATAATTTCCCCTAAAATCAAATCAGTTTTGGTATTTTTACTGTGAAATCCAAAAACTACAGCTCTTTTTAGGCTTTTAGAGAAACTTGGCCTCCCCCTAAAATAAGACAGATTTTTGTTTTGGTGACAATATATGCAGGGAATATTGGAAAAAATACAGACAAGGTAGCTGTGCTGATGTTTGATAGACACAAGAAAGTTTTGTACTTAAAACAGAGCTTTCAATCCTTTATGATCTCTTACAGCCATCTCCAGCATTTGGATGTATTCATGAGTCCAGTAGTGGACCCTCTGTTTGCAGCTTTGAAAAAACAGAGTGGAAACTCACAGAAAGTCAGATGAAAACATTCTGCAGCCTCCAGCAGATTCTGAACTACATGGCCTTTAAGCTGCCCAAAGAACAATTGGGAAGTGTGGGAATTGCTCTAGAGAAGTCATGAATTGTTTTGGGATTTACTCAACATATTCTAAATTTGGATGAAAGATGTGATTATGGAATCACATAATAAGCATTCTCTCCTACACTCACAAAGAGTTTGTTTTCAAATCATTCTCTGTTATACATGCTCTGTGGCATTATATCAGCTTATTCACGTGCTTCAGTCAGGTTCCACAAGTGATTCCTGATGATGCATTTTTTTTTCATTCTAAATGAATAAACAAACATAATTCCTACCTGCAAGTTCCACTGTTCTTGTGTCAACTGCTGTGCAGTGAAGCTGGATTTGTTTCAGATGCAATGCCTTCCACCTCTCTTTAAAGCACAGAAAAGGAGTGAAGAGCACAGTTTATTTATCAGGTGGAATCTGTGCCTCATGTTCTGTGGAAGAATGAGCAGAGAAAACCTCATGGCAGCAGTAGGTGGAGGTGTTTGGCTAACATCTCACCCAAGCAGAATAACTGAATTAAGACCTTGGCTATGTTGAGGGCCCTCTTCATAAAAACAGATGAATCATCCACAACAGGATGAATCTGAATCTAAATCAAAACATGGCAAAGATAAGAACACATCCTAAAAATTTCTGAGATGTGGTGAAACCCAGAGGCATTTTTTCTTAGTCTGAGAGAGCAGTTAAGAAGTTTATTGCATTTAGCAATTTTTTAAAGCATTTTTGCACCCATGAGCTAAACTGTGTATCAATTAGCATTGCTTCTTGGTGTCCTTCATTAATGGCAAAGAGGTAAAATAAAAGCACAGAATTAAGCTCAGTGATCCAGAGCACTGACTCATGCCCTTTTAATGTAAAAAATTGTGCCTTCAGAAGTTCAAATTCATATTTTCTGAAAGCATAAATGACTATTCTGCTTCTATCCTTATTCTTGTATTTTTCAGTGGTTATAAAATGCAGTTATTAAATCTAGTGTGTCAGCTGGAGTGGTTTTATTGTCCATTTATAGATATCAAGACAGCTAGAGACTACTTAATGACAGTCTTCTGGTCCAATGAATATGTCAGCAAAGGAAACCAAGCATTTCTCTTAATAAAATGGTTTTCAGCATCCTTGAGGACTCATTAAGTGATCTCTTTAGAAGTCATATTCACAGAGCTAATTAACATGATCAGAATGTGCATTCCTTCCCTATGATTAACTTCGTAGCACCAAAAAGAAAACTTTGAGTAAAAGTCTTACAGTGACACTGAATACACAAACCCTAATATTCTGTATTGGAATGCATGACACACTGGCTACAGTTTGAATAACTGTTTAATGTCAGCTGTCCTGATTATTTCCTGCACTTCAATAATTCCATTTCTTATTCAGAATTCTATGCTGTCTGTGAATTTTATCAGAGAATGCTGCTTTGTGGGACAGTGCAGTTACAAATTACTGTCTCTAAAGTTTGCCCTGCAGAGCAGAGGAGGGGAGAATTCAGCTGTATATTCCATCTTTGCTACTGCATTCCTCAGAATGTTCCATATGTTTACCTTTATCTGACTTCAGATTTTGTGCCTTTGTGGTTGCTGGCGAGGGCAGTGGAATTCTTTCATGCCTGTTGCTTTAATAAGGAATGTAAAGCCACATACACAGTAACATGAAAACACAACAGCATGAAGCAGAAATAATCCCTGATGAGATGCATATCTTGAGTAGGGATTAGGAATGTTTTGCACCAAATTTTTTATTTGGATTGTTACTCTGAAAAATTCCAAAAGGGGGCAATCTTTACCCTCTGCCTGGAAGTCTATAAATGTAATTCAACTGAGAAAATACAGCACTCTACTTTCTAAGTTCTCATTTACCTTAGAGAACTGAAGGTTAGTGCAATGGTAAAAACAACATTTAAGGGTTTGGTTTGCTTTTTGAAAAGCAAATTTTAAAAGTGATCCTGGATTTTCAAACTTTATTAACTGCAACAGTATGGATACATGTGGTCACTTTCAAATTGTGGTGGTTAAAATTACCTGATGTCCTTACTTAGAATGAAAAATCATGTTGTTTGAGAAGGAGATACATTAAAAAGTAATATACCTAAATTCCTTGTGGACATAAGGCAAACATGCTTATGCTGGAGATTTAGGGGAAAAAAATGATGATTGGCACTTACAAACTTGAGCCAAAATCTTTATACTAGCTTGGAGGAATGATAATTTTGTTTTATAATTTCTTATCTTTCTGTATAGAAGTAGAAGAAATAACTTGTAGCCATTTGCTTACCATTAATTTGTAGTAACTTTTTTTTACTATATAGAGTATTTTCTGTAAGAAGAATGCCTATTTGCTTCCTTTAAGCTTCCTCAGCAAGGGTGTTCTTGACCCATCTTTTGTAATTTGATTGCAAAAATCATTTAATTCTACAAAAAGCAAATATTTCATGTATATGATATATATATGGATCTACTAGCCCCCAAATAGTTTTAACAGATATTTTAAAGCCAACACCAAGCCAGTATCCTTTGGCTGTACCAAATGGGTGTTGAGAAGGAAGGCTGCAGGGAGCTGGTGAGGAGCATTCTTGCCTGTGACTGTGGCACAGGATGCTGCAGTCCCAGCCCCGCAGTTTTCTGAGTATCTGAGTATCCTGCCATGCTCTCAGACTGAGTGTCTGCTGCATGTTCAGAGCTCTGGGTCTGACTGAGAGCTCCCTGTCTCAGGAATAGGGAGTTATTTCAGGCCTCTGCTGCAGAGGCCCAGCGTGCTGCAGGGACAGGTCTGGCACTGGAGTGTGTGGTTTGTTACGGGGCAGGTGAGAGCGGTGCTGGGGGAAGGAAATGGACACATTCAGCTCAAAGGTACAGCTGAGCTTGGCTTTATCTGACATTTAGAGAACACTTCTGATGTTGTAAAGATATTCAACATTTTGAGAGACTTCTGAATGCTGATCTTTATGAAGTGCCCAATAACCTCTTTTTACCTGCGGTTCGTACCCACGACACTGGGGCTGGGTATTCACCCGTGATACAGCCAAATCCTGTAATGAGTCATTACTGTGTGCACCCTGGCTAAAGATGATAGATTACCTGTAGTTAAATGAAATTCAGTCTGTGATGTTTGGGATCTTGGGCTCCAGCCCATACAGTGTGAATAAAGAGGCACAGACTGTCAACCTTTGTCTGCTGCAGTGGCTCCGATCTCTGATTCGCAGCCAAGAGGGAGCTGGTACAGCGCAGTTCCATAAAGCAAAATATGTTTTCATAAGATGTATTAGAAGCTGAAATAAATTATAGCACCACTTTATTGTGTTAAGCAGTATACGTAATACTTACTTTTTTTTTTCTTTTTTTTCTTTTTTTTTTTTTGCCTTGCTTCACATTCATATGATGCAGCCTATTTTAAACGCAGCCACATTTTTCTCCCCTCTAGAGAAGATGACCATACCAATTGCCTCACTATCTGTTTACATTCTGGAAAGAGTCTTTTGGGATTTTCTCTTTCTGAAATAAATGTTTGCTTATGGATTTTTTTTTTTTATTGTCACATCCATGGCATTTTTAAAGTAAATATGAGTACAAGGTTTATATTATTTTAAATGTATATTGTATTTGTCTTCCCAACACTGTGGTTTTTAGTACTGTGAATAACGTAGTATGGAGCCAGCCTATTAAACAGCCTGTTTTTGTAAGGAAACTGTTAGTCCACCTACAATATTCTATTGCTTACTGTGTTCTTCCAATATGTTTAGCATTCCACAACCTAAATGATCATTTGTTGAACAAATTCATGCTTTTATTAGTCAAAATACAGAGAAAACAGAGCCCCCCTGTTTCAAGATATTTGCTAATGCACGGTTAATTATCACATATAGCTTACTATAATTCATTTTACAGGGAGACCTCCTGCAGGTAACATACTAGCAGTTTATGAAGCAAAATAACCTCACTATAGATTAGAACTGTTTCACTATTGGTCAGACAGTTGCTGCTTCTAGGCCTTCTCACTTCACATTGCTAATTTGAACAAGGCTTTATTTTTATATTTGTCAGCAGCAAGACTGTAGCATGGTTGTTAAACCTCTCCCAGGCCTAATTAGAGTAGCAATGCTAGCATTCATAATGAATCTCGTGTCCTGGGTTGGAGGAGGTAGCCGTGGTGCTGCAGTAGCTTCCTGGCAGACAGTTGCTGGCAGGTTTAAGGTAGCTTGTGGCTTGCAATATTAAGTGACTGTTGAAATTCATTGACTCCACTGCGGCTTATGTGTCTAGATGACAACAAGTTTACACGGTTCTTTTATAGTTACAGCAAATGGGTCCATTTAAATATTTATTAGGTGATTATGGTGATGTGAAATGGAAAAAAATTGCAAAGTACAGTATTGCATGTATAACTGTTTTAACTGTTTGTACAAAATAGACCTGTGGTATCATTTGAAATTACAGCATCTTTTTTTCCTCATAAATATTTATAGCATATCAGTAGCTAGGAATGCTAATTTATTTGCATTTTGTTTCTTATTTAGTTTGACAGCCTTTTGGGTAGCCATTAAAGGTACTCACTCTGATTTGAATGAAGGATATTTCAATCAGCAGTTGAGTGGCATTTTGATTGGAGTGGGTGAAGTTCAATTTTAGGAGTTCTTTTTGGTTTATGAGACAGAGAAAGGAATATTAGCTGTGTGTGCTTGATGTTGGGAGCACCCCCAGAAGGCCTGCTTCTCTGAAACTCTTACTTCTGAGCAAATTTTCATACCTGCTGCATTAAATGTATTCAGTTTGGTTTATTTTACTCTTTTTTTCTGGTTTAATAAAGATGAAAGTAACACAATGGTCAGGTATAAATTTCTGCAAAAAATTGGGCAAGAGTTGTAAAATGACTTGGATGATAGAACAAGCTATTTCAGGTATACAGATAAAAGGATTAAAAGCAGACAGAAAAAGAAATCCAAAGCTTTGACAGCTTTGTAGCTACTGTTTACTTTGTCACAGCAACAGAAGAGATGGAAGTGAGTGAATCTCACTCAAGGGCATGAGAGAACATGATGATGATATCTAGAGGTGTCAGAACAAATATATACATTGGAAATGCTTCCAGTGATGGCACAGAAAATAGTTACAGTGAAGAGAAACCAAGCATAGTACAGTAAATTTAGTCTGAATATATGTGTGTGTCTACCTCTATGTGTAAACTTACACATAGTATGAGAGACTTGCTCTTTGTAAACAGAATCCTTATGCTTCAGCAGCTTCACTCACAGTGCCATCACTGAACTTCACTCTTGCCTAGAAATTTAAATTTGCTGCAAGTGGGTGGCAGAACTTTCTGAATCTGTATTTTCTAAAGAACAGAAAGAAACAGCAGAGATAAATCTGAAGTCAGTCCTTGTCAGGGGAGGTGTAAAATGTGCATCATTGTCAAGTAGAGGCAGTGAACACCAGCTGGAGCTGCTTGACTGTTTGAGATATTGACCAACACATATCCACAGGTCTGGCTTTTGCAATGCTAATTCTCTGCACATACATTTTTTGATAGTTTCACATCAATTTCAGCAGGCTTGGAATACTTTCTATTTGCTTCTGCTGAAAAATTAATTCATTATTTGGGCCAATTTTGTCATTTTCATTTGAGGAAAGTAGTTACACAGCCTGGAAATATTGACAGCAACTTTAAATGCAGACAAAGAATGTTCATACGTTTAAAAATGAGGTGGATTACTCTTCCAAAAAGAATAAGAAATGCTGGGAAGTAAAATGGAGACCTGGAGCTGAATTAACTCTGCCCCATGAAGCTGCTGGAATGCCCAGAGGCTTCCTTAAGACTGCTGTACTATGTCTAGGATTGGGGTATAATGTACATACAGAGCTCCAGCTTGGGTGACACTTTGTAATTGCATTAATGCTTAGTTCATTACCTGCAGGAAAAAGCAAGATAGAAATCCTACAGGCATCAAATCATATGTTTGATGCTGGTTTTAGCTCAGATTTGGTGCCCATATTCAAAATTGAGAGAGCTAGTGACAAAAGGATACGATTACAGAACCAGTATTAACAATTACGTATTAGAGCTCAGTTGAGAATTTGGTGTTTGGTTTCTTTTCTGCTATGAGAACTCAAAAGACTAGGGAGTGAATTATTTAATTAATAAACTGTCTTTATGATTATAAAGTTATTTATCCTCATGCTGAAGATCTCTGTGCTTATCTCTGCACTAGTTTTGGGTGATGTCCTGTGATGCCCAAGAAGGGAAATTAAACTTGCAGCTCAGGGTGAACATCCACTGATGTGGAAGGAGGACAGTAGAAATGTGTCCTTGTGTGTCCACAGCAGCCCTGGTCCTTGGGGCTGTCGATCCAATTATTTTCACAAGAACTAGATTCATTTGAAAAAGGATGAAGTGGCAGGGGGGCAAAGAACATTCCTTAGCTTTTTGAGTCTGGAACTTCTGTCCTATGCTTTGCTCAGATTTTCCAGTGAGATCACTTCCTGAATGGGGTGTAATATGAATAAGTGTTCTGAGAGGCAGGTTCAAAAGCTGAGCACATGGAATTAGCCCTGCTTTGTTGTATCCCAACAGTGACAAAGCTCAAATTGGCCAATAAGCTCAGAATTGTCCCACATGCATGAGCAAAATTATATATATTGCACACACATTTTTGTGTCGAAGAACCTGTGAAATCAAATGTTTGAAGTGTGCATGGGTGTGTTGTATTTGCATTCAATATAGAGTTGACTGTTCATCCAGTGCTGTAGCCTTCTCTGCCTTGGTTTTCTGCTACAACTTTATGCCATGTGTACTCAATATACTGTTAAATACTTTACTTTTCTGCAGTTTAGTAGTTGAAGCTGCTATATTTTCATTTCTCACAGCTGTTACAGGTTTATTGTTATAATCCATATTTATGAATTTCAATAACAGTTCAAGGTGTGGATGTACTGTTTTCCCTACTGAAGTAATACAGAAGTAAGACAGAACTCTTGTTCAAGTGATAGTTATTTAAATCTATCTGAGTACAAAGTGGTGCCCTCACCACTGAGTTCCTCTCCTGCTGACATTCCTTCTTGTGATCCATTTAGATGAAATAAAGAGGGGTGGGGAGATGACAAAAAATCCTGGAGTCATGAGACACTCACCGCAGATGGCAAAATAAAGCTTCTTTTACAGTATCAGGAGAAATGCTTTTAGACAATGAGTAGTACAGTAAACCACATTCTATCTCTGTGCATGACAATAGGAACTTAAAATTTATTTTTCAGTTGAATGAAATATAAGAGGTCCAAGAGTCAAGAACTTACCACTAGGACAAACTGGAAACTTTCCAGTGGAACATTTTTCTCTCAGCTAATGCCGGTTCACCAAAACCTAACACATTGCATGAAAATGTCTATTCCAATGAAAATTTTGATGGAAATGTTCTTGGTTTTCTGCCAGCTCACCCGCTTTTCCCAGCTCTCAGCTCCCCGGCATCTCACGTGGAACAGTGCCAGAAAGTCAAGTTTCTTCACGTTCCTGGCCTGTTTGGCAGACTGCCACGAGGGATGGGAGTCTGGGCTCTCCAAAGTGGACAAGAAACCTTATACATGCACATACAACCCTACACATACTCTCACAGGTCATTTAAATCCATGTCAGTTCATTCAAAGTAAAGGGGTTTTTTTATAAAGAGGGTCTTTTAAATATGACCCTCCTATGGAAAATTTCTCATGTCGGAATTTTAATTCTAACTTGAGACTGAAAAAAAAAATTGAGGAATATGAAAAATTCTCCTTATAAGGTGAATACTGGTTCCTGTGCATGTTGCACTATTGTCACAGAGGCTATCAACAGCTCCATCTGCCTTCTCTCTTTCACTGCAGAACAAGAGCTATATTTGTAACAGGTATGGTGCTTACACACTTAACCTTAACAAAACAAGATAATATTTTTAGAGCTTTGTAAATATTTGTTTTAAAAATTCCTCCTAAGCCATTTTATATAAGGCAGGCAATCTTTTCTTGCTCACTAAGTGGACTGAGGGGATAGAATTTCAATGTTTTTGCCTGAATGATAAACAGAAAATAGGCACATATACTGAAATTCTGACTGAGAGGGCCCTGAAACAGGAGCACTGTAATGTACTTTTCCATAGCCTCACTTCATGCACTGCAAGCTGCTCAGTTGCTTATTATATGTAAGTAAATAAATAAGTTTCAATCACACTGTGTAGGTAACTTCTGACTGTGGGGATGTGTTCACATTTGGGACAAAAAGCAGTTGTTTCAAGTAGCCACTAATGAATTCCTTTTCTGACTGTTCTTAATACCTTGGATTAGCATAACAAAGTCAGGCTCTTTAGGACATTAGTACTTACTGCAGTTCATTTTTCAGTTGAGAAGATGGGATTTATTGTAATAGATACAGTTCAAGATTTCACTGAAGAAAGGTTCCTGAGTTCCTCACACTTCCTTGACATCAGTCTATCCATGAGCAGGAGAAAATGGGATGAGTCTGTTTGTCTGCACACATAGCAGGATTGAGCAATTCAAATTAATCCTCTGAAAGGAAAATAATACATACAATCACAGGCTTTTAAATTGGTTTCCAATCAAATGTTCCTTGATAAAAATGATGCAATGGAAACCTATTAACAGTTGCTTTCTAATGTCCCTAAACCGAAGTCTCAGTTGCACTCTCTAATCTCCTAATCTTTTGAAAAGAAGAGCAGAAAAGCCTCTCTACAAAGCAATTCTGACTGCTTTATTTGACTCATTGGGGTGAGAGGAAGACAAGAGGGTGTTGCAACTCATATGCTGCAAATACAATTCAACATGTGCAATGAAGTGACAACTGAATCCTTCATGTCAAAGAGTCCGTGCTGGACTGTGACCTGTGAGCAAAGACATCTTATTACTCTTATCTGACAAGAGTTCTCTAAGAGCATCTTAAACCCTGATCTGACTGAGGGGGGGAAATCTCAGCTCCATGGAATACAGAAAACTGCCAATGATTTTCCTCAGCAGCTACCTTGCATAAAGTGAAGCTCAGCTCTTTACTGTAAGACTGAACTGACCCCCCTCCACTGTTCCAGGCACTCACAGCTGCTCTCTGGTGGAAAAAAAAAAATCTGCTTTCCATACAGAAGCCCATCATCTGAGAGTTTGAACTTTTGTCTATTTATCCAAACATAATTTCTCTGATTGTTCTCTGGGTATGTTAAGAGCCTTAAATAAGTCTATGTTTGAAAATTTATATCTGGATCTAACTCTTTGACCATTTCTACCCCATAATATTACAGTATTGAAACTGGTAAATTCATAGAAAAATTTGCACTGACAGTATTTTGGGGTGCTGGCTTTGGCATCAGCTGAGAGATGGGAGGATGTGATTGTGCTGTGCAATTCATGTTGTGCTGGATATTGTCAGAAAGAGGCTGATTCTCTTAATGCAAACAAAATGTTTTGAGGTTAGCCTCAGGGGTTTTCTGTTCCCATGTAGCAACCTTTCTGACAATTTCTGTCAGCTCTTCATGTTTTAGGGCCTCAGACTCGGAGTGAAATCACCTTTATACCAAAGTACACACACTACTGTATGTGTAATACCATGGAGGGTAAGAAAAGAAGCAGGGGTACCTAACTCCATGTGCTGAGTTGGACTGTGCCCAATGGGTCTGTATAGAAGGTGGATTCTCAAATATCTGAGGGTTCAGAAACATGGCCAGTGCTGGGTCTGGGGACAGAGAGGAAGCAGGGCAGAGCAGCTACAGAAATCAGAGTTAGGAATTTGGGCTTGGATTTTTATAGGAGCCCATGTAAGTAAAGGCATCTCTCTTCTATAGCCCATCATGAATACCTGGTAAATGCTTTATTTGTTACTACTGACCTCTCTCCATTTGTTGTAGTAAACTGGACCTGATTTCTTGATCTATCTCTCTGTAATCAGCTATCCTTATCCCCAAAATGATTACAATGACTAAATTAAACTGTGTGCAGCAGTGTATTGTCCCATCAGATGGCACCGAGGAGTTCTACAATCTCCTTGGAGTCACCCAAATCAACTATTAATAGATGCTTTTAATGTAAGAATTCCTTGGTGGTTCCATTTTTCTATGGTTGCAAGACATTATGGACTTCTTATTTTCTCTCTGAAATTGTTGTGCTGTTTTCAGTACTTAAGAGACAGACTCCAAATGAAGCAGCCATTCCTAACCTATGCAGACAAAGGGAGTGGTTCCCTTAGCAACAGGAACCATGTGGAGGTTCTCAGAGAGCTCTCTTTTCCCCCTACTCGTGTTTTCTTTTAACTCAACATTTTGCACAGCATCTTGCATGGAGACTCCGACAGCTGGGCTGGAGGCAAGCAGCTCTTCCTCCTCTGGCTAACCCGTGCTCCAGGGGCAATTGTTCTACACTCATCAGACAGAAAAAATGATAATCACGGGTAAGTGAACTGGCACACAATCAGAGTTCATGCTGAGGAGGGGGAAAGTTTGCTGGCTGGCAACCAGAAGTGGCCAGCACTTCCCAGTGGGCATGTATACTTGAAGCAGGGGCACTGGTGTGATGCTTGCCTGGCTTTCTGGTGGGATTGCATGTCTGCATTTAACATTTCAGGGGTTGGAAACATTAGTACAACTGGGTTCTAGCCCTTAGCATGCTACTGACTTCCTTTACAGTCCTGAACATCTCATCTCACCTCTCTCCTTCCTCATCCATTAAAAAGAGATTATATACCATGAGGATCTCAGAAAAAGTATAAAGCACTGCAGAAATGGATTATATTGCTTGTCAAAATTGTATTTGCTTTTGAAGTTGATGATAAGGCATGCAGAACCTGAGATAAAGTATTGATCTTTTATTGTGGATTTAACTGAATTAACTTTCCTGTATATAGATCTAGTTGCTTTTCTTCCCAGTACAGAAGAAGAGATGTGTGTGTGTAGTGCTTTTACATATATGTGCCTAGGTATAGGAATTTGTGTATACTGGTATATAAGTAACAGAAATAGAGATGTTTGTTTCCATCAAAATAGCTACAGCACAGATAAAGCAGCAACTGTGATTCAGTGAAATCCAGCATTCTGTAAAATAATGAAATTTAGCTTTGTGTGTATTGAGCTAACACTTGTTCTGCTGTCCCTGAAGTGTTACATATTACCAGAGCTCCAGCCAATCTCAGCTGAAAAGCCTAATGCATAAACTCCCTAAGTTTGTAGTCATTTCACCTAAAAAGA
Organism: Cisticola juncidis; assembly: GCA_013400215.1. Classification (NCBI taxonomy): domain Eukaryota; kingdom Metazoa; phylum Chordata; class Aves; order Passeriformes; family Cisticolidae; genus Cisticola; species Cisticola juncidis. The sequence goes on along the minus strand of VXBR01004638.1, from coordinate 476,743 downwards.
GACATCTGAATTATTCCAATGTTAAGCCAGTTTATTTTGTGGGGGACTTGCATAAGGGATGAACTTGTCTCTGTTTTTCCTAATTTGATGTAGAAAGTTCCTCTGGTCACCATTTTTCATGGCATTTGAATTAAAATTCAAGCACGCAAGTTCATATTTTGACAAATGCAGCGTGCTGCTCCTTTGGATGCAGGCTCCCTCTGACTGCACGCTCACAGTGTCGCAGTGAATGCACTCACCACTACAGGCAACTTACTTCTCCTATTTCAGATGTGATTTGATTACTGCAGGCAAAAGCAGCCGCTGTGACTGTATGCGCAGAGCAGCTGCAGGAGGGTCACGCACCAGCTCCCCACAGTCCTGTCAGTGAGGAGCTGTCCCTGCTGTCCCTGCTGTCCCTGCTGTCCCTGCTGTCCCTGCTCCTCGCTCAGCACAAACCCACAGACCCCTGCTCTGTGCCCCTGCAGCACCCAGCACCTCTGAGCTCCTCCTGGGGACCGCAGGTGACAGCAGCCACAGCACTCCCCTGTGCGTGGGACGGACAGTTTGTCCCTCAGCTCCAGTTTAAATGAAGAAAAATTGCCAGGTTTGCGCCTTTATGAGCAATATTAGGGTTTGTGTCTGAATAAAGAGGAAGGCTGTAAAGAGTCACTGAAATGAATTGTTTCCTTTTTCTCGCTGGGATTATATTCCTAGCCTTTTATACCCTACTTCAAATAATATTACTGCTTGAATCAGTGATACTAGCTAAGGTACAGGATTAAAATACTGTAAATTTAGTGTGAAGTGTTTGGGTTCTTAATAACAATTTGGTTTGTACATTTTACAATACGTGAAGAAAATCCTGGGTTTAGGGTGTGGGGGTTTCTTAGCAAAGATTTTAAGTCATTACATATTAATCTTCTTAATTACTTTGCCCATCCCCATTTGGTATGTAGTTCTGCAGTTTTTCCTTTTTGCAACATTTTCATGTAGAGTTTATTTTCAATTTTCATTCAGATGAACAAAAATGTCAGTCCTTTTGCCAGGCCTGCAGTTAGAGATTTTGTATGAATAAGCCACTGAGAGCACTTTTAGCAACTTTACATTCACTAAGTTTGTCCTGTTATTAGCAATAGTTATACTGTAGCTTCTATCTCAGCATTTGAAGTGCTCTGCACACATAAGTGAAACCTACCCAGAAATCTGAAGATAAGGAAGTAACACCAAGGGATCATTTTATCCAGAAACTACATAAATAATAGGAATTCTAATGATGTACAGAAGTGTTATATGTCTCAGAAAAGGAAGCAAAGGTCTCATGTAGAATAAGCAGAACAGATTGATTACATCTATTTCTGTTTCTTGATGCTTTACATATTGAACATCAATAGAGACTAAGCTGAAACGGGAGAAAAAGTGGATGTTAGTCCTAAAGATTAAAGACATGTATGGTGACTGACCTGTAGAAGGAGGTATGAGAAGCTGGTTTGTGTGGCTGGCAGCCAAGGAGTTAGCAAAGTTTCATGGTTTCAGCAAGAAGAATAATGTCACATAGATCAAATATCTGGATCTCACCACTTTTATATACTATATGATTTTTCAACACCAAGTAAGAGCCAAGGCTTATAACATAATTCTTTGCTCAGTCTGATTTACTCATTAAAAGATCAGCAGGTTAACTCCTCCAAGATACCTCTGGATACAGAGCAGATCATATATTAGGTTTTGTATGGCTCATGGCTCTTTATGTTGCAGTCCTGGAAAGAGGACTGGTGTGATGGTGTGGGCAGGTGCTGCTCCTTGCAACCCGTTATTCATCTGATCCTTCCCTAAAATACACCACTGCTGCATCGAGGTGGGCTGGGGGCATCCTCTTCTGTAGAAGCTTTTCAGTATCTTTGGTGGGAAGAGCCACAAAACCTAGGAATTGTGAATGGTTCTTACATGTGTGTTTCCAATCCTGGAACTGGTCTGGCTTTCTCAGAGAGCCTTAAAGGATTTAAGAAGCCAGGACCAGTGACCATATCCAGTCTGTGGCTGTAGCTACAGTCTGAACACTTGGGTTGTGTAAGTCCTGACTGAATATTGTCTAATTTGCAGGTTTTGTATTGTGGCTAGAGAGATGCATGTGGATCAAATGCCAGTTAGCCCATGGGAGTAATGGCCCAGCTACTTCTTAAACTTGTAGAGATGGAAGGTTTGAAAAAGGACAAGTCACCCCAAATATTTCCTTGCCCCCCCACACCCCATTTAGCCATGCTGTATTGCTGAGCCATGCACAGTTCTTGCTGTAGCATTAGGTAAGAGCAGTGTGCTCACTGACAGAGGTAACAGCAGCTGTAAAAACACTGCAGCAATGAGCTTAGCCTGTTCCAGGCTGATGAGAGGGCAAACTCTTCAAACACCCATAAGAACACTCTGGTTTCTAAGGTGTACTAAATCCAGTGCTTTCATGTCTTCAGTCCTAGTTTGCTATTACTAACTCATTTGTGACAAAAATTTGCTATAATCCCATTATGTTAAATTGATGTGTAGGGTTATTGGACATGGTATAAACTGTACTGAATAAACAAGCAGAAAATTTTAGAGCCCAAAGATTTGTTTCACTGAAAGTACATATTCTGCAGCAATTAAGATGTAAAACTAACAATGTGGTATGCTGAAAATATAATGGCAGTGAGTAGAACACATACATATTCTAAAGTGCAAGAGTAGGTGGGACATCTGAAAGTGTTCAGCAGGGAGTTTGCATAAACAAAACTCATCTCACAGTCTTTTCAAATTCATAAACATGATGCATATGAGAAGACTTAGATTAATGTTTGATATCTCCTCTTGAATGTTACCAGGAGAGTTTTAATGCACAGCCCAAGGAAAACCAGTGTTATTTCCTTATGTCCTGCTCCTATTAATTCTTTAGCCATGGGATTTGAGGAGCTGTTTTCTTCTCTTATTCTAGCACGACTGTTTCCTTTTTTTTTTTTTTTTAACCAGAAGAAAGTCCATCACTGATTTTATAGCCTCCTCTTGTGTCATATTCAAGCCTGTGTTGAGGATCATCTCATGTGGGATTCAGATTGGGTTTGTTCTGAGCTAATAAACCTTGAGAATTTGAAGTGCATTTTAGAGGAGTTGAAGATGAGCTTGAGGCTGATGTCTGAACTTGTTTTCCCCAGAAGCATGTCAGAAATGTGCACAGAGCAGCTCCGAGGTCACGGTTTGTGTCCTGCCTTACACAGAGCTAGGAGAGACAGAAATCTGCAGAGGGAGCCTAAAACCCTCCTTTCTAAATCTTTTAAGGCTAATGTCTCCTTTTCCTTTTGTATCCTGACAATATTGAAATTAATGATCTTTGGATTTAAATTTCACATAGAGTCAAGCTGGGAAGATGTACCTGACTCCAAGTTTCCTCTAAATTGCAAAGTTGCTGCAGCTTTTGTTCCGAGCTAATCTCTGTGTGACTCATATGGCAACGCTCAGCAGGCCTGGGCTCCTGAAGATGTTCCTTTGAGGTCAGCAATTGTCTCTAGCAAATATTTGCCACTTCATAAATCTCTGCTTGTATAGGCTGGGTTCTATAGCCTCTCTTTTGGGCAGTACAAGATTATACAACAGCCATCATGCATCACCAGGGGAGAAACAAATTCTTTTGGAAAAGGAGAGTAGATGCTCAGACTCAAACACAATGTTTTCTGTAGCCAAACTAAGATTTAGATCAGTCAGACTGTCACTTGAAATAGATAGAAATTTCAGGACCAACATTTTAATGACAAAATTAATATGTTGTGGAAGTTGACATATGAAACCAGTGCAAATTTGAAAAGGAGAAGTTTGAAATATTTCACTGAATGTATGATTACACTGCTTGGGGAAGTTTATGAAAGAATATTTAAAATTATGACCATATTTTAAAAATTGTTATAATGAATTATATCAAATTTGTTCAGAAGTCAGTGTTAAGTTAGAACATTTATCCAATTGTACCTCTTAAATATATATATATCACTAGGCATTTTGTATATGGAAAATTTGATCTATGAGCATTGCAAAAGAATGTAGAAAAGAACTGGCCATTTTTATTGGATTCTCTCCACTGTGACAATACATTTTAGCTCACAAGAAAAAGTAATCATTCAATTTTTATTTAATACATAGACAGAAAGTTATTATTTTAAAAAATCAACATAGCACTTTTCTTTGAGTTGGAATTTCAAGCAGATAATGATTGTTAGGGGCTTTTGGAAAATGAATGGGCTGACAGAGTATCAAATATGCCACATCTAGCTGGTTAATGTTGATTATTTTAGAAGTGGCCTCCACTGTCTAATGCCTCCTGCTTGCTTTTCACTGCTGTACTGTGTATAAAGAAACCCTGTGGCATCCCTGGCAGCTGAATGTCTCTATGTTGTTTCTTTTAAGTGTTCTTAAGTTTTCTGGCACAACTTTGTATTGACTTAGACTGATGCTGCCTAAACTTGACCGTGGGGCTCAATTTGGGATTGAAAGCGAATGCCACAATAATGGTATGTTCTCATATAAATTACATTTTATGTCATTATCTGTATCTATTTTGAGCATTTAGGACAGCAAGTGGCTGTCTGAGTGTTCACAGGGGTAAGGATTAAGCCTCAGCTCTAACAAGTTTCAGCACTACCAAATTTAATTGGACTACTACAAGTCATATTAGCTAAAGAATGGTTTCTTACAGCAGCACATGAAAAATAACTCGATTTTATTCATGTAATAAGAAGCTGAGAATTGCAAGATTTGATGTCTTATAGTGAGGCATGTTTTTTATGCCTTATAGTGAGGCATGTTTTGTCACATCATGACATGCTACAGGCATTTTTAAATTCCATAAGTTTAGGGCAAGATGAAGTTTCAGGGAGCATACCAGATTCTGAGTAATGGAAGAAAAAAACAGGATAAAGGGAAGGAAGGGTACGAGGAGTTTCATTTTATCACTGCTTGTCTGCAGTTTTGGGATAACCATTGCTCTGGACAGCTCCATCCCATCTCACTATTGTCCCTATCAAACAACACTGAGTCCTTGCTATTTTCTGTTCCATTTAAGGGAATGGAACAGAATGGAAAAAGCTATCCCCAGTCACAGGCTTTTCCTTTAAACCCATAGGATGCCACAATATTCTCTCTTGCTAACTGTTTGTACAGGAGATAGACCCAGTTTCAGCAGGGCCCTCTTGATACTGTAGTAATAAAAATAAACCATTAAAGCCTAGAATAATTGCTTTAATTAGATGGTTTAGAGCTGACCAACTTCCGATTACAGTAGAAATGTGCCATGCTGGGGATGGAATGAGAGGAGCTTTAAGGTCCTCCAAACCCAAGCCATCCTATGATCTTTACTACATTTATGTTGTCAATTTTTAACAGTTCAATGCTATAACACAGAATGTGGGACATGTTTGGTAAGTGTAGGAAACTGGAGATAGAGACTCCTTGGTTTTGTCCAAAGATTTACTGGAATCTTCTCCTGTCCTTGTCTGTTGGGAAAGACCAGGGAAATTCTTGTAGACAATAAAAAAAAAATAGTCTCAGGATTTGAAGAGTACAGTAAATCAGATCAATAATTTTCTTCCCCTAACAAAACATGAATAGTTCATACATGATTCTGCAGGTAAAATTCACCATTAATGGTTTCCTGTTCTTTGGTTAAATATTAAATGGGAATAGAGAGCTTCCAAAAGTTCTCACTCATAGTTCTTACCATGGCCACTGATAATGGCTTCCCTCAAATGTGGGGCAACGTTCCCTGTGTGTGAAACAGCTCTGAGTGTTGAGAGATCAGTAGGCATTTCATAAAATAAGAGCTTGTTCTCCTGTACAAGGAGTATTTTAAAACAGTGGCTTTCAGAAATCTGTTTTTCTTGGGAGTCATTTCATTTCTTGATTTAAATGTTGGACTCAGAGATTTGTACAGGAAGAACTGGATTATTAATATACAAAACCGGGCGGCAGCAGACATATACTTGTCAAGATATTTTTTAAATGTCACCTAAGATAGTTAATAGCTAATAGCTAGTAGAAAAATTCTGCAAAGGAAGCTGAGGTGTCAGATTCTGTGTGCTAGAGAATGCAGCAACTCTGTGTGGTCACTTAGAACACTCAGTAAGTAGCAGGGAGTTTATTCCACTTTCTAAAGATTTGGGGCATGCTGAGCAGATTAACACAGGGGATTTCTGCTAAGGAATTGCTGTAATAGGTCATAAATTTGTGTCCAGGAGTAATTTTCAGTTATTTCCTGGATAGACAAATGCAACAGAAAATGAAAGGGAAATAATGGAACAGAGAAAAACCAAGCAAACCTCAGCTTGCAATCCAGACTGCAAAGCTGCAAAAAAACCCCAGTTTCCATCTGGCTGAACAGAAAGGAAACAGGATGCATAAAAGTGGATATTGAGATCTCCTACAAGTTCAAACGAGGACAGCTATGCATCCTTAGAGAAACCATGGCCATACTTGTATGGTAGAAATGTAAAAACAGCAGCTTTGTGGGTTTGTTTTCATGTTCTGTAAGACAATTACTGGCGGCAGACAGACCACCCCTGTCTGCATCTGACTAATCTGCACTGGAGGTTCTAAACTGAAATCTGATTTTTTGCCTAGTTTCTCCTAGTGAATGGTGTGTGTGGAGAGTTTATATTTGGTCAGACATGTTAGGAAAAAGCGGCAAAAATAAATTATTTGCTAACCACTATGAAAATGAAATGCAGCTCCATCTATGGAATAGGTGGAGATTTTTGCATATAATTCTGTTTTATTGCACTGAAGGTGAAGCACTTGTCCCTCACAAACTGCAGGTGGTGTAGGAGTGGGACCATCTTTTCTGCTTCTGTTCAAAAAAATTAGAAATGGCTCACATAAGCCAGACACCTGAGTATGTCTTCATTTTAACTGTTAAAGTGTGATTTGTTCCTAAATTGTTTTCCAAAGGAATTCCACAGGGACATGACTTTAGCTGGAGCAGGGAAACAGTTCACAGGTGGGTTCACTGTCCCTTGCTCACTCCACCTTCCAACAGAGCTATCAGCATTTTGATTACAGGATTGATTACATCAGCATTTTGATTACAGGATTTTCGGCCTCTCAGGTAAGTATTTATTGCACTTTAAACATCTATGTCATTAACGAGACTGCATCTATTTAAATTAAGTGCATAATTTAGTATTTTACTGCTTGGGAGAAAAAAGATTTTTCCACCCTGATTGAAAGAATCTTAGAAAAGATGCTACTGCAATAGGAGATTCCAGTGTTGTCTGACTGATTGCTCTAGTGATGCTTTACCTACTTGATCCATGAAATCAGGATCTCAGCCAAATTTTGTCAATGTTTTACAGCATAGATTTTCACAGTTTGCAAATGGTAAAAATCTGTTGCTCTGAAACTTCTAACTTGTTCTCAGGCTGTCAAAGATCAGAAGGAAACCAAAAACTAAAAAGACAAAAACTAACTGAGAACCCAAAACCTGAAATATTCACCAAACTGGAAAATGGCTTGAGGTTCACTTGTCACAGTGTAGAACACTGAGAGTGACATTTACAGTAGCAAATACTCCTTTCCTGGTTAGAACTGTAAAGCTTTTAAAGAATGGTTCTTCAATTAAATGGTGACATCTGTGAACTTCTTCCGATTTTTAGCTGCAAGATCATTTGGTCTCTGGAAATAAACAGTACAAGCTTCTAAATAAACTATTTTAGGTTTCAGAAATGACCATCTTCCCAGTAAAGGATTCTTCAGCTGGCAGAATGAATTCCCTTTATACTTAGGCTTTCTTGACACACTAGCTTTGTTGACATCAGTGGATTCTGTACATGAAACAGGACCAATCTACAGTGGACAAATATCCTGAACTGCAAGAACAGCTTTTCAGTAACTGAGTTGCACATAGAGCAGGGAAGAATTTGCATGGTTACAGATGTTGTAGAAGATTAAATATAAAGGCACTTTTACCTGCACGAATGAAACCCATCTTGTCAGCTAGTTTGAAGACTCATGAGAAGGAATTTCCTGTTGTGGCCAATTCCATCCCTCCTTCCTCCGCCCCCATTACGTCTTTGCTGTGCTCCCTCTCCAGCCCTATCCCAATATATTTTCACTACGGCACATTTAGTTATCAATCAACAGGAATCTCAGCTGCTGTTGTGCTTAGGGGACAAACTGTTCTTTCTTCATACTAACAAGGAATGCCTGAAATAGCCAGACACACAGCACTGATTGATGCAGCTACAGTTTATACACCTAGATTCAGACAGTCTGAAACTGCCAGAATTAGTGGCTTATTATTAGAAAAATATTTCTGCTAGACTTATAATTTAAAACCATTTAAATGCCTCAGGCATAATCACTGAAGTTAAAGTTTTAGCTTGTAAAGTGCTTGATGGTGTGAATTAGACACATCTGCCTGTCTCAGGTGCATTTGCTCCTAATGTTTTTGCTGTTTAAATGGGGTTTTTTTGTATTTCTCTGCTGTGATATCTGGGATTATCAAGATTGATGCACATCTTTTTATAGATCAAGTTATGTCCCCATATTAACAGTTTAATTTGGGGGAACTTGGAAGAAGTATGATGGGATTCCAAAAGTTTAGGACACTCAGTGTTTCTGCATGAACAGAAAACAACCAAACATTTTCACTTGACAGCCTTGAGCTGTGTGGTTTGCTCAGCTTGTGGGTGTCACCACTCAGGAAAAACACCAAGAGGATCCTGAAGGATTCCTACATTTGCTGTAGTGTTGGCAAAAGCAACTGCTGCTTCTGCTGGATTTATTCCATGATGTATACCAGAATTAAGGGCTCCAAAGAGAACCTGTTGGCAGTGAAGGGAAAGCACCAAGTGAGCTGTGACAGGAGCAGGACACTGCACAAACAGGGTCTGTGGGACAAGCAGCTCAGCTTTGCCACACACAGGCTCTTTGCCTCTGCCTGGAACTCTTAACCTAATGCTGAGCCTTTCCAGTTTATACAGGGGAGTTCAGGTTTGTGACTGGCTTTCATCACAAAAATGAAGCATGATTTAAAAGCCACGCCAGCACAAAATGCAGAATGTTGAGCTATGGGAAACCTGCCCAAAGGCTGCATTAGGCTGAGTGCTCAGAAACAGGGCATGGGCTGCCCAGGAGGGAAAATCAGAAAACATGAGGGACTAAAAGAGGATTGTGACTCCTACTGAGATTCAAGGCTGTGAGTTGTCAAAGCAACAGCCTGTGCTCAGAAAAAGCTGTCAAATGTTTGGAGGAGCAGGACACCTGAGCAAGGACAGTCCCTTCCATCGTGCTGAGCTGTGGGTGGCTGCAGCTTTGCCACCTGTGTTGATGCAGTACTCTGTGTTACTGTGCAAAATTGTCAGAGAAAATCAGCACTGCACTTAAGACTGCTTTTAACTGATGGAGTTCTGTTAACTAAAAGAACTTTTCTTCAAAATATTTATGAAGGCTGATGGAAATACTAATTTATTTATCACCTGATGGATATATTATTATCATTCCTATTCTGATGTAGCCTTGTCAATCAGAATATCTGCTTGAATCATGTAAAATTGTGAATTGATAAACTAAAAAAGGTATTGTATACTGAGCAGCAGATTTCTTTCATAAAACATTTATACTTTAAAAACTCTGTTCTGTTCTTTATTTATTAATAAATAAAGTTCTGTTCTGTAAGGTTCTGTTATTTTAGCAGTCCTCTTTTAAAAGAGGATTTTTTTCATGATCCTCTATCGTGTTCTCTCCGTCATTAGTAAAAAAAAAGTCTCTGCACTATTGTATTTTACTTTTGAACTGTGCTATTCACCAGCTTTCATAGAAGGAGAAAGAACTTAGACTTGATCCAGGAGGAATCAGAGCCCCTGTGCAACCCTGAGATTGTGTGGGGCTGCACCCAGGGCTGGCTGGGGACACAATGTCAGCCTTCCAAATTGGCTGCAAAACCAGATTATATTCCTGTTCTGGCAAAGGAGATATTTTTCCCCCTGTTTTTACTCCTGGTAGCTGAGCTCAGTGTTTTGGTCTGTAGGGCACAACAATCCCCACTCTGGTGGCTGTGGCAGAGCATTGTCCCCTGGTCTGTCAGAGCAGAGTCACCCTGTGAGCAAACGCGGGGTGCTCAGCACACCCCTGTTCTCTCTCTACAGGAACTGCTTCTGGAAAAGTTCTTATAAGTCAGGCAGTGGTAGGAAAAACACAGTATTGATTTCACAGGTTATCTGAGGCAAAGTCTTGTTTTGCATTCTCTAGGTATCCTTTATAAAAAAGGACTTTCAGACACCCCTCAGAAAAGAATTTCAGAATTTCAGAGCCTTCCTTTAAAAGTTAATTCTGATAAAAGCCTTTTATATTTAGCCTGTCTTGGTGAATCTCAATACCTGTACTGTATTTAAATGAAATATAACTTTTTTCCATGATTTATTTACATTTTATTTGTTTTAGAAAAAAATTCCTGCTATAGTCAGTGACAATATGCAAGTGTTTGTGGTTTTTTTTTTAAATCTGGCTCTGAGTAGTTAATACACTTTTATATAAATTAGGGCTAAATTAATGACATGTTTACACTAGGAACACTAGGACTGTTTGCACTCTCAAAGCACTAGGAAGTTCATGCAAGGACATATTTCTTATTTTTATTTAACATCCCAAATTTTGTTGACTCAGAGTCTTAAGGTTAATAGGCATATTTATAAATATAACCACATCAATCTATATTGTGGCTCTCAGTAAGTGCTAGAGAGGAGTTGTTTGCACAGGAAGCTAAGACAAATTAACTAAAGATATGATTTTAAAGTATATTAGTTAAAGAGCATTAAAGCTTGGTGTGAATGCTCTCATTCAGAAATAAAGTGACTGTAGTTCACTTTACCTTAATGCACTTTAAATTCACACCTTTCAGCTAATTTAGCTTAACTTCCTGTGTGGACAAGCCTTAAGATTGTTCCCATTAAATGGCTCTGCTGAGCTTTATTTTCTACTTCTTAAATCCAAACACGTAAAATAGTCTTACATTCTAAAGAGACTATGTTTGAAAAAGAGATTTTGTTGTGAGTCTTCCAGTCATGAAATCAGCTTGAATGGAGTTGTAAGTGGTAAATTTTAGGATGAACCATATTTTGTAATTTTTATTTTTAATTTCAGGTACGACATTAGTGAGAGATAGGATGTATTTCTCAAACAAAAACCACGAGACATTATGGGCAGCACACAAAACTATGACAAATCATACTCAATGAGTTTCACTTGGGAACCTATTGGAGCAGAATAAAGAGAGGGTTCTTTTCAGGATTTCTGAACTTTTAAAGCTCTGGAGAAAAGATGCTGCACATGAGCAGATCAGCCTGCTTGCACAGTTGAGCTGACAGCAAGGGCGTTGCACAATCTGTAAATATTGCAGAAAGGCTGTGTCTCATTTAGCTGAAGCACTCACAATCAGAAACAGTCACCGTAGAAACAGAGCCCTGAGCTGTTGTAGTGTGGATGAATGAGAGATGAGGGAGGGAAGGAACACCTCAAACCAACCCTGCTGGCACAGGGAGCGCTCCTGAGTCTCCCTGTATGTGCATCTGCTCAGAGTAGCTACAAGCACGAGTATTGATGGAGCAGCGCTGCTCAGAGCAGGAGATGGGGACAGGGATGGGCAGGGACACCCCAGCAGCAGCTGTGCCTGGGCTGAGGGTGTGCACAAAGCTAAAGTGGGGTACAGGGATGGACACCCCAGCAGCATTGCCTGGGGCTGAGGGTGTGCACAAAGCCAGTGTGGGGTACAGGGATGGACACCCCAGCAGCATTGCCTGGGGCTGAGGGTGTGCACAAAGCTAGAGTGGGGTACAGGGATGGGCAGGGACACCCAGCAGCAGCTGTGCCAATGTGGGGTACAGGGGCAGGGATGGGCATGGACACCCCAGCAGCAGCTGTGCCTGGGCTGAGGGTGTGCACAAAATTAATTTGGGATTTGGGGTCAGGGATGGGCATGGACACCCCAGCAGCAGCTGTGCCTGGGCTGAGGGTCTGCACAAAATTAATTTAGGATGCAGGGTCAGGGATGGGCATGGACACCCCAGCAGCAGCTGTGCCTGGGCTGAGGGTCTGCACAAAATTAATTTAGGATGCAGGGTCAGGATTGCACAGGGCAGCACTGAGGATGGACTGCAGCAACACCAAACACCAAATACAGCCCTGCTCTGTAAGCACTCAGAGAGAGCTGCAACTCATGCTTCATTTGCAGTATTATTCAAGGATTATTTTTCTTCTGAAATACAGAAGAAAATTCCTTCCTGAATTTCAGATGACCTTTTTATGTACAATATATTATTTAATCACTGATGGAAATAAATGCTATTGTCACTCCTATGTATGGTTTATTTACAATGCATGTCCTATAAACATATCAGCTTACTGAATTCTCTGTTTACCAAAAGAATGTGGCTGGCATGTTCAGATGTGCCTGGTTTTTACTTTTTAAAAACTTCTTTGTCTGCTCTTAAGAAAATTAATTTGCTTTAGAAATTACACTTCCATGCAAATTGTTGTCAGATAATAATACAGCCCTAGTGTCAGCCAAAATACCAAGTCTATGGCTCTCATATCTGCATTCTGTATTCCTTCAATGTCCATTAAGGCAAATTAATTACCCTGTGTTTCTTTTGCAAGTCAGCAGGAGGTAAATTGGTATGGTAGAAATGAAAGGGCAGAGTCTAAAAGAAAATTCTCAATCAATTTGTTAAGTTTTAATTTCTCTTTACTGCATTGTTTTGCAACATCAAAACCAGAAAATGAAATGCCTGTCATTGCTCTGAGCATTGTCCTGGCACTGCTGGCACAGGAACTGTAGCAGTGAGAGAAAACGTCAGAGGCTTTTTGAATGGCAGCTAAAGGGCATCATGAGGACTTAAAAAATCTGTTTCCTTTAAGTTCTAAAAAATCATTCATTGTTTTAGAGATGTTGAATNTTTTTTTTTTTGAGAATTCTGATATCTTGGTCTTTGCATGTGGGAGAGATTCCACCTCAATTATTTCATGAAGATGAAGTCATGTATTTGCCAGTCTAGGTCATCTTCCATTATATTCAATGGCCTTTAAGTTGGGTTTATATATTTAAAAAAGTGGTTTAGAGTGTGTGCCTTGCTCCTACTCTTTACACCTGGGTTTAGATTAAAGGACTGAAGGATGAGGCAGAAGCACAGTGTGTGTGCATATAAAGGGGAGAGACACTAGGGCTGAAAGGAGCTGAAAATATTAGTAAAGCCTGTTATTTTTTAACTGTCATCTCCTTTTAGCCATTGTTCTGTATTGATTTTTATGTTCTTATTTTTATTTCATAAACAGGTTATTTTTCTCTTCCTCTGTAATTCTGACCTCATTCAGTAGAATCTCAATCTGTAACTCCCCTTTAACTTTCAAAAAAATCTCTTCCAAAACAGGTTCAGAAAGCAGTTTCCTGTGAATTTTTATGAGGATGTTATGAAAATTAGGGTGGCATTTTTGACCCCATTTAATCTCCAAGCATCTGGCTTGCACTGTTCTGTTTGGTGATGTTTCTTTCCCCCAATATGACTTTGATAAATACTTTTGGTAGGCTGCTTACCCTTTGCAATTCAAAGCATTAGAGTTATTTACTACACTCCTGCAAACTTTCCTATTGTTTCCACTGTCCTTTGTATCAAATAAGTTGGAGACCAGCACCAGCTTTTCAGGAGATTGATTATGTGGCTGCTGATGGCTGCTTCTTTGATAGTTTTGAATTTCAGTGCAGAGTAAGAAGAACTGTGCAAGTACTATAAAATTATATCTTTCTTGCTTTTATTTTCCCTTTGCACATGATGCTTTTATTAAGATGATATACTATTTTTATTTGCCATGAAATCTTAGTTCTACAAAACTAATTTAGTTCAGATGGAAATACCTGACATATGAATTTTTAAGAACTTTGATGTCCTACAGGACAAAATTCTTTTCATGCACCTTTAGTCAATGAGCTGTATTTTTACCATCAGTAATATTTACTCTTTTTTTGTGGCATAGTAGTACCCCACTGTGAGAAGATACCCATTGTAGTAGGCACTAAACCAGCACTGATTAACAAAATTCTTGCCCAGAAGAATTTACAGTCTGAAAATGAACATAGAGAGGAGAGGAAGGAAGAAATTTTTATCCTGCTTTTACAGAGGAAGAACTTGAATGACATAAAGATATTTTACTGCTCTTGAAATCAGCTAATTGCTTCAAAGTCCACAATCACTCTCTATATAAGTTACACAAGGGAAGACACCTAAGTTAGATATACATGTCCAAACAAATGTACTGGAAAAAAATTAGCATAATATGTAGGTTTAGATAAGGTCAATCAGGATGTGACCATCTGCTGATGGAAAAGACTCTTGCAGTGGGAGTATTGACAGAAAAAAACCAAATTATATTCATGGAAATGTATAGTTCAGTGCCCCGATGATCAGAGAAAATTAAAAGGCATCTCAGATTGTTGTGTTCAACCTTAGAAATTAGATCATTTGAAAATCTGTGTAAAATCTCACAAGTTAATTTTCCCTAAAATCTCCTCACTTAAGCAGTATCTCTGTACTTAACTTGCAGATCTCTCTCTTTCCAGCTCAGTGAGGAACTGCTTTTACATTATCTCACTGGATATCAGACAATCCTCAATAATTAATGCCAGATCCTCAGCTCTGATACTTTCATGGAAACCATTAGGTCCATGCCAGTTTACATCATTTGAAGATCTGACCCAGCAGGTATAAAAATGAAAATGGCAAGGCAAAAAAATATGAGCAATTTGATATCAATAAAAATGTGCATGAGGTCAGGGAGGACAGAGCCTTTTCAAGTTTTTCTTTGACTTTTTATCCTAAAGAAGAACGGTGGGTTTTTTCCTGTCATTGAGCAAGATAATGCACAGCAAATGATAAATTACAAAAGAAAATAATCTGTTGCAATAAAATCTGGGCAGAGCCCCAAGTATTTGTTCCCAAAGTATTTATTTTTCCCCAGCTGCATTTATTCGTGAATTCAATGATGTTTGTAAAACAAGTATTAGAAATTGTAACATTTTGAGTTATGCACATTTCCAAAAAAAAGTTTCTCCTCTTTCAAAATTCAAACTTTGACCTTTCTGAAATTTCTCTATCACAACTGACAAGGCCCAACTGTTTTTTATTTTGCAATGTTTTCAGAAAAATAAATTTCAATTCAGAAGTTGGGACCAAAATTCTAACACAGAAAGATATTCCATTGCCCAGAAAAGAAGCTGTAATAGAGCAGAGAACAGAGAACAAGCAATTGTCTCTCTTTGAGTAGCTAATATATTTTGGCTCATAATGGAATTATCGTTGATATAACTTATGCCCAAAGAAGATATATTAATAATTATTTACAAAGCAAAAATTGAGTCAGAGACAAATACAGAGTTAACTCAAAGAGGGGATGTTTTCTTTTTATTTCAGTGTAGTATTCATAGAAAAACTCGAATGCAAACGATTTTAAGGAAAATTACTGTTTCGATGATGAGATTAGCGGGAAGGGGAAAAAAAATTTAAAAAAAATAAAAAGAAGAAGGAAAAAAAAAAAGGCTCTCAGATGTGAGACCTGAATGTAGAAAATGAAAAGTTCCAGCTGGGTCCACCTGCTGCGGGGACAGTGACAGAGCCCGGGGCAGAGCAGGACACGGTGACACCAAGGGGGCTCCGCTAAAGGGCGCAGCTGGCGCCTGCCCCGGCGGGGAAACTGAGGCAGCAGAGTGGGAGCTGAGCTCATCCTGGCAGAGCCTGCCCAGCCCTCCTGAGCCTGGGTGAGACCCCCAAAGCTCTGCTTTGCCTTCTGCTCAGCCCTCCTGAGCCTGGGTGGGACCCCCAAGCTCTGCTTTGCCTTCTGCTCTGCTCTGGAGCCACTCCCCAGTCTCTTGCCGAGGGTGAATGACAAAGGGAGCGCTGGCTGAGTCTGGGAACAGAGTTTCAAACTCATTCTCCTTCTCCATCCTGCAGAGGAGCATTCCCTGTCTGCAATGGTTTGGGTCTATGCTGGGGCCTTGCCTCATTATAAGGAAAGGAATATATGGAATCAAATGAAATTCTATATGGGACAAGAAATGGGGTGGTCTTTATAGCAGGGTGGTCTTAAGCTGAGGTTTAATGTATGTACAATATACAAACATTTTTGACAGACCATTAACACCTATAATCTTGTAAATATTTGCAATTTTCTAGATCATAAATATAGCTGCATAAGCAGTTCTTTCAGGACATCATTTATACTCCATTAAAGGTTAATTTACAAGTTAGTACCTTATAGAAAGAAGATATGTGTACTTTTATGTTAACTTTCTGTAAAGGGAGACTGGTGTCTCCAGCAGCAATTTGTAATTCTCCTGTGACACTCCCAGTGGCACTATTCAAAGCACTATTTGAATTCTTTTCATCAGCTCATGTTCACAGCAAACTTAATCTTCTGTTTTGAACGTGGAAGGAGAAAGAAAAGAGAGAGGAAAGAAAAAAAAAAAGAAAAAAGAAAAGCTAGATCTTAGCTCTTCTGTCTGTGTTCCCAAGCAGCCAAGTGTTTGTTTGGACAGGCTCCCCTGACACACATTGTCATTTGTCACAGTGCTGATGGTACCTGCTGCTGTCCCTGAGCCCCACCGAGCCAGCCTGGCTGGGCTGGGGCTGCCCTGGCCAGGGGGGAGGTAAAGAGCAGGGGATTGACTCTGTGGGCTACGACTTTATTCACTGTAATGGCATTTGTGCTTTCTAAAGATCAAAGGCCAGACGGAAAAAAAGGTGGGGGCAGGGGAAGAGAAAGAAAATTGTTCACTCTAGACCCAGTCAGGAGCTTTCAGAAGTGCCTGTGAGAAATTAGGTGCCTCTCTTGCACATTTGATCATCTAACTTTGAAATCCTGGTGAGAGAGCCTAGAGAAGGATCTGAAGAGAAGGGAGAATAACCACTCATGTGTCAGGACTGTTGGGGAAGAATGAACAAGGAAGGTGCCAAATTTAACCAGATTTTGATTATTTTTTTTCTAAATGCCAACTTCCCTTGTTCAGCCTGGTAGTTAAACAAATGAGAGGCTTTAAAACTGCAGTTAGCTACAGATTAAAAGGGAAAAAAAAAAGGAAATGTGTTGTAAATGCATGTATTTTGTTGCCAGGTAGTGGGATAAAAGAAAGCTTTCTCAAATGGTATGGTATGGGTTCCTACAATGGTCTCTATGGGTTTATTTGCCTTCCATAGGATTTTCCACAAGAAAGATGAAAGCTTTATGCTCATTACTCACCATGTAGTATATGTTTATGTTTGTTATCCATATCTTAATACTGTAAGGACTTCAGCAGCATTTTTTTTTCCTGTTTTAAACCACTGTGCACAGTGAAGAATGTTCCAAGCTTCTGTATTTCATACATGGACTTTCTTCCAGCTGGTTCCCTGCACGAAGCAGAGGGTGGTCATTATGGTGCATTCACATCACACTAAATAGGAGATAATGATGTATTTTTACTGTACTGTTTTCACTGAAAGATCTTTATAGAAATTGAGGCTTTTCTCAAAACACAATGATATCAACACTTAAGTAATTTTCTTAGGCTTAGGGATGAATTTCTGACTGAGGGATATGAGAACTGGAGACTTTGACCATTGCACTTTGCTTTTGTAATATTCCAATCCACACTTACATTTCTTCTCTGAAAAAGGCAGATCAAGGAGTAATTAAAGGAGTAATTAGAAACTCAAGGGCTGCAGACTAAGCTTTCCTTTTACCAGGTTAGTGATCCAACTGCAACACCAGAGTCAGTCCAGCCTATCAGAACTACTCCCCTTGTTCCAAACAATTGTTTGTCAACTCAGAGAAAAACTTTCTGAGGTACCACTTGTAACTTCTAACTAATTTTTCCCAATATTTTTAAAAGCACAACCTTATAAATCCAGTGGCATCAGCAGTGTTGAATGAAGTGATTGCCTTCTTGAGGCCTGAAGGAATGGGGATGAATTTTGGTATGAAATTCAGTGAAAAAAATGCTACTGTGCATGTGGCTGGAGTTGTACCAAGCTCCAGCACTGTGAATGTTGGTGTCACACCCAGGCTTGGAAATCTCAGTATTTTGCATGATCAAGGGGGCATCTTTGATTATTTTGACAGCCCATTGATGTTGATACCAAAGTGTAGATGCTCCTGCTGTTTAATGCCACGTGCTGTGTGCCTCAAAAATCCCAAAAACAGAGGTAGAAGAGGCACATATTAAAATGGCAGAGCTGCACTTCTCGGTCACACATCAGTCAGTGCCCCCCTGAGGCACAAAGGGTTTTGCTCTGTTAAGAGCAGCCCCAGGTTTGTGTATGAGAATCACAAATGTGGGTTTAATTTATCTTGTAGTAGTTACCATAAATAGCCTTATTATAGTTGATGTTGTAAGTGGGTGGGCAAAACAAGAGTAATCACAAAGGAAAGTCTAAAATGATTCATTCATAGGGAGGCCATCAAAGAACAGCTTCTTCCTGCAGTCACTGCTGAAGCTCTGGGGAAGGAATGTGAGGTTTAAAGGTTATGTAGATGATTTAATGTAATTTATCCTGAGAAATCTCCTGAACATCAACGTGCCCAAAGCCTCACTCTATTTATTGGTACTGGGTCTGTAGGTCTATTTGCCTTTGCAGGCTGAAGGAAGCTGAAAGAAATATTAAAAATTTTCAATAAATTCAATAAAAGCCTGAAAATGCAGATTAAAGCAGGATTCATTTTATCAATTTTGTTTTCCTAAGAAGGAAGTTATTTCAGCTACATTAGAAACTTAAAGGAGTGTCTATTAATTATTAAATTCACTGTTTAATAATCTAGTAGACTTGCCAGGAATTGCATTAAAAGCATTTTAATGTAAATTGGCTCAAAAATACGTTCAATCACCTCATTTTTGAAGCAGTTCTATGTCACACAGTTATCCAAACTTCAGAGAAGGTTACTTGAGGAAATCATTTATGTGGAACATCTTTCTGCAGATAATTTTGTATATTTTATCATGACTGTGTCTTTTACATTTATCAAGCAAATATCTTTTCTCTTTTAATCTACAGAGTAAAGAATGTATGTAAGAGAACAGTTTTTCTTTGTTGCTGTGAGGGAAGGGAAATGTACCAGTGCTTATGAAATTACTACATTATGGTTTGTTTAGGACATAATTAAGACATCAATTAGAAAGGGTTGATTCCTTCACTAGCAAAGTTAATGAGAAATTAGCCAGCACTTTGAAGCTATCCAAGCTATCATTCCACTATTTCACAAATTCCTGCCTTTGTGATCAGCGGTAGTGTGAAAGAAAACTTTTTCATGTTTTCCTATAACTTTTAATTTATTTTTTTTTAATTCCAAATGCAAGAAAGCAATTTTGATCATTGCAATGGATTTCTGGGTATAAGTTATCTAAACTAAACTGTTTTGCTTTAACCTGACAGTGTCATTCAGTGCCAACCAGCTTTGCTGAGTAATTCTTGCATGTGCTGAAGGCACTGACAGCTCTTGCTGAATGCACCACGCTTCTGATCTTTCAAAAAAAAGCATAAATAAAAGGAAGAGCTCCAGAGCAGTTCATCCCCAATCCCTCTCTGAAGGACAATATTCACAGGAATATTGTCATTGGAAGTATTTCACAGGAATATTGGCATTGAGATGACCACCAAAGCACAGAGAAAATCAACATCCTGATTTTCTGAGAAAGTGACTCAATCTAACAGTTATCTAAATATTTGCTTTAGGAAACTTGATGCAACTTTTTAAAAGGAGTCTTCAGTGACCTTATAACCAGACAGTAGAGAGGTGATAATTGAAGCACCTTCAGTCTGTAATGAACAGCTGATGAATTGCAGCAGAAAACTGCCAGTTGAACAGTTGCACAGATTTCTTATTGAAAAAATACCTTTTTGTTACTTAAAATCCCCTGGACAGCTCTTTATCCATCTCTTCAATAAGTTGGTATTGTTTGTATTTCCCTATATAATACTTCACCCAAATGACTGAGATTGTGGAGACTTTCCAGAAAGACAAAAAGCTTAAGATAAATACATAAATATCCATACTCAAGCAGAGATCCTAATTGTTTGCTCATATTTCAAGATCAAATAAATTAGAGTGTTGTTTTCATTGTTACAGAGTCCATGTAGTTTTGCTTCATTTAGCTTTTGGAAAAGCAGATTCCTATTTCCTCTGGCACAGAACCAGAACAGAGAGATGTCCTATTTTTTCAGCTGTTTATGAACTGCTGCTGGAATTGAAGAACTATGATCAGAAGTTGCTTTTAGAAGTCCCCTGTTTTCCTTACCCAGACCCTGTCAGAAATCCATTCTAAAGATAAATCTTAACACATCCTGCACCATTTCTTTTAAAGTTTTCTCATTGGATGATCCAGATACACATCTATAGGGACTTACAGAATTATTTACTATAACAGCACCACACTTTCTTCTATTGACTGAAATTGTATCAGTTTTAGCTGGTGAGGATTATTTATCTAAGTATATGGCTACTCATAAAACAAGGAATTATTCCATCACTGCACTTAAACTTCCATCTATTTTGGTTTCTGTATAATCTTTCCTTTGTCTGTCTTTTGGTACTGATTCAATTTTCAGTATCTCTTTCTGCCTTGAATTTTATCTTGAAGAAGTTGTGTATGCAAGAGTGATTTCCCTTATGAAATCACTATTGCTAAGCCTTTGTAATTTTTGAAGAGATGTGTTTCAGGATTAAAAAAAAAAAAATCTATCTCCAAACAAGAGATAGGTGGATGCTGCACATTTGGATTCCCTGACAGCTGCTGTGATGGTATCAGTGGAGATTAAAGAGATTTTCTGCTTGGCTGCTCAGATTTCATACAAGGCCCTGAATGAGTTCTCTCAGAATGGTGTCTGCAACAATGCAAAATATATTCTCATCTGCAATCATTCAAGACCTGCATCGAGCACAATACTACAAAATATGACCTAAAGCATATTATTTACCAATTTTTAAAAAGTCAAAAAATAGATACCAGAATTGGTGTGATAAATGTGCCCATTTCTGTGTTTGTGTGTGTGTGAGGGCTGCTTTGGGAGGGTGGTTGATGCTGAAACCACGAGAAGCATCTCAAGTAAAACCCTGGGCATTCCCTCTGTCCCAAGGCTCAGGGTCACACTGATCAGTGCCATTTGAAGGGTGATTCTCTTGCCAGCACTGAATTTTTGTAAGATTTCACTTGGGCTCAGTGTTACCTATAACAGAGACTGGCTGCATTACCATGTGAGAATTCAGTGCAGGTTTGTGGGGAACTCATTACAAGTTTTCTATCCCACACATTCATACAGACCATGCCCCTTAAAAAATGCAGAGAAAAGGTCCTCAGTGAGAGGTTTCACATTGTGTGAAATCAGTTAATTTTTCCTTATAGCACCTCATAATTTTCCAGGACAGAGATCATTAATCATCTGAAGTGTGTAGAAGTTTGGGCAATAGCTGTAAGACCACCAAATGCTGACCCTGAAGGAAATTAATTACTAAAGGTGAAAAGCAAGTGTTTTCTTAATTAAGCCACCTAAGCTGCCTGGTTTTGCAAATATTTATTAACACAATTCAGATGAAATCAGATCAGCACTTCTGGCTGCAGAGTGTTGTTTCACTGGACCAGGAGTCCTCATTTCCAAATCCATATTCAATCTTTTAACACAACAGCAAATTATATTCCCCATCTGTCTCCTGTGACAACACTAATGAATGTAATAACTGGATGGTGATGTACAAACACTTTTGAAGTACCTCATTTATAAAATAGAGGAAGTAGTTATTTATACTAAGCTGTTGGGGAGTTAGAGTTTTATGGTTTTTGAAGTTAAGTTTTAATATTTTCGATTTTCTGCATGTAACTGAGACATAAGTGAGAATGTGATAACCAAACATTCTTGATGCAGGAAACTCCTAGGGCAGGTGAGCCTGATGTCTCAAAGGTTTTCCCAGCCAATGTCTGTTCCAGGACTAACAAGTGCTTTACCATGACTTGAAGAACAAAAGGTCCTGAGACTGAACCAGCCCTGGCCTTGGGTTGTCCCACCCACACTGAGTCTGGGCACTTGCCAGGGTCCTGCTGTGTCCTCTAAGAATCTCCTGCCCCTTTAACCAGAACCTCCTGCCCCTTTAACCAGCATTGCTCTTTCTGATTTGAGAGTGAGGGAGAAGGAGCAAAGCATGTCCCAGAGGGTCTATGAACAGGATGGAAGCTCAGAGACTTTTGCCAATACATCAGGATTTGGCCTTTACCACAGCCCTCCTGAAGAACTGGCCTGGGAGCTGTTTTCTAAGGGCTTTGCTAAGTCAGAGTGTGAATATGGGAGATAAAGCCCACGATTTTATAGTCGGAGTCAGATTTTCTTTGACCTGTTGGAAAACAGAGCCAGTCATGCTGCAACCAGCCATGAAAAGTAGGAGTTTATTTCAGATTAATTTCTCACCTTTGGGGTTGGTTGGTGCATTATTTCAGATGTGACGAAGAGAGAGAAATGGGAAGAGAGGCTGTGAACTAAATTAATCCAAAAAGTGTGTGCTCATTAGGGAGCAATTATCACTTTGTATTCTGATCTTGTTTGTGTGGTGGAGAAGAGACTTGTGGCAACACAGCAAGGCCAAGTGCTGATGTTTATTGCTCAGTGAGAGGCTGGCACAACTAATTGAGAGAGAGCAGATTCATCAGGTTTAGAGCTTAAAAAAAGTAATGAGAAGATATTTTCATGAACTGCCATTCTCACTGCTACAGCTCTAAAAAGCCTCCACTAGAGTAAAAAAGGAATGATTTTTGGTAAAGTATGTTACAGATCTGCTGTATCCTAACCAGAAAATATTTGGTTGCACTTCTGACATTTTAATTTCACTTTTATTGAAATGTTGCCCTTGAGGAAAGAAGAATCCCATCTTTTGAATTTTGCCACTGATTTTGCTGTGCCCCTTTGTGTTTAAAGGATAAACAATCATATGTCCTTGTCTCTCTAAAATATAAAAAGGATTCAGCAAAAGTGGTTATGTCCATGTGCATTACCTCTGCAGTAAACCTTGGATCTTCATTATTTGAAGCTTCTCAGCAAAAACTGAATGTTTAAATGTTTGTTTGAACTCATTGTGAAAAAGAATGGCACTGGCAAATCTAGAATTACTTCACAGCAATCACTTCTATTCTGTTTGGGTTTTTGCTTTGCTCCTGTGATGCACTGGTTTGGAATTCCTCAGAGGTATTTTCATTTAAACTCAAATGTAAATTAACAGCCACATCAGACCCAATGACTGCAGCATGAATTCCAACTTGTGGAAATTCTCACAGCCAGGGAGATACTTCCCTACAGCAAAGATAACCCACAGGGCTATTCAAAAAAGCTGGTCCAGGGAGACAGATCTGCTCTTGGTTCTTTCTTTGATAATGCAGACAAATGGGCTCTTGGTTTGAATTGTTGTTATCTAGAACAATCTGTCTCCATCAATATCTGGACAAATTATTCTCCCCAGGTAAATATTACCCTTTGAAAACAGCCCCTCTCTTCCTACTCTTTGTCCTCAGTAGCAAAGTTTTCCTGAAATGGTCCTTACTCTGGGGGTTTTTTGTGGTTTGTTTGGTGGGGGATTTATTGTTGTTGTGTATGTGTTTCTTTTTAAATGTCTGATTTGGATATGCTGAAGTCACTGCCCATAAACAGAATTCTGCTTTTATCAGGGCAAACAAGCTGCTCTTTAAGGAGTATCTGCTTAGTGAAATAAACAGTGCTTGGGTTCACAGAACAGCAGGAAGTTGTTCTTCTGTCATCAAAGTTCTTTCTTTACTCAGTGTGAAAAATAATGGCACTTGTGTAGTATTTTATAATAGATGTTCTTATACAAGTTTTAAAGAAAAGGGAGATCAGTCTTCAGAAACAGGCCCTATATGAAGGGTTTTACTGCTATTTACTGCAATCATACAGGAGTTGTAATGACACCTATCTATATATTTGTATGTTCTTTTGGTCTTTTTAAAGACAAAAAAGTCTTTACCTTAAAAAATAAGGTGCTTCTCTAGGATGGTGTGTGTTCAGTGTTGTTCCATGCTCAACTTCGCTAAATTCTGGTTTTTTCTTTATTCTCCCCTAATCTAGAAATTGCCAGTTATGAAAAGCCTGTTAATTTCTGTTTGTAAAATGTTCTGGTGTAACTTGAATTAAATGTTGTGCAGCTGGGAGTAGTCATAGCTAAACAATACATGGCATAAATTATCTCTATCTGGAGTGTCTGACTAAATAACATAATCAACAGGAGGCTGACAAAACATCACAGCCGCCTGTTGTCGCTGACAACTTCATTATTTCCATGATGTTCAGATGGGTAATTTGTTTCTGAGGGACAGCAATATCTTCAGACACATCCAATGGCCTCATGTGCTTTTATGGGCTTCCTGCAGCTGGATGTGTTTGCACAGATTTAGGGTTTTTCCTAATCTGGGGAACAACTGCAAGAACCACCAGCAAAGGGCTCTGCTCTGTGTTGGTTTTGCAATAGAGCAGTGTTCCCATCAATCTGAGCTGGTGCACACCTCTTGATAGGGCACAGCAGCTGCTCTTTGATTCCTTGGTTCAAATAGGAAGGGTTTTGAGGCGCTGATGGACTTCTTATATTTTATTGGACTCTTTTATTTGTGTTTACCTTAACTTACACTCCAGAAGATCTCAAATGACTCAGTAGTATTGTAGCTCTGACAGCCCAGGCCTGATTCTATTCCACTGCAGCCAGGAATTATTATTCTCAGGAATTTTCCAAGTAAAAAGACTAGCAGGGGGTAAAAAGGCCACTGTGTATGAAAAACATGAGCCATCTTTAAAGAACTCTGACCAAACAGTTCTGAGTTTCTGCTGCTTCATTTAAAACCATATTCTGAAATACAAGCAGCAAGTCCACAGCTGCCACAAAGCTGAGAACTCCTCCTCTCTGCATCCTTCTTGTGGAAGTGGGAGTCTGCAAGCCCCAGACATCACGTTGCCTCAAGTATTTCAGAATGCTTGGGAAAATTATTTTCTAAGCTTAGTCCAAGCACAATTACTTTTTCTTCACTCACAATTTCAGAATTTTTCAAGTTCGGTTAGGTCTGTGACTGATCAACTGGGAAATATTTGTCTTTTTTATAAGCATACTGAACACTTCTGTGTCTCTGGGGATAATAGGTTCTTTGCCATGGATTTGGATCAAGAACACTGGCTAAAGTACCTAGTGAAACAATAAGACTCAAATCATTGTCCTTGAAGAAACACAAGAAACCAGGGAATTGGACAGAGAATATACAATTTGGCAAAGGGGTATGTGTGAAAGATGATAGGTAAACAAGGAGCCAGAGAGGCAAAAATTGCCAAAACCAGAGCTGGAATTTATTACAGTACCTCAGATTATAAAAATGTGCAAGAAGGAATGAGCGTGGGGACAAAGAAACCTACATTTTTACATGTTTGAGTGGGTGTTTGGTTTTTATTTTACCTTTCCCACTGAATAGTTTCGACAGTATGAAAAAACCCACCCCATTATCTTGTTTCAAGGAGAAGAATCACTTTAATTACTTTTCAAGGAATGGATTTTTGAGATGCCAGTGCATACAGGTGGCAGACAGAGCCAGATCCCATTCCCAGGTATCCAATCTGCCCGGCTCCATCGCTGCGACAGCGGGTGGAGATCTCATATTTGAGCAATACTTGTTCTTTTAGTGGGATTATGACCAGTCTAAAATGCAGCTTTGCCTCTTATGATAGTGACAGCTTTGCCATTGACTTGTTTGCAAGTGAAGTCGGGCTCCATGCGAGTTCCTTCACTCCAAACTTCCCACTCAGTTTCAAGTGGGGAAAACCAAAAGTTTTTCACAAACACGGCACATGTGATGTAAAACACGGACCCGCTGGGTTTGGGGATGGAGCCCGTGCTGACCACTGGAATGGCATCTGCGAGGGCGCATTTGGACATCGCGTCCTGGGGACAAAGCCACCCCTGTGTGGCCGCCGCTCCAGGGACCCTGCCGGGATTTTGGAGAGCTGGGTGGACGCTGCCACCTATCGATGGACGGAGGACGCGAAACCCGGGACCCTGGAGCTCCTCATCCCAGAAATGTCCCAAAGTGTGCGAGGAACAAACAGAAATTGCTGAGTGGAGTTAATGCCAACAACGCTAAAAACACCCGTGGCGTGTAAAGCTGAGAGCAGCACAGGGTGAAACCTTGGGGACAGTGTCACTGAATCAGCCAGCTTGGGTGGCCTCCTTAAACAAAATATACCACTAAATGTAAAATGTACCACTAAATGTAAAATGTACCACTAAATGTAAAATGTACCACTAAATGTACATATCTTCACAAAAAGGTGCAGCTTTAGCAGCAGTAAGAACAACTGCAGCTTGTGGGATCAGCTCTCCTCGTGTGCTGCAGGTAGGGAACTTTCAGACTCATCAGTCGTGGAAGGAAAACCTTAAAAACTTAACAAGAGGTTAAGTCAGCAACAAAATGCTCAGTGCAGCTATGGAGAGTGGGATGCAAGTGCAGTAATAACTGGGTGACTTCTCTGTCCTCTGCTGGAGGCATCAAAGGCTGAGGATGGGCAGGTTTCTGCAGGAAATCAGACTAAAGGATCTGCCTCCAAGTGTTTCATCATAAACCCAGGGGTTTGCTTCTGAAGGTCTTTTAGTCTTCTTCATTTCCAGAACTGGATATGGGTACCTCTCACAGTTATTCACAAACATTCAGTAATTATTTTTAATAATTTAATTTTTTAGCATTTGCTAAATATATGATTACTTCTTTTACCTTACTGAGCATTGTTTTCTGCCTTCTGGCTTTTGAACAGGTTAATTATGAATTTATATTCATAGGTCAAGAAGATTATGAATATATTTTCTTGATACAAAATCGCTAATTGTATTTCATAAGAACTAGGCTTGGGCAAGAAAACATCTTGAGTTTTACTATTCTACTAAATCCTGTTTGGGTAGACAAAGGATCAAGCATTTAAAAAATTGAAATGGCAAATGTAAAAGGGCTGCTTTCCACCAAGCTGAAGGGAGAAAGCAGAAGACAGAACTATTGAACCACAACGAGAAAGTGCTAGTAAATGTTTAGGAATTGACTTATTTCTGGAAATCCACTTCATGTTTTTCCCCTGAAAACAGATGGAAATTGAGAATTCCTTTACAAGTGAGTTCCATAGATGAGATCCATATAGACCAAAAACAAAATTAATTGGGGATTTTGACTCAGAAGAATCATCCCTATTTAGCTCAACACTGAAAAATTGAGTTCTTAGGCTTACATTTATTTTTAACTGATCTAGACATTTCAGATTTTCAGCATGCTTTTTTCCAGATAGTATCTCAGTGTTAGAGAGGTATTTGGTGGTTTTTGAAAGATTTCTAATTTCCTCCTGTTGGCAAGGAGCAGTGACCTCAGTCAGCTCTCTGACTAATGATCCTTGGAAGGAGCAGAACAAAGGAGGGAATCCTGTACACAGAGGGCCTGTGATTTTCATGGTACAGGAGAAGGAACATCATGCACAGAATATTGGAATAGCACTTTGCAATTCTCTGCTGTAGCAAAGCTTGTAACTATTTGCATTTGATATTTTCATTATGCCGTGGAAATACATCTGTATGTATGTGCAACTTACACACATGTGCCCACAGAAAACCTCCCAAAGAATGCTTTGATCCAGATCCAGATTGGTTTAAAAATACAGATTAACTTCAAGTTTCATGGCATACAAACATCAGGCCCAGGACTACATTTTAGCTTCAGCTGCTTGGGCAAAAGGATGTCCCTGGGTATGAGGCACAGCATCCTTAGCTGAGGTTTGAAATGTGGGAGAATCTGATCAACAGGTTTTGGGAGGTTTCCAACATTTTCCAAAAATCAAGCATCAGGTCTGAGTAAAACCAGGGAAAAAAATTTCGGCAGATTGTAAGAATAGGTCTGGTATCTCCTTAAAAAAATCCAAAATATTTCTGCAGATATTAATGGTAACTGGCTATGACTGGGAATTGGTGTGTTTTGGTTCTTTTTTGTTATCTGATGTTGCACTGGAGTGTTCTGGTTGCATCAATTTAATCCAATGGACTGTCTAGAAGAATAAGAATTTTCTAGGATGGTGTTTATCTTTGATTGTCACCTTGACTGTTTTTAGAATTCTGTATATGAGTATTTGAAATATTCCACATTTGACTTAGTAACATTTTTGTGGGTTTCTGTGGGCTCCAGCATTTGGATTCTTTTGCCCTCTAGTAAAAAAACTGAAATATTGAAATATCACTGCCCTACTATTTTGGAAGCTCCTAATGCAGAGGATCTGCTTTGGCTGAAACATCCATAGAGTGTGCTTTTGTTATCCATTTAATAATCAGTTTGAGGTGTAACCTGTTCAGGCTGGGAGCTTTCCAGGGATGTTGCAGATGTCCCACAGCTATGGCTGTAGCTGCTGCTTTTGTTGCTGTGATTGCAGACTGCTGTAGTGGTAGCTTGCTTGGAGAAAGAAGAAACAATACATCACATGCAACAAGCACCACTGCACTGTGATTTTTTCCTCCTTCCTCTCACTGTTTTAGCACAAAACCAACTGCTTGAGGATGGCTGCATTAATGTCTTTTTGCTCATACTTCATGGCAAAATGATTACAATCACAGTTTTGTTTACTCTGGCAGTAATTATTTTTTCTACTGGCACGCTGTGCTGCTGATCAGTTTGAAAGGCTACAAGAAGCTAAAAGCACACAGGACTCATGGCATCTCTCACACGGAGGCTTCCCAGGGTGGTCACTCCTACAGCTGCACAGGTAACTGGGACAGAGTCAAGGCACCAAACATCCTACCTGTGATACAACACTGCTTGCTTTAAATACTGTTCTGCTCTGAGGTTTTTGCAGCAATCTTGGACTTCAGTAATTACTAGTAATAGGCTTTTTCATATCTGATCATTCATGCAGTGTAAGGAAGAGATTTACTCATTCTGCCCAGAGGCTGAGCCAGCAGAGACAGCAAAGCTAATGTGATTCATTGAAGGAAGAGAGTGGACAATTACCAGCAACTTGTTCACATTTTACCTTGGATAGCCTAAGCTGGTAAGTCAAATTTAACTCTTTAATGCACATATTCCTAATTATTAGTTTCAAGTATGATTGATTCATAAACATACAGTGTTGAGTGGTGTCTCAGCTGTTGTGTTTTCCTAAATTCCTAAGAGAATGCTTTTACAGCTATGCTGTGCCCTTACCAGTGCACCTGTCTATAGAGTGTGGTATATCTGTGCCACAGACAACAGAGAGTGATCTATAATTTAGGTATTTCTTTTTCTTTCTCTGCAATATGTTTTTAAGGACATGACTATTAGGTCAGTATTTAACAATTAAAAAGGAAGAAAAACACAAAGCTTTTATAAAGGTAACTATTTTATATTCATTTGTATTTGAATTTGGCTTTTCAAGGACCTTGGTGATGGGGAATAAAATGGTTACTTCAGTGCCTAGGTGCAAGTGGCAATCTGATCAGAAAGATGAAGCTGCAGGAGATGCAGCATGAAATGTTGTGTTTTGGGAGACCTTGGTGCCTGGTTTGGTTCATGCTATAGCACAGTGGCAGTCACACAGACTGGTCTGATGGGTATTTCCAGGGCAGGGCAGTAACTGTCTCCCCAGAGAATCTGCTGCAAGGCTCTTTTATTCTTGGAAATGCAAACTGCTGTTAATTATGACTGCTTAGAGGGGGAGCTGCTGTTGTTGTGCTGTCTCGTCCTGCCTTTCCCAGTAAAACCTGGTGCTGCCTGTTGCAGTGCTCGCCTTGCTGTGGGATGCAAGTTAAATCACACAGAGCTGCCCCAAACTGCATGGAGATGTCCCTATTGTCATCCCAACCCGTGTCAGCTTTGTACAGAGGCTTCCATAGGTGAAAATATCCATTGGGGCTGTTCTGCACATCTCCTTTTTCTAAATTATTAGTCCTCCATGGGCTGTAACAATTTTAGCTCTGACAGTGACACGTCCTCAGGCTAAGTGCATTTAAGCTGGAGGATTTGTTATTTCAATCAAGACAATGCACATTTCACATCTTCACCAGATCACTGAGACAAGGATATGGTTGTAAAAGAAATCAAATTATTACCTTTTTTAGAAGCCTAAAACTGCTCTCATAAAATAGTTTCTTTCTGTAAAAAAAGTCAGCATCCAAAAATCCCTGTGCTTTCCATCATAGAATCATGTGAATCAAGCTGTCTCTTTTCCTTATTTCTTATTATGCTTTTCACCCAGTCTCATTTCTATTGCTCTATTGTGAGCCATTTCTACAGCTTAATGAGGTCCCACTTCCAGAAAGTTTTCCAGAATATGCAACTTGCCTTGATTTTTTTCATTTCATACCTTGTATGTGACTAGGAAGGATGCTAAGTATAATCTGCAGTAGCATTTTACACTTTCCTGTTTCAGTACACTGGTGAAAAATGCAGCTCATTTGCATCATGTCATTCCAACTATTGCTTTATTGTTCCACATTTATTCCTGCACTTGTTTGGGACATGGATGGTGAGTATACAGGGACATGTCTATGTTTCAACTCATTTGTGATTCACCAATTCTGTGTGGATAGCAAAGATGCCATCTGCTTTATTGATGAATAGCTGCAGTTTCAAGAGTGTTTTCATAGCTTCTCTATAGATTCACCTGCTCTTGGCTTCACAGAAACATTGATGAGATTATAAAAGGTTCTGTTCTCTTCTTCCATCAGTGTCAGACCTGGATCTGCTCTGGCTCTTTACTGACAAAGCTTCCACGTGTGACAAGGGCACGCCGTGGTTACTGCCCTCAGAAGTGATTGTTTAGCTGGTTACTAACACACTGCTGTTTTCTTCTGAATGGATAAATCCTGGTTCATTGACCAGATCAAGGTGGAAAGGACTCCAGCAGCCCCAAGGAACTGTAATATCTGGAGTCAAATAAGGTTTAGTCACAGTCCATGAGAACAGTAACCCGTGCCATGGGAAACAGTCCTGGTAGTTAACTGCTCTGAGACTTTTCTGGGTTGGTGACACAGATTAGCACCCCAGTGATGCCTAAATTTGCTTTGGTTCAAAGCCTACCCAGCACTCTAGAATGCTGTAACAGACTCCAGTTTCTTTTTGCAAGTGGTCACACTGAAACAGAGAAAAGAGCCCTGCCAACTGTCTGAGTTTTGAATGTGTATTGGGAGATGTGTCACTAGAACATGTCTCCCAAAGACTCTGATTTCCTAGAAAACTGTCCAAAAACTGACAGGTCCTTCTCCTTTGCTTGCTCAGGTTAGTATTTTCTCATAAAAGAAAATGCTGCTGTCAAGCTCTTCTCTGTAGAAAGTTGGGATTCTGGAAAAAAACTTCTGCCTTCTCAAGAAAAGATTTAACTCGATACCTTTCAAGATATTCTGTGCAAAACATCTGGGCAACTGAGTTTAAGGAAAGCGAGACAAATACACTTCCTGCAGTAGTGAAGGCTGGAGAAGAGATTTTTTCTCACATTTATTCTGACACCTGTACTACCAAAACCGACCCTGCAAAAACATTGTTTCCCTCATTAACTGAAACTCCTCCTCCTTATACAAATAATTCTGGGGTGGTCTGTTTTATTTTTCCATCTTTAATTCTCTCTCTCCATAGATATCCATGGGTCTAATTCCATCAAGATAAATTTGCCACTGAAAAAGCCCCAGACATGCTTCTGTGTGTCCAGAACCTGTGTGAAAGTGATTTTATCCCCAGCAGCCTCACACCGCGCGTTTCAGTCACACATTTCTGATCAGTGATGCTGGTGTAGCAAAACCTCACTAAATGGCTGCTCTTTTCCTTCTAGAGAACCCTGGCTGAGAATGACCCAGCAAATGCATAACCTGAGCCTCCTGCAGAGCAAAAAGCACAGCATGCCCTCGTCCCCCAGCGCGGCCAAGCGCCTGTACCGCAACCTGTCGGAGAAGCTGAAGGGCAGCCACACGTCCTTTGATGAAGCCTATTTCCGAGCCCGCTCCGACCGCCTCAGCCTCAGAAAGGCCTCCCTGGTACTGCCTCACCCCTGCACTGCCAGCCCACCCTCCCACTGATCTCCTTATTTTCACTTGGCTTTCCATCTGTACCGTTCTCACCATCCCGCTTTGTTCCCCCGTGAGCGCTCTGTGTTCTGCCCACCCTTCATTTTGGGATCCTTTGTCAAAGCAGAGTTTGACCTTCTCTGTCACTGTTAGCCACGCTCAAATGACACATGGAGTCAGAATTTAGGAGAGCAGCAACAGCAGAGAAAGATCTCTGCCCTTTGCTTATTACTTCTTATTATACATTTTTTGAAAGGTGACCATGGGTTGGAGGGTGGTATTCCCACCTCTCAACCACATTGGTCAAAGGGACTGTCACACAACCATTCCTCTCCTTGGAGCTCCTATCTTATCTTTTCTTTTGGTTTTTTTTTTTTTTTTTTTTTTTTTTTTTTTTTTTTTTTTTTTTTTTTTTTTTTTTTTTTTTTTTTGGTTTTTTTTTTTTGTTTTTTTTTTTTTTTTTTTTTTTTTTTTTTTTTTTTTTTCCAATTGCAAGCTTGAGTGTGAGAGAGTGAAGGAGGAGAATAAACCAGCGCTAGGGACATGGCAGAGCAGACTGACATGTAGGCTGAAGGAATGCCAGTCTGTGACCATATCTTCTGAGCAGTGTTTATCTAAATACACACTTTAGATTACATATTTCTTCTAACATGGGCTCTTCTGTCATACTTAACTTATAAGAAGAGAAATTGCCAATGAGCTGAACCAAAGGATTGAGGAACAGAGCACTGGGGGCTGAGTCCTCTGCTGTGCCTGGGGCAATAAATTACAATTTCAGCTCTGTCCCTCTTCACTCTGCATCTGTCAGCAGTGGGAGTGCCTGCACCATCAGTCATCATCATCAGGAGAGTTGATTTTTTATTGTGTGGATGGGGATTTAATAGGATACAGATGTACCTGTGCTAGCTTTGTTCCCACTGCACTGTCATGGGAGTGGCACAGCTTTTGTCACCAACAAACACCCAGCAGAGGAACCTGCAGGTATCACCAGTCTGGGGTCTGAGCTGGTGCCCACAACAGGCAGTGATGAGACTCCCACTGAACTCGAGAGACTTTGGATCCCATTCTGGCCATTCTGCTTGTTGTTTTCCCAGTTTTCCCTAGAAATAAACAGCAACAAAACCATTAATGAAAGGATGGAAATATTCCAGGTCAGCTTGCTAGCTCATGTGTTTTCTAATCACTGAGCTTCTGTGCCACTGAGCTAAGTCAAGGAATAAAATCATGTCTCCAGACAAGTGAACAACATTTGTTAAAATTTGTTTTCTCTCAGCTTTGGCCTGTGAAGAGTTTTCTTTCCACTCTCTCTTGCTGTGCAACACTTTCCATTCAGTAAATTGTTGTCTTGCTGCAGACATAGCAATGTCCCAAAATAGCTTTATTCTTGAACTCATGTTTATCAAAACAAGTCTTTGCAGAAACTACTTTACCACTTTTTCCAACTCCAGTAGTACATAGTGGACTTTTTCAGTCAAACTTGAGGCAAATAGCTTGAAAGGGGCACTTCATTTTAATTAAGCTACATAAGATTGCATTTCTAAACACTCTGGCACTGAATCACTTACTGGAACATGGTTATTACTTACTGCAAAGCAATACTGTAGTTCTTTTCAGTATATACATTTGTGCATCACAGTAACACCTAAATAAATTAATCACGTAGCACAGCTGTCCAGCTAATGATTAGAGGCTGCAGGACTGAGTCAAGGAAAAAGCAATGCAAAAACTGCTCCTAAACTTCATCCAGTATTCAGTGATTCAGTTTCTCTTTTAATTTATTGCTTTTGTCCTTTCAGAGCAGAAGAAAATTATCTAGTAAAGGTAAATGATGGCAGAAATCAGAAGGCTCCTGTTGGTATTTGTGACAATACCAGCTGGACTAAAATAGAGCACTGGG
Source organism: Cisticola juncidis (assembly GCA_013400215.1). Taxonomy (NCBI): domain Eukaryota; kingdom Metazoa; phylum Chordata; class Aves; order Passeriformes; family Cisticolidae; genus Cisticola; species Cisticola juncidis. Next base: position 442,773 of record VXBR01004638.1, on the reverse strand, counting down.
GTCTCTAGATTAGCACTGATGTTTAAGTAATATCTTTTATTCTGCATGGAAACCTATAGAAAAGAAATATTTCTCTAGCATGAGCTTTTCTGTATTTCAGTGTCTACGAGGTAGATTCCCAAGTCAGTATTACTGACCCAGATTTGCTTTATTGCTGCATAGCTCGTCTCATCCTTAGACTGCCATCTTAATATCTCATTTCTTTATATTGGCAGTTTGGGGTAAAGGGCATCTTATGTGAATTTGTCCTCCTGTTCTGCTGATCCCCAATATTCAGCACAGATGGGGTCTACACTAAAACTTTTAGTTAACATCACCTTTGCAATTTCTTTGTGTGGTACTAATATTTCACTGCTACGGGTAGACCAGATAATCCCTATTGGGCCTGAAAATTTCTGAAGACACTTTTAACTTCAAGCACACTGGAAAAAAAAAAGCCCCTGTAGATCAAATTCCAAGGTAGAGCTGGGAACTGCAGTTTCCAGAACTGCTTGGAAACCTTTAGTTCATGTGTTTTATGATAAGACAAAAGATGTTCCAGCAGGTCAGTGTTGTTTCACTGAGAGCAAGTTTGGACATGGATATGCCCAATAAAGCTATATCAATTTAAAAAAGAAAATGAAGTTTTAGAGTGATTGAAGTGTCAACTTCTAATCACAGTCAAAGATTATTCAATTCAATATTTATTTCATAAAATAAAGAGTGCATTCAGTGATGAGAATTTTCTCAGTGCTTCCTCCCTGTGGTTTTGGAACACAGGGAGCTGGTTTGCCCCACGTATCTGAATCTGTGCTCTGAGCCCTCCTTGCCTTGCTGGGCCTCTTGCTCCTGCTAATCCATTCCAAAGAGGCAAAAACCCTATTGGGTAATGATGGCAATGGGACACTGGGAGAGAATTTAAAGAATCTTGGCAAATAACTGATCATTACTGCAGGCTCCAGAAGGATGTTCTCATAAAAGAAACCTGCAGGCTCTGCTACTCTCCTGCACCTGCTTCTCCCCAGCTCAATTAAGAAACAACAGGGGCCTTTGTGTTGTGCCATTCTTTTATCTCCTTGACATTGGCAAGGAAAAGGTTCAGTGGTTCTCCCAGGCTCAGACTTGGTACCATGAACGTTTTCAGTTTGGGTTGCTTGTGCTCTCTGCTGCTCAGACATGCACACTGGACAGTCCATTTTTCCAGTCCCATTTCTACTTCTGTTTTTAAGGCCTATAATGTCAAAGTTTCTTCTAGTTACAACTTTAAATTCAATAATACCAAGAAATAACCCAGGAGAATGAACAGGGTGGCTCACATTGGAACTGGGAGAGGTTTTCTGCAGAATTGCTTGTTTGATTTGGATTTTTATCACCTGATTGTAGGTTTCTACTTGAAAATTGGAGTTTCAGTTTGAAAAGCTCAGTAGTCCACGGCTCTGCCAAAATTGTAGTGTGTCATCCAGTTTCACACTGCAAACATAATGTTGCTCACATAGTTTGATTACAGGGCAGATGTCTAAGGGAGAATGTGTTTGTTTCATAAGTGTTTGAATCTCACTTGAAAATTCCCACAGACCTGAAGCAACTTCAAGCACTCCAGGGGTAAACCAAGCTCAATTCTGCTGCAAACATTTGCCTTGCTTCAAGCTGAGCCTAAGCTGGGGCTGAAGGAGCAATGTTTTATTTTGAGGAGCAATCTCACAAAACACAAAATTTCTGTAATTTTAAAGCGCTAACATTTGAAAAGTTTGACTAAATTTCTGTCTTTATTAACACACAGAATTTCCAGTGCAATGAAGCCATGTTTGAGGCTGTGGAGCAGCAGGACCTGGATGCTGTTCAGATTCTTCTTTACCAATACACACTGGAGGAACTGGACCTGAACACACCAAACAGTGAGGGACTCACTCCTCTGGATATTGCCATTTTGACCAACAATGTCCCCATTGCCAGGACCCTTCTACACGTTGGGGCAAAGGAAAGCCCACACTGTAAGTAAAGAACACAAATTGACTTAGATAATGGCTTGTATGAGATCAATTCTGCTGTTGTTAGGGAAAATCAATTACAGAATGCACAAAAATTGCCTTATTTTATCGTAAGGATGATTATAACAAGAGTGCTGGAGGATATTTGCAGCAATATCTGCTCACTGAATATGTGCTCAGTAGATTTTTTTGTTCTCTCTCTTAGATACATCAACTAATGAATCAGGTTGAGTTTCTAATGTGATTAACAGTGAGGCAGCTGGGTTAATAGCAATTTTGAGAAAACAAATCTTTAAAAATATGGCAACAGGAACTCAGGGATTCAAAGATCATGGTCTGAAATATCGAGTTTGTCATCAAAAATGAAAGGATGATGGGTTGTCTAGACTTTGCTTTATTTTGATTATCCTTTTGATTTTGCCTATGCTGCCTGCAGGAGGCCAGTTGTATTGAAATCTGTTACTTCCATTCCCCACAGACCCCTTACTACTGGTCTTCAAACAGCCTAAAATCCCACTTAAATGAGAATTTCAAAGTTCTACAGAACCAGAGAAAACCTAAACACAAAACAGACCTTCTCACTTTACTGGAATACCAATATTGCTTATAACTACATATTGTAGTTATAAAACTTCTTTGTATTCCTTCATGGGCCTTTTTATGCCCAGTTTGTGGCTTGGAGGGTGACTTACCAACCCAATTAATCAACCATATACCATGACACAAACTCTGACGCCTTACGTGGGGCTAAAAATACCCCGATGTAAGAGAATTTGTTTTAAACTGTCAATGCCTATATTTAGGACATTCCCAGCAAGGCTATAATGAGACTGTGTTTGAGGGGTTCGGCCACTGCAGACTCTGCCATTAATTTGAAGTTAGTTAAATTAACAACATTTAGTGCTGGCATGTCAATCTCAGTGCTCCAGGAAATTGCACCTTGAGGCTACTAACATTGCCAGTTTTTTCACTGGAGAGTGTGTGTGCATGTGCATGTTGAGTTTTTTTGCCAGACCCTCAGTGTTGGTACACCTTTATTGCTTTTCTATATCCACAGCACTTATATTATCATTTATTCTGGCCTCCTTTAACCTTCCCTGGAGATTTTTGCATAGTGTAGCTGCTCAGTGAAAAGAGTTTTTTAGTTTTATATTTATTTGTTTATTTTTCTGTCATGGTTCATGACTGAGGCTTTAAAAAAAAGTGTGACAGCATTTAGAGTACATGATTGACTGCTGAAGCAACATTCATTAACCATGACAAATCTAGAGGAAAACACAGTCTTGAGTGTTCTAAACAGCAGTAAAAAAGACTAAACTAATTTTTCATTGACCTCATCTGTAAATAAATGTAGTCTGATGGCAAGCAGGGGCAATCATAAATTAGTATTCATTTCCTGTAATTAATGCAAACATGCCTATGAACACAGAGAATATGAATATATAACCACCTCATTTCCATTTCAAAATATACCCACCAAATTTCCACTTCACTTATCTTGATTTTTAGTTTTTCTGATTGAAATAATGGATGAAACAGTCTCAGTAAAAAGCAAATGATCATTTTGTTTGGGTTTCTTACCTGAAGGGTTTGCAGTGGCTGTTTGAGAGCGAGATGCAAAAAGTTATTTTCAGCCCTCAAAACAAAGGTTCACAGCATCTTTTTGCGTGGCTTCACTCTTGTGGAACTGATGGCAGTCACTTTCTATTTTCTCCAGACTTTCTGCTCTGCTTTCCATATTCAACCAACCCTGTTCAAATTAAATCCTGTTTGTATCATCTCAGGGCTGCAGGAACGTAATCCAGCACCCAGCAGGAGCATTTTCATTTCTCTGTGATGGGCAATTGAGCAAGATTTCCGCAGGCTGAATGGGAGGGTAAAATCCTGACTCACCCAGTTTTGGGACTGGACTCAGTATCTCTTAATGTGATTAGAAGTGTACAAGACAGATGCACAGAGCTGGGAGAAGGCAAAATAGAGGAATTCCTCATTCCAAGTGCACACAAAAAGCTCCCTTCACAGAAAACCTTTGCTCTTCCACTGTATATATTAGCTATAGTAATCCAGCTGAAATCTCATTATAGCCTCTAACCTAACTCTGTAGAAAAGAGGATCTGGAGGACAGATAGCTTCCATCTGTATCACCTGGATTTCTGCCTGGAACAGCAGCAGATAAAGCAATAGAAAGTAAAACCATGGTCTTCATCTCCACATGAAACTCAGATTGTATAAATCTCAACAGGAACCCAACATATTAAAAAAAAAAAAAAAGTAACTAAGATCAGAGAGTACAGCATTTAAAATATTAATTTAGCTGGGGAGAAGACAAAGTGTTATCTTTTCAGTTACTATTATTCATCATATACTCATTATTTGGTTTGTTCATGTGAACCCAAATAAAAATAAGATTAAAATTCCCACTGGCTGATTGGACACGTTTCCAAGACTTAACAAATGTGGATCTGAACCTTGATTAAACAGATAGAGCCAGCTCCTTAGTGAGAACTTGAACCAATGCCAATTCTCAACCACCTGAAGCTCTGGCACATAAAATCTCCTTCCTCCGTCCTGTTGTGCTATCAGATGTGTTGCATGTTTATTGTAGGGATGGATCCAGGAAACCCTATCACCTCTGGCCTCCCAGTAAACAACAGTTCTGAGGATACCAGCAGTTCCAGAGAGCCTGGCCATATGTCCCTGATGTCCATATGAGGAATGATCAAACTTAAGAAGGATGGCTTCGAGCCAGCTTCTGAAAGCAAAGTCTTAGAAACAAACATTCTTCAAAAACAACCCTTTGGATGTCAGAGGTGTTGAGTAATTCTTTGTTCTCCTGTGGCTGTAAAGATGCCAGGGCACTTTTCACATCAGTAGAGTTATTCTTAGACTCTGCTAAACTCTGACTGTCATACTGTTATGAGAGAAAGAGGCAAAGTTAAAATGAGAGGTTCAGGCTGGATGAAACAACCACCTTTTTCACTGTAAGGACAGTGAAGCAGTGGAACAGTCTCCATCTATCCTTGGAAGTGCTCAAGACCTTAAATGGTGGCTGCAGTCCTCTTGGAGTGATAGATGTGTTTCTGTTGAAGAAATGTTCCTGTAGAAGGGTTTGATCTTCCTCTGAAGTCCAGCAGTGCTTATAGAGGTCTTGTCCTCTGAGAAGGCTGAGGGCTGGCTGTGGTGTTCCACACCTCAGATTATACACAGGCAGGAATATTTGGTTCCTCCAGCTGGCTGGAGCATCCCACAATGGGATGATGTAATTTTATCAGTCATGCAGTGAAGCTTGATGGCCCCAGAAGATGTCCCCTGGAGTTATCAGGGATGAGGCATGAAGGAGATAAGGAACAGTGCCCTATCACCGCGCGGGCCTTCCAGGGAAAGATGAGACTTGGACACAGGTTCTGGGTTCTACCAGAGATCAGGGCAGGAAGCCCCTTTATTACAAAAAGGGCACATTTATACAGGTGCTATGAAGCCTATGGATTGGAGGATGGAGTTCCTACTTTCCTACTACATTGGTCGAGGTGACTGTCACACAGTCTTGTTTGTCCCAGCATGGAATGCAAAGCCATGGCTCTGTTCTATAAACATAGCTACTGTTTACATTAACAGAGCGTGAGAAGGCACAGTCTTCTCCTCTAATATGAACGCTCAGGCAGCCAGGAAAAACCCTCATGGTAACAGTGCCCCACCTGGTTTGAACAGTTTATGGAGACTGTGATAGAATACATATTTTGATACACACACACAACCTTATATTGTGACCTCAGTGTTTTGAGCATGGCCAGAATTCTTCCCAGCACCTCCTCTCTCCCGTTTTCCCTGCAGTTGTGAGCGTGGAGAGCAGGTCTGTGCACCTGAGCTCGCTGGTGCAGGAGGCGCAGCAGAGGGTGCAGGAATTGTCTGCACAGGCAGCCAGCGCCGGGCTGGGCACCGACAGCGCCGACAGCGCCGACAGCGCCGACAGCGCCGAGCGGGAGCGGCAGCGCAAGGGCTGGGAGAGCAGGGCCAGGCTGTACCAGCGCATGCAGGCCGGCTATGAGCACGCCCGTGAGTATCCTCCTTCTGCTCCTCTGCACAGGAAACCCCAGGGAACTCGAGCTGGGGTTGTTTAACCTGCAGAAGAGGAGGCTCAGAGGTGACCTTGGTGCTCTCTACAGCTCCCTGAAGGGAGGTTTAGACAGGTGGGGTCGGTCTCTCCCACTGACAGAACAAGGGGACACAGTCTCAAGCTACATCAGGGAAGGTACAGGTTGGATATTAGGAAAAAATTTTTCACTGAAAGAATAATTAAGCACTGGAATTGTCTTCCCAGGGAGGTGGTGGATTCACCATATCTGGATGTGTTTAAAAAAAGACTGGACATGGCACTCAGTGCTATGGTCTAGTTGAGGTGTTAAGGCAGAGGTTGATGATCTAAGAGGTCTCTTCCAACCTCATTATTCTGTGATTCTGGGATTCTGTAATTCTGTAATACAAACCAGGATCTTTACTTGCAGGTGTCTTGGTTTAGGGCAAATTTGTGAGAAAACCTCCGAATGGGGTCTCTCTGGGAAGCAACACTAAATGGCCCCTTCCCTAACTGGTCTGGGAAAGAATTTCCTTGGAGTAAAGTGGGAAAATGATTTATTTAACAAAGTGCCTTCAAGCATAAAGAGTGAATAGCACGGGACAGCAAAACCTCTGATTGCTCTGAAGTGAGATTACAAACTCAGAAAGGCCTTGCTGTGGGTAGCTCAGCTCAGTCTCTTATCAGTCCCCGAGGCCCGGCTGTGAGATCCTGGTGTCTCTGTGGGCTTGTCAGTTCAGGACAGCTTTAAACAGCCCCAAGAAAAGGGACAAAAAAACAGTCCAGGGAGCTTCTCTGCCTCAGCTAGCTAAAACTAACTAAAAGCAAGAGATCTCTGTGCTGCTGTCTTTCTGTGCTGCAGATGAAGGCAGTCCAGGAGCAGAATGTGTAGGAGGGAGTGCAGTTTCTGCAAACAAACTCAGCGCTGCTTCCTTCTCCCCCTTCGCTCTCAGAACCAGTCCTAAAGATACAGAACTCAATATCCAGCATAAACAGAACAGACAATTGGAGGTACAAGCATCATAAAGTCACCCCAGGACAAGAAAGCCTTCAGGGGCAGTTATAGAAAGACATCCACAAAAACCCACCACTACAGGGTTGAGTACATTTTTACAGGTTTTAGGAAATTACCATAATGGATAAAAAGCTCCAATTAGGAGGCAAGTGCTGCAGTGCAGGTCCAGCCCTTTCTCTGGAGTCCCCCCTCTGCACTGGCTGTGCTCTGTGCATGAAGATGTAACTCAAAGAGTTATCCCAACCTTGATTTCCAGGAATAACCAAGGCAGCACTGGAGCCCTGCACCTCCCGAGGCCTGGAGCTCTGGAATTTGTTTTGTCTTTCTGTTTAAGGAAAGGCTGTGGTAAAATACTGGGGAAACCAGCTACTAATGCAGTAGGCTACAGAGCTACAAACATGTGTGTGGATACAGAGAACATATAAAAGGAAAAAAGGCAAAACCCAAATGGCATCAAGTACAGGGAAATAGCGAAATTCCAGGCAGGAATCTGCAGCTGAGAACCCTCCCCAGAGATGCTGATCCTCACGGCTCTGCTGTGGAGCAGTGGGTGGGGAAACTGAGGCACAAAGCTGAAATGGCATTTCCAAGAGGGAGGAGGAAAAGGGTGTTAGAACAATAAAGGAACAAAATCTGAGAGCAACAAGCACATGGCTCCTTAGGCTGCATAAAATTAATAAAAAATCCAACATCCCAACTCTTTGTTCAGGATGCAATGATTCTGCCCTGCTTACTTCTCTTCACATTTACTTCTGGATCTCATTTAACATGTTCAGAATTTAAAACAGGATGCTACATAACAACATACAAATAGGCAGGAAGAGGGATGGGGATACTGGCCTTTTCTCTGTTGTAATTTGTTTATTTTTCAATGGAACTTATTATTTTGGAATGGGATTGTTCTAAATATTTGATCAGGCAGTGAAATTTCATTTTGGACATAAGTATTGTGAAAAATTAATTTTGTTAAGCACTAATCTTAATCTTGGTATCCATTTCATCACCACAGCCACAAATTGAGTCACTTTAAACAGTTGTACAAGTGAGTTTGTATCCAAATTAAATGAGAATTTGGGCCCAAATGAAGGAGTTAATAGGCCTGAATTGTTTCTAGACATTTGGATCTTTTAGCTGTATCCTATGTGATGAAATACAATCATTGCCATTAACATTTTTACAACCATCTTTATATAAATGTGCTTACAAATAATTTTGTCTAATTTATTGTCCGTTAAGGTTATTTCTTCAAGACAGATGTAGTGCTCCTTCTCTTAGATACTAAATACAGGAAATACAGAAGTAGTGAAAGTTAATATACTGATTTTTTAAATCAATCCCAGCAGTAAGTCATGACATTTTATGTTTGATTTCTGAATTCACTCTGATTGATATTCTGCAATCTAAGCTTCTTTTTTCCCTCCTTTTTTTAAACAAAAACATTAGACCTCAATTGAAAACTGTATTTTGAAACTATTACACCAAAACTATGACATTTTGGAATTTGAAATTTTTGAATCCCAGTGACATAAAAATGTTTCCTGGTTTTTGATAAATTTGAGTTTGTTAATGAAACCATAAAGGTTTCATTAGCTTTTTGTGGTTTTGTCCTTTCTCTCTCCTCCCATTCACCCCAAGAGATTTATGGGGGGTTTTCATTGACATAATTAGCATGAATCTGTTTTATTGGGTTACATATATGCAGGAAGATATTTTTAACCAAAAAGGAGCCAAAACCCATGATAGAAACAAATGGTGTCTGCAGGATATTGTTAGCAGGGGCACTAATTAAAACGCTCAAAAGGCAGAAAACACAAACACCCATAACCCAAAGCTCCCAATTGCAGGGTGATTTTCCGTGGGTTCTTTGAAGGCTCAGGAACATTGTTTGAATAGGATTTGTTGTGCTGAAGAGCTGATGTTTTCTCTTCTCTCCCAGGAGCCCCCGAGGCGCCAACCAGCGTCTGTCTCATGGTAACGAGCAGCACATCACTCACTGTCACCTTCCAGGAACCCCTCAGTGTCAACTCAGCCGTGGTGACCAAGTATAAAGGTACTGGATTTAGACATCTTTCACTCCCCTAACAATGTGCAAAAATCTGAGGGCTGTGTGGTGAAGCTATTTATCTACAAGAGATTACATTATGATGCAAGTAGTGTTTAAAGGTAATTATTTTAAGTAAGCAGACACAGAAGTGGAATTTTCTTGAAAGATTACCCACGGACAAAATTTTTATTTAAAAAAAAGGAGAGAAAAATAAATTAACGAAAAGCTTTCTCCATGAGTGCTTTGAAGAAGTTTTCTTGACTCACTGTGGTTAAGACATCAGCTCAATGACTGGGTTGAGATGAGCAGTTACAAAACACAAACTAACTTTTGGTGCCTGTGGGCTCCTGAAACCATGTGTATACATGTAAAAGCCAAACCCACACCACCATTCCTTAAAGGAATGCCTCTGGAAGCTGAAACTTCTGGCACAGGCATCATACAGCTCAATTAATTAGCTATTCCAGGGCTGCCACATCATTCTTGGAAGAGTGATACATTTGGGGTGGCACCAGTTAGTTGCAAAGTGGAATGAATAAGAAAATGCTTCCATCTGAATAGCCCTGTTGAATAGAGATGGTTTTAAAACAGAATTTCTGTTCCACAGGAAATTCCAACATTAAGAAAAAAAAGCAAGTTTTTATTGAAGATTAGAACAAAAATGAGAATTTTTTAAATTTCCTGTTTAAAGGAACTTTCAGGTTTTCTACAATCTTTGGAACAGTAAGTTCTTCAGTGTTTAGCACAGCAATCCACAGCCTGCGGCTTCCACTGCTGAATCCTCCCACAGGTCAAGGATTTGGGGCTCTGAAGCCTCCTTGGCCCTGCCCAGGGGAGTCAAGGAGAGGGAGCCTGAAAATCCTCTTAGTTATTTCCCCCAGTTTCTCCCTTCATGCTTCCTGCTGTGTTTGTTTCTTTGTGTTAATCATTAAGAACTCCTTTCAAACCTAAAATTTCCATACTCACAGCCAGAACCAACTGTGTGGTGGGGAGAGTGTTTGGTGTTTCCATGGGTGGGGGTCCCAGGGATGGTTTCAACAGGAGAGATTCAGAAAGACCCCGTCCCTCAAGAGTCCAGCAGCTCATGGAGCCCTCCCAAAGGTGGGACATGCAGTGCACAGGCTCCACTGCCATCAGCACAAGCCCCCAAAGCAGTACAGAAACTTCATTTGGAAAAGTCACATTCTCTCTTTCTTTCCTCCTCCTGCTTCTGGTCACAGATTCCACTCATCACTGGATGTGCCCAGCAAAATAATTTTTTACATTCTATGAAAAAAACCCCAACCTCCCAGATACCACTGAGGCCATCAAAGTGATAATGCCCTGATAGGCTCAATAGAAGGCAAATTACTGTATTACACCTAGTCAGCTGTGCAGTGCTGCAGGAAGTGTGATTTTCAAAAACATCAAAGCCCTTTAGAAACCTAAATCAAATTTTCGGCAATGGGTTGTGTTGCCAGGAAACTAAATTTCATTTAAGAGCTTCCCACTGCCTGATTTACTTGTGAAAACAATACCTGGGCTCCTAAAACACCAAAGTTCTCTAGAAAATATCAGATTGCTCTTTGTAAGAGTTGTGTTTTAAAGAACCCTGAAACACTGTCCACCCTCTCTAATGATTCGTAGTATTTTCACAGGAAACCAAATTCCCAAACAGAGCTAATTTTTAAAAATAATTTTGTGAAGGTTGCAGTACTTTTCTCTTGGGTATTCATTTGGGTTGAGCCTGGTTTGTACCATGTCAGTGGTGTCCTGTTTTTGATAAACACAGAATCCAAAGAAATTTAATCCAACCTGACCTAACTTTCTGATCAGACCAGGTAATACTGCCCTGTATTTTGAACTACCCTCACTCCTGATCATTTTATGCTTTATCAAGTTGACAGCTAGTCTTGCCAGAATATTCTTTTAAAATCCTTTGTCTCAGGAGACTTGCATATTTATGGTTAGATAAAAAGAAAGATCATTAATAGCTCCTTTTGGTGACTTTCAGGAATTAATTAAGCACTGGTTGTAGAATTGTTTATTACATTATGGAGTGAGATTCTTTGTGCTACTTTGAGGGGTCATAAAATGAACCTTTCAAATGATCACTTGCAAGAATGATTAGAACCAGCTAGCAATTACTAGCCCTGAAAGGAGAGCTTGATAACAAAGTGTGAGGATCTTTTAGTCAGATATATAAACCTCCTGTCCAGAAAACCATTGAAGCATTTTGCTAATTCAGGAACAACAACAACAAAAAAAGGCTGTTAGGGTGTTTTTTTTCCCCCCTTAATACTTTACCATTTCTTTTTCTAAGCAAATTAAAATTCAGGAGCATTTGCAACAGTGTTTAGGGAATACCTGCTCATTAACAGAAACTAATAATGTTCTTTTCTCTGGACCTGAACTATAGGGAATAAAAACTGACATCAGTGCTATTTGATTTAGTTTACTTCCCTAAAAACACAGTAAAACTGCCGATTCAATTTTCCCCATGTCATCTCTCTCTTCTTTTTTTTTTTAATATATTTTTTCCAAAGGTTTATTTGCCCAAATGCCTTTTAGAAACCGGGCTTGGAACATTATCTGACTGTCTGCTGTTTTCCTGTGTGTGATCCTTTCCCTTGTTAGCTGTATAACTTACAAATAATCATACAGGAGAATAATACTTTGCACTCACTCTCTAACCACTAAAACCATCTCACTTCATTAGGAGATTTAATTTTAACCACACACAGTGAATGAGTATTGACTTTGGTGTCCCAGCTGGATGGCAGCTCAGTGACTGCATTCTGCTCAGCCATGGCTTTAAGGAGCCAGAGTATTCTTTACTTCCTCTCCTGGATTGTTGTTTAATGTTGCAGGCACCATCCTAATGGCTCCCTTCAGCTTCCCTCTGGAGAAGGCTGCAGCGTGGTGGTGGCTGATGTGAAATGATTCCTAAGTATATTGTAACTTAGTAAAGTGTTTTGAGGCTGGAAGCAGACAGGCATGACATAAATCAATAATAAAAGTAATAATCTGCTCCATGCTAGAGAATGACTCAAAGCCAGAGACACCTCAGCCCAGCCAGTTTTAGGAAGGATGTGAAGCATCACTGTAATATTGAGAAAAAAACCCCTGCCCTTAGCTAATTGTGCCCTAGAGCCAAACTTCACATCCCACCGTGGAAGGACTCAGGACCTGCTTTAGTTTTCCATCTTTGAAAACACAATCCAAACATTCCACGGTGACATACAAAACAACCTGGCACTGTTTGAAGCCAGGGAGAGCTTTCTGTTTGCACCACCACCCTGGTACTGAGGATGTTTTGTTATCCCAGAGCTGCACCAGTGCAAACACCTCGATGAAATATCCCCACAGCAGCACAATCCAGACAGGCTCAGCTCCCAGGAATATCCCACTAGAGGCAGCAGCAAGGGCTTGCTGAGCTTTTAAGAATTGTTTTCTTTTACTAATTACCCTTTCTAGGGTTCACATGTTCCACACCACACATACACATAAAGAAAGCGTGGTTTTTTGAAGAAAAAAAAATTAAAAATAATGTTAAGTAATTTAGTCACACATATTTTCTGTGGATTTTAAATGCGATTATTATTTTGCTTTTACAGTGAATAAGTACAGATAAACCTCCTCTTACTGCATGGTGGTTTTTTTCATCCATTTCCCATCAGAAGTAGTCATAATAATGCTGTGATCCCAAAGTATAGGATAAGGAAGAAAAATGGACATAGTGCTGATCACTACCTGGAAAGGATCACCATGCAATGAAAAATCTCTGTTTATATTTTATTTACAATTTTTAAACAAACATCTATATTCCCTTTTGAAGAAAAAAAATGAAACAGCTTGTATAACCCAAGATGAGCAAATTTATTTTAGAGCCTGGAACTATTTAAGTTTCAAGAGAGAGGAAGAAAGACATGTTTGATGTAGCAAACAAAGCTAATCTTCTCTGTTTGGTTGTAGCTGTGGATGCCAAGTAATTTTCCAGATAGTGATGCTGAGCTGTCTAGGCCACTTTATCCTTTTTTACCTTTTTGTTTAGTTTGTTATTTTAGCAGAGTATTTCATGTTTGTCAGAACTTCCCATCTGCCTTCCAGGATTTCTTTTGGATGGAAAGGAGATTTTTATTTTCAGTCAGTGTAGCTCTTTAAAACACAAAACAAAACAAAGCAAAACAGGTTGGCTTAGCTCAGGAAAGGAGTTATGTTTGGCTTAAATTTTGAGAAAAGGTCATTGCTTGCCTCCGTTCTTCCAAAGCACTTTGTGGCCCACTTCAGATATTTTTTTGAATGAGAATAATTTTAATTGTGTTTGAGTCACTGTTTCAGTGCTGGCTGGGTGTGCAGTAGCCCCAGGGTGTTGTTGTCACATGGCTGCATGAAGTGGGTCAGTTCCAGTGCAGATCAGCACAATTTGCTGTTGTCATTGGGAGTCTCAGCTAAAGGATGGGTGGAGCTGCCTTCACACTCAGGGGCAGGAATGAGGAATTCCTGTGCTCAGGAATGAGGAGCCTGGGCCTGTTTGAGACCTGCCCTGAAGCTCAAAAAAACCTGGATCTGGCTTCTCTCCAGATAGATGGAAAATTTACATTGAAGATTTCAGTGTGAAAAATCTCCAAGACTTTACAGGAGCGATCTGTAAATTTTGATTGTGATTCTGCAAGTGTTATTCTTGGGGGTAATCCTTTCACACAAATAATTTCATCATTTTGTGTGGGCTTCTGCTTGCCCCCATGAGCACATAAAAACAGCAGATAACGCAGGTTTTAATTATGTATTTGATGTTTATCAAAAGTTGGCCTTCCATGTTTGACCAAGTTTGGATTTGTTCCATAGCAGGCTCCCTGCAGTGATCCTCAAAGACCTAAATATACAGATATACAGCTATATCTCCATATATCTATATCCATATCTATGTATATCTTTCTCCACTTTGGTGACAACTATCTGCTCACACAGCGTGTCAGAGTGGAAAGCAGCAAGCCTGTACTTTCTTTGACTTCTGGAAGAACCTTGGTTATGGGAATGAATGCTTGTGGAAGCAAACCTTATGAAAACAAAGTGCTTTAATAATAATACCTCTGTCTCTCTAAAGCAGATGCTGTGTCACTGCTTGATTCTGGTCCAGTCCATACTGGAATTGAGCAGCATTCTGCACTTGGTCTTGAAGCCCTTTCCACTTATTATTCAAAGTTTCTTTTTATATTTTGAAACTCGTTCTTTCTTTCCTCAAAACAGTTCTTGCTCCATAAAAAGGAAAGAGAATACATTTCTTTGTAAGACATTTGAATTTATCCTGCTGAATAGGTGTGGTCTGATATTTTTTACAGTAGTTCATTTATGGCATTTTATTAGGTCTCCCGGGCACTTTATTTGCACGTTACATTTTGGTAGCTAACAGGACTGTGCAATTTGACTTCTATTTTTATGCCTAGCCAGTACAGAAATGTATAAAAGTTAAAACAAACCTTTCTATTTCTAGCTCCTGTCAATGTCTGTAGTATGTGCTGGACTTAACATAAATTTTAAGACCTTCTATTATTTGAGTTTGTTACGTATTTAAAATCACCTTTGAACATGAATCACATATTAAGTGATGGTGTAATTAACTAATGGAGCTAATCAAACACCGGTTACTCAGCTGAATCATTCTTTCCTCCTGCTTTGTGTTTTATAAGGGTTTTGAAAAGCAGCTCAGGATAAATAGCTCTGAGAAAATCCAGACATAGAGGCTCTACTTTTGTCTGCCTTGGTTTCTCAGGAAAAAGGCTCCTATCACGATGTTGTTGAATTTTAGACACTGCTTTGCCTTTTACATTTGCTTTGACTTTCCAAAATTAATAAGTTTGGAGTTTTTTAACTCCAGTTCTTAGGTACAGCATAGGAGAGGTGAATTCCTTGTAGTCAGTGGCAGGATTGGGACTCACAACCTTCAGCTTCTGTCTTGAAGGAGGTCTCTGATTTAGCAGATATTTTGATTAATGGACTTGGGAATGAAGACTCACTGAAGACTTAAACAAAACCAGAATATTTTCAAGGGTTTATGGCAAAGTTTCCCTGCTCACAGCTTCATCTTAAGTCTTCTCTGGCCCATCATGGACTTTCCTGTTCACTTTTTTTTGTTTTGTTTTGTTTTTAATTATATTTACTTTCTTCTCACTTTGAATGAATTATTAGAATTTTGTGTTAATTGGCTATAAATTAAATTAAGTAAAAGCTCCCCAAATCAAGGCTGTTTTGCCCTCAAAACCTGTTTGCATTGCTAGGGAAGGTGAAAGTTCTTTAAGTTACTGTAGGGATTCGTTTATAAAGAAATAAAAGCCTTAAATATGGTTAATCAAGGTCTATGCAGCAAAGTCCCTTTTTATAACACAGGAGAACTAGAGGACAAGGAGTGGAATATTAACCAGATAACCTGAATTACATCTGTGTTTCCTCCCTTTGTTCCCCACACTGTCAGTGCTCTGCTTTGCCTCTTACATTGTCATTGGTCACTTTTTTGTGTGCACTTTCCCAGCTGCTCATTATTAACTGGATTTTAATGTCATATTTTGGGATGCAGCTGAGCCTGCCCTGTGCACTCCACACCAAGGGTTGGTCCTCATGTGGGACCTTCCCCAGCTCTGCCTGCACAGGTCACAGGAGACAAAAATTCCCACTGGGAGGGGAAGGCTGCAGAGCCCAAGCCAAGTTTTCCAGGATAAAAGCTCTGCATAAGAACCCCTTTTATTCTCCCTCTCACTTTCTAACACGTCCTCTCTCCCACTTTTCTTTCCACGGCCACAGTGGGATATGTTTGTCATTTCAGGGCTGAGAAACAAATCTTGGCTGTTATAACCTACACTGGCCCACATTGGAAGGCTGAGTGTACACCCACATGGCACATTTTCTTTGTTATTTATAAAATGTTAGTAAGAAATGTCGTTTTCACTAACAGAGGAGAAAAATTTCCTCCCTGTGCTGGAATAGCTGGCCTTATTGCAAACAGATAAAGAATTGCTGGGATTTAGAAAACACTAATCAAATACTCGAGAAAAAAGATCAATTTTTTTTTTTAATTCTCGTGGTGAGAATTTTATTAAAATTCAGTAAAAATAGTATCTTATAAATCATTTATATAATGCAGATTTGCTTTGAGATGAACTAGTGAAACCATGATGAAGCAAAGATGTGTCTTTGGCACCCAGCCTGCTGTCATAATGGTTCCCATAAATGTCAAGACATAAAATAGAGTATTCTGGCCTGGGTCAAAGGAACATCCAGAAACAGGGCCACAAGAAAGGTTATTTAACATCTTTGGTTATTGTTAGCAGGCGTAAAATGCAAAGGAGCCCAGAACTGTTGGGAAGAAGATTTACTGCAAATAAAGCATTTGATTATTAAAAAAAAAATCTCTGAAAGAAGTATTGTGAAGATTTACAGCCATGGAAGTTTCAAATGAAGATGTGCTCTCTAGGAATAGTCTAGAGATGCTTTTTTTGGTACTTTGTCTTGCACTGTTCTGTCCTGTTCTGCTGAGAGGCCCTTAAACCCTTCTGCAGCTCTTTCCCACTACACCACTGCAGTGCTTGCTTTACCTCAGGTGGGCAAAGAGCTGTTGGTTTGCATCTTTTTTCACTCCTTTTCAGCTTTTCTGATGCTTCTACTAACCCAGTACAAAGAGCCTTGGATAAGTTTACCGAAATAACTGAAATGATAAGATCCAAAATAATGAACACCAGTATCTAGAGCAGTTTGGAGCTCAGGTTTTAATTTAAGCTGTACCTAGAAATCCACAGGCCATGACTGTGCTTTAACTCCTGTGTTTGCACAAACTGCTCAGTGCCAAACATTTGTTTTTTCCAAATGGAAGCATTATGTCAGTAGTCCCTACAGCTGGTATGGTTTGTCTTTCTCCTATCATTGGAGGATTTCCAAACACGAGAGAGGCACAGCCTGAACTGAAAATCTGAAAAAAACGGGTTCCTTTCTTAAATCAGGCTGGAAAGAAAGCCTGGAAACAGCAAGGAGGAGCTGACCAAATACTGCAGACAACGTTCTCCATCAGAGCTGGTGATGCTCTACACAAACAGATCCCTGCTTTTCACTAGTGTTCAGGCCTCTTCACCTCTTTGATAAATATTTGTTTAGAGTCTTTCATCCTGGTTTTATTCATGTGAATGGCAGTGTTTTATGTCCTTAAATCCAGCTGCTAAGACATTATGAGAGTAAATCATTAAATTTTTTTTTTTTTCAAGATCAGGAAGCAGAAAAAGATGGCATGAAGTGGTTTCTGGTGGTGCTCTCTGTCAGTTTTATATTTCAAAGGAAGCTAATAAATAACATAATTATTTGTTTGGAAGCCCTTGGAAACACCAGATAAGACCACCATCATCCCAGGCCCTGGGCATGGGAGGAGGGGAAGGAGACAGAACCTCTGCTGTCAAGCCTGCCTTAAAAGCTGGAGTGGCAGAATGCACTGCCCAAGGTCTCTCAGCCAGTCAGTGGCAAATGCAGGAATAAAACCCAGAATTCCAGCTCCATACACAACTCTGCAGCCCTAACAAGCAGCAACAGAACTCCTGTCCCTCCATCTAATCAATCTACTCAGCAATTCAGTAATTTAAGTGCAAGAAAAAACAAATGTCAAGACAAGAAACAAATTCTACCATGGCTGAGGCTATTTACTTAACTCAGAAGAAGGTGCTTTCCTGAATGAATCTACAATAGGGTCAGGAAGTGTTTTGTGTCTTCCCTTTGCCCTTTATATGTCTGTCCATCTCTCTGAAAAGCTGTTAAAGGCATGCTCAGTATAACAGAAAGATTGTGAATGGAAAAGAAACAGGTGAAAAGAAATTTCTCCTTTTATTTTAAAGTACATGTATTGAGTATTTAAAAAAAAAAAAAAAGAGAGAGAAAAAAAAAAAAACTTGGCCACAAGTAAGTTACATAACTTAAGCCAGTCTAAAATTATGTGCCAGCAATTTACATGAGTTTTATGTAACTGTTTATACTGCTGTTTATTTAAAAATTACTACTTATCTTGGCGACCGCAGCAACACATCGTGCATTTGCTAGCTCTGGAATACAGGGCACCTTCATTAAAACACATAGTCACCAATATATTAAACACACAAAAAAGCCCTGCTCTGACATAACATGAAGTGTCAGATGGAAAGCCGCAACAGCAAAGACATTCAGCGTTCACAACAAAGCAGCCCTTTGGGGTGTTCAGAACAGGACTGGAACATGCTCCATCCTTAATTCACCCAACAGCTCTCAGGTCCTTTACTGCACACTTGGTGCAGTCTACAAGACCAGCTCCTGTTCCTGGGCTCTTATAAAGGACCCTCTTCATCCTCAGCTTTCTATACTTGAGCGTGTTTATAATTCAGCATTTACGTGCTGAGGTGAGGCAGCCTTTTGTTTCTTCTTAAAGTCCCAAGGACTTCAGTGTGACACAAGTGGTTGGTAATTTCTGTTTGCTCTCTCTCACAAAGGAGGCAAAGATTTAGCTAAGTCTTCATGATGGGTTGCTCATTAACAAAGTCCATAATTTTTAGGTCCAGACCCATCAGCAGGGTAGGACCATGGGTGAGTGGCTTTGTGCTGGTAGCAGGAAGAGCTGCAGATATCCCACAGAGCCAGGCAGTGGGAGCAACACTGCCCTAATACAGGGATTTTGTTTGTTTTGGGGCCTGTTGACTGAACAAGGTGCTCTACCCCTCCTTACTTCATTGTCACTTCTATCCAAAAGGAAAATTGGTATCCATGTCCTCCTAGGAGGTTTCTAGCCAAATGAATCATTATAGCAGAATATCATGTATTATTTTTAGATGACCATTGCAGTAGAGAGCTGAAAACTGGCAATGCAGAGCAGGAGATATAAACCTAAGTGATAAATTATTTCCATCTATTTGCATTTCTTTAAAGCTGTATCATGTCATCTTCTCATTTGAATCAGTAAAATCATGCAGGGGAAAAAGTTTGTTAAAATTATAAGTAAGCAACAAAATTCTGAGACTTGTTATGAGTTACTTTATGACAGATATACTTTGAAATGAGGGGAAAAAGAAGGCACTATTCCAACACAGCTGTTGAAAAAATATTTATTTTTCAGTTATGGAAATTTTTTATTGAAAATGGGGGACGGGTTTTTTTCCAAAAGTGAGGTTTTTAAATAAATATATTTGAAAATTAGGTTTTGAGTAAATTTGGATACACCATCTTGTTAGGTAAATATCCTTTAAAAGGATTCTCAACCATGATAACCATAACCTGGTCCACAAGCTAATACCATATTCCTGTGTTTCAATTACATGGGGCTCAGCCACCACTGGCTAAACTTAAAAAAATGCAAAATGCTGGCATTGCTGGCTGCATAAGGAGAGGCAGAGCTGAGCCCAAGAGGGTGGGATGGTGGGAGCCAGGGGCACCCCAGGGTGCACCCTCTGCACCTCAGGACAGGACGAGCACTCAGTATTGTTGTCCCTCAAGGGGCTGGGACACCCCAGGGTCACCCAGCACACAGGGGCCACTGACACCAGCTGGGGCAGCAGATCAGAGCAAAACCTGAGATTTTCCATCACAAAACCTCTCAAACTTCCCCGCTGCTCCTGAGATGGCTTTGAAGGCCATGTCAGCCCGTCCTCCCCTTAGAAACTCAGTATCCCTCCCCAAATTCAGCAGGCTTTGGTTATTTCTGAGAACAAGCAGCCATGCTGCTGTTACCACACCAGTACTGAGGTGTTCCTGCTGGTCACAGGCGTGCAGACAGGTAGGATTTGCAATCCTGCTCAGGTTCAGGCATTGCTCCTCTTCAGACAGAGTGCCAACATCTCTAAATCCTGGGAGCAGTCCTCTCAATGCCAAATGCAAGTGGAAGAAGACCCACATCAAGGACAGGGCTGCAATGTTTATTTGTGTAGGCTACCCAAATTTAAATATGCCTCTCAAAGTACCAGGTTATGTCTGGGCAGCCTCCAGTCCATAGTTAAAAATCTGAGAAGATCAAAAGCCACTTAGAGCTACTTCTCTCAGCCTTGGCTTTTGCTTTGTGCTGTGTGAAGTGTGACCCAACCACTGCCCCTCTCTTGGAGCAGGACACTCAGACATGCCTGGGAATCCCAATGAAGGCAGGATTTTCTCCCAGACTCTGTCCTGAGTGACACTGTCCTGCTTGACATGAATCCTTGAAAAGAAAAGTGGTGTCTGAAGTGACTGCAAGCCTGTTGACAACACGTTCAGCAGTTTGCACAGGGTTTCTCCTTTTGGAAAACCAAGTCTAAGTCTGCAGCTTGTGTACAGTGTCTGCAGTGATTGAATACAAGTGGAGTTAGAAACCTTGAAAATCACAGTTTACAATGGAAAGTCTGACAAGCCATCAAGTTCAATGTTTCTTTTAAGTATTCTTGTAATTAAACTGTCAGCAAAACCCTACACTATGGCACTGCAACAGTCTCTACGTTTTCTTACTAATGTACAGAGATAGCTTCCATTAAAGGTGGCAGTAATCAGGTATTTAAAACCCGTGGAAAAACTAGAAAAATACACAGTGAAAAAAATCAACAAGAATATAAAGAACACAATCTTCTTTTCACTGCAGCAAACAAAAATGTTGCAGAGCATGCTGTGCATTCACAAACTGCAATCATAGAAAAGGAGCGATTAAGGGAGAAGGGAAAAATGAGTTGTGCTATTGATACTCGGCTGTTTCAGAAAAAATGTGTTGGCAGTTAAATGTTCTATATGCTGAACAAGAAATACTCTGAAGTCATTTTCTTTTAACGTGAAAATGCCAGTATGACACAGCCAGAAGATGAAAATTCCACATGTTGAAATTAGAATACCTATATCCTCTGATCTGTTCTAAATTATCAGTCCAATACTAATGAATACACAAATAAATATACAAAAACTATTCTGTGAATAGTTTTTATGAAATAAAGGAAAGCTTTATATTGAATTCTTTCATGTAAATCCAGGAAATTCATGAGATTCCCCAGTTTCTGCTGTAGAATAATTCAAGAGATTAATTTCACTGTGGGTTTGATAGGTTTTCCTGGAAGTTTGAATCTGCAGGTACAAATCACTAAGTCCCAGAGGTATGATTCTGGGATTAACCAGGATGGCACCTCTCATTAATAAGGAATAATTTAAGAAAAAAGCTGGTTTCTTGCCTGCAGCCATCTGTTCCTCGCTTGCACAAATTCTTTTTTTTAAATCATCCAGTAGAATTTCATGGTCTGCTCAATACTATTTTATATGCACAATGATTCTTGCAAGTACTGAGGAAGAGTGTGGACAGCAGAGCTGCTGATTCCATAACCCCTGAGCCCAGCAGGAACAGGAGGGACAGGAGCACTTTGGTGAAGGTGCCCATCACAATCTGAGCTGAAGAAAAGATGGGAGGGCTCTGTCAAATCCCTCTGAAAATGGGTGCAGCTCACCAGGTCCTGGGGGAGCTCTGTAATTGCAGTGACCAGAGCAGGAGAGGCAGAACCACTGAAATCATCCATGAGCTCCAGGGAGTGTCTGGTGCAAGGAGAATATTTCTGCCCAGATTAGCCAAGGGTATTTGTGAGCCAGAGGAGCCAAAAGGACTCTGCCCAAGCCCACCTGTGCAGATCCAATGCAAGTCAGTGCTTTTTGTTGGCTAATGTGCAAAAACTGCCAAATGGCAATAAAATAATGGCATAAATAATGGCATAATAATGGCAATAAAAATGCTAAAGTCCAATTCCTTCACCTTCTCTTTTCCACTACTTCTCTGTCTTTAAAAGGAAATTGTTCAAATGAGGGCAATGGTGACTGAAATAATTTGTATTGCAGTCTATTTTTAAGTATTCTTTCCTGAAAAGCTTTTGAACAATATTTTGGTTTTTTCTCCCATACACAGAGATATTACTGTGTATTTGCTATACATTACTGTTAAACATGACTTTTAGTATCCACATGGACTGGGAAATTGCTGGGAGAAAAGTTAACCTGTGAGTGATTCAAGTCCTTTGACTTCTTTGCTTGGACTGTACCTGACTTGGTTTTCTCCTGCTATTTGTTTCTAGTGGAATGGAGCTCTTCAGAAGACTTTTCTCCTTTGGCTGGTGAAATAATTATGGATAATCTTCACTCTTTGAGGTGCTCCATCACAGGTCTCAGGACGGTGAGTTCCACAGGACTCATTTAGACCTTGGTGGCCTTGCCCCCACAGTGATACAAAGACACAAAAATTGGCATCACCACCCCTTGGAAATCACTGCAGAGATTTTCTTGTAGCAACATGTTCCAGTGATTGAGCATGATATACTTGGTAGTATCCAAAAGTTGCAAAGGAATAGGACCATTTTTTGAGTTATGACTCACGAGTAATTGGAAAATACTGGAGTAAAACCTGCCGTTTTCTGGATCACAGGAAAATTACTGCAGATCAAAGGCTCTTGAGAAATCTGGGCCTGACTCTGATGATCAATACCTGAAATAACAACTCTTTCTCTTCTCCTTCTTCCAGAAATGCACATGTTGGTGGCAATCATTCTCATTTTTGTTACTTTTCTTAATATATCTCTTTTACACCAAGCAGAACTGGGTTTCAAACTTTGTCCTCAGATCTTTGGAGTATGTTTTAATCTATCATGTACATTTAAATTATTAAAGCTATTTAAGTTTCTCACTGGGGGAAAAAAAAAAAAACCAAAACCAAAAAAAAAAAAAAAAAAAAAAAAAAAAAAAAAAAAAAAAAAAAAAAAAAAAAAAAACTGAAGCAGTGCTTTGCAGTTGTTACAGCCAAGGGTTTGAATCCAGTGATAGTTTTGACTCCAGTTGTTTCCATTTGCAGGGCCAGAGATATTATGTCCGTGTCTCAGCATACAACATGAGAGGATGGGGACCTCCACGCAAATCCACTCCTGAATATGCTGCTCCTTCAAAAAGGTTGGGTTTGTCTGCTCTCCCAGTTTGCTCAGTGGTGTTGGAGTTCATGATGTAATTGTCATGTCATCTAGGAGTGAAATAAATAAAACTCAACTCTTTCCAACCCCCAAGAAATAAGCAAAATAATAATTCAGCTTTTATTCTTCTCAAGTCTCTTGACAGAAAATTGTTGTCAAGTCATTGACACTTTAAAAAATTAGAATTTTTTTAATCTTCATTTCTCTTAGGAGAGTTTTGGTACATGGAACTTCATTTTTCCCTACATGAATGGATCAAAATCTGATTCTGAGCTGCTAGGAGCAAAACACTTACATGTATCTCATGTAATTTTATGCTTTACCTTGGAGCCTTACATGTCCCATTCACTGGACCATTCTTACAGCATCCTGTACATAAAATTCTCCAGTGTGCACACACATGGTGGTAGGATGCAGCCTGTAAATGTCCCAGAAATGTCCAAAAGCCTTTCCTCCTTTTCCAATCTCTGACAAGTCTTCTCAGGCTCCATTAGGGCTATGATTTGTCATTTGTGATTTTTAATCTATTATAATCAAATTGTATTGTTAGTTTCTTTCCCAGACTTAGTGTTCCTGCCAAACTGGCTCAATGTATTACAGCTCCCCTTGTATTGATTAATACAATAGACTGGGACTTTTCCTTTTATTACATTAACACCAGTTTTTATTAGGCTAATGTAGCAATTTAATAACCTTGCATGCTAATGTGAAAGAATATAACAAGCTGTACTACTCTCAGTAGTCATAATGGAGAGGGTTGGATAAATAAGGCTTTTGCATTACCATTGTCCCATTTTGCTTCACTTTTGTTCTTGTGTTTTCTCCAGAACAATACCAGAACTAGGGTAAAGAAATATTCTTCTTGAGAACAAAAATGGGCTACAATCATGGGAAAAGTCTACTGTGGATAACTGAATAATCTGGTGATGTGCAATTACCTTGACTATAGCCAGGTGTAACTACACAGGACTTGGCCCCAGAAACCCAAAAT
Organism: Cisticola juncidis; assembly: GCA_013400215.1. Lineage (NCBI taxonomy): Eukaryota > Metazoa > Chordata > Aves > Passeriformes > Cisticolidae > Cisticola > Cisticola juncidis. The sequence continues at coordinate 418,768 of VXBR01004638.1, read as the reverse complement.
TTACATCAGCTGGGGGACAGATTCTTTCACAGTAGCTGCCATTTATTCTGCCAAATATCCCCAAAGAAGGAGCACTCCTGGCAAGACAGGTGGTATTTAAGACTGCAGCTTGGTATGATGTGAATTTTGCTTTCAGCAAATCACATTCTCTTCCCTTTTTACAGCCCCCTGCTATTAACATTCTGAAATCTGACATAATGTGCCAGTTCCAAAGTTTGGGGGTGTGAAGGAAATCTTCCTGCAGATTTCTGTGGATCAGCACAAAAGCCATGGAGACAATTCTGTTCATTCCCCTTGTACAGTATTAGGGTGTTAAAGTGTTCCAGAAAGTTCTGGAATTGCTGCATTTAGGGCCACCTGCTTAAGCTTTACAGTAGGACCAGCAGAGCCTAAATGCAAATCTTTTCATGAGGTAATACTCACATTAGAGAGACAAGATGCTACCTACTATTGCAGTTACTGGGGACAGAACTTCCCTATGCACAGGACTGCCTTCACCATGGGTTTTGAAAAGCAGATTTGTGCTTAGCAAGGAGGCAGCAAGCTGACATTACACCAGTGCTAACCAGGGCCCTAAAATTTAAATGGGAATACAAGAGCTAAAATTGAAATGGGAATACAATAATGCTCCACAAAGTTGTCTGTAACAGCAGCCACAAGAATATGCAAGGGAAAGGAAAGCTTCAGTGCCTGATGCTGATCCAGTCCAACCCCAGAGCATCCAAGGTTGGTGACTGGTCTGTGAGAGATGTGTCTGTGTGTGATGACAGTGAGCACTTGCACTTGTCCTCCTGTTTCCCACACACACTGCAGCAGCCTGGAAAGTGGTGGGCAATGTTGTGAAGCTTCTCTGTGAAATCCCAGCAGACAGAAACATTTCTAGATTTATTCATTAGCAGGTGAGTGATGGACAATGAGGAAAGCTGGGCTGGTTTCTGTGCCATTTTTAAGGTACTCAGCAATCTGGAGGTTCAAAAAGTTCAGAAACTGCTGGGACAGAGAAATCAGGAGGTTGTTTGAAACTCCCAGTCTGATAACACCAAAGCACTTTGAGTCTGGTGAGTTCCAGTTCCCCTCCTGGCTGCTCACAGGAGCTCTAAGGACATTTTCCCCACAAGGAGCAGGAATTCCAGCTGGCCCTGCTGTCTGCAGTAGCAGGGCACACAGGACAGCCCCTCTGCGGCTGTCACACTGCCCACAGGCTATCAGGATACCAAATGTCTTCTCTTTCCAGCCTTTCATGGGGCTTACCCTGGCTGCTACACTCAATGTAAACAAACAGGTATTTATATCCCTGGCATAGTGAGCCCATTGGAAGGAATGCTTGATTCCAAACTTGCACTAGAAACTGGATCTGTATATTTAGTGAGTGAGCAAACTGCTGGTGGCTGTGAGTACATCCATGGCCCCTGTGCCAGCACGATGGGAGTGTCTCCTGTGCAGACAGACCTCTTAATACCTTGATCCACCATTCCTAAAGGAATGGTGGATCAAGGTATTAAGAGGTCTGTCTGCACAGGAGAATCGGGTGCAATGAGCTTTTCTCATTATAATCAAAGTATGAAAATAGCCAAGTCTGGAATTAAAGAGCTCCTTTCTGATATACACAGTTTTTTCCTATTTGTGATGTGTTTGGTTTTTTAAAATGAAGACTGAGGTTCTCATTAGCAGCAAGTGAGCAAAAACAAAGCCTGTTGGAGGCTGAAGGTGTGTGGGACAAACGCAGCAGGGTTTTGCCTCAGGAGTGCAGTGCTGAGCAGCCTGTGGGCTCCAGGGCAGGGACTGCCAGCCTTTGCTGAGGTCTCTGCTGGGAGCATCTCTCAGAAGGGATTTTAATCCAAGCATGCTTCTCTGGCTGCAGGGCCAGCTCTGGGTGTAGGGAGATGTTCATTCTCTGCTTTGCAGAACTGCAGGCGAGCTGTGGAGCCTCCTGGTGTCGGAGCATTGAGTGATTTTGGTGAGGGGCTGAGTGTCAGGACAGGCTGACACTGACTGCAGCCCCAGAGCTCATTCATGCACAGAAACAGCCATTGGCAAGTCAATCACTACAGGAGCTTCTCAGAGCTGGTTGTGAGCTCTTTGTTAATAATCATTATGATTAATTACCCAGCTGGCACAAGGCAAAGAAAACTCAGTGTACAAGAAACAACAGACTTAAAAACGACTCCTGCCTGCTGAGATATAAAACTCCTCTAGAGCCGAGAAGTACCAGAGGCAAGAAAATATTTTTAGAGCCTCTGCTGCACCTTTGTGTTTCATTTCTGTTTATTTCCTTTGTTCAATAGACTGGAAAGACTGCAGTGGAAGAGAGCCTCGGCACAGGGGACATACGGAGGCCCTGGAACGCCTCCTTCAGCAGGTTCGAGCAGCTCATCAGCACCATAATTGCAGAGGTAAGGATAAATATCCATGTGGTAGGGCACCAGCTGAAACCTCTGTGGCGCCTGTAATTTTAGCAGTTTTCTAACTAGGTCATACCTTCTCATTCATCAGGCAAAGAAAGATATTAATATTGGCCCATCTGGAATCACTTAAGCACACTATCTCGCTCTTAACCCTTGAAATTAGTTGGATGAAAAGATCTGAAGGCTGCAATGTGCACACACACAGGCACAGTCCTTCTCCCACCTTATCCTACACACCCATTGATTTGTTTTTCCCTACAAATTAGTTTCACACAGGATTTCACTAAAATGTTTAAAGGACGTCTTTTTATTTTTTCATATAAAGAAATACTCTAGACAGTTAACAACTGGTTTGGATCAAAAGGGAGGAGCTGGCTGCCTCCAAATGGAAGACACTAAGTGGATGTCATGCCAATCCATAATGAAAAAGACTTGCACAATGTAATGGGAAGATAAGATTGCTACATTTCAAAACAGAATGGATCAAAACTAGGAGAGAGTTCAAATCTCAACCAATCTTCATTCATGAGAAACAGACTGTGCCTTTAATAGTTCAAGAGCCAAGGCAACAGCTTGGCATTCTTTTTAGAGCCTATATAAAAACTCCTGTTTTATACGGGTTGTTGAAAAGTACTATTTATTTTCTTAAAATAAACTTCTATCTGGAATAATGCTTCATTGCAAAGGGGCTTACTTTAAATGGAAAAGTTGAACTGTCATGAAGTTTTCATTTTTCTTCACCTAGTATGACTGCTATGTCAAGTTGCATCAATTGATTTAAAATCATAGAAATACTTTGAGCTAAAATCATCTGGCTGAAAGGAAAAGATGCAGCCTTTGTTCTTTACGTGCAAATTTGTAACCATCACACTGATCCAGGGTCTGACACAACCCATTGTAACCATAGCAACTTAAACTATTCATCCATGATGCTTGGAAAGGGAAAGGAGATATTGCAAGAAAATGTTGTTTCTCTAATTAAAATTCATGCAAACATTATCACTTGCAGGTGGTCTTGGTACTGAAAATACAGATGATGTAGTCTATCTCTTCCATGGCTGTTTGTGCTGTTAAAGAAGGGTACAGCTTTTCCTTTCTCAGCTCTTTCAGGCCACCTTTCCAGTCAACAGGGAGTAAGTGATGGAACATCTGAAAATGTTCTTAGTATAAATTGTTTTACTGACATAGCAGCCCAGAACAGAAGCAGTTATAAACATCTTGCAGAAAATCCCTCCTTTTGACATTTTCTTATAAAATTCCACTGCTCCTGAAATCAACCCTAGTCTCAAAATTTTTCCTAACACCTTTTCCTTGAATAATAAATAACAATACAAAAAATGTGTTTAACTCAGAACATTTTCTTCTGTGCCTGAAAGGCTGTGGGACCTCACATGGGGCAGCACCAGACTGTGGAGCCACCCTGAGCAACACCCTTGCCTCCAACCAAATAAAAATCTCATAATTGCTTGTAATGCTAGCATTACACAGTAGTGTATTTTGGATAAATCAGCATGGCATCGGCATAGGAGAACCTTTGGAACTTGCCTTAAATATATGATGATGTCAATCCCTTTTATTTCACTAATTTATGGTAAGGAATCAAAACAAAGTTTGTAGGAAAAGTAAGAATTAGGACATCACTTCGACTCAGAAATATTATTCTGATATTTCTCAACCTCAGTGGAATCTGAGGAGTTTGACCAAGGATCTGAGATAAGCTGCTGTGTATAAAAGCCCCAAAAAACAACTTTCATTTCCTGTAATACAGAGGCTTGATCTCTATTCCTTGCAGGACAAGTGACAGGAAGGTGGAAAAAACTGAGAGCAATCAATGTAAATGGTGTGAGGTTATCTGCACAATGCAGGCAAAAGCCTCAGAAGCAGGAGGAGCTGGAGGAGAGGCTGTCCTGCTGCTCCTGAGGGAGCTGGGAGGGGACATTGCCCACATTCCAGGCAGATCCTTTGCCCAAGTCTGTCGATTCAGGCTCTGCCTTTTGCCCTGTGCTTTGCATTGCAGGGCCTGGAGAATACAAGCTCACAAAAATGCCAGGAAGAATACACTGGAATGTACAGTGAGTTTAAGAGCTTTTGGAATTAGATCAGCTGTTGCTTTTGAACCTGCTCTGTGATATGATGAAATCTCCTAGGGAATTACTTAGGAAGTTTTGCTTTCATATGTTTAATCTTCTGGAAAACCCTGATGATTACAAATAACAGTCACCCATTTGTCTTCATAATACCACGCTACAGACTATCATAACTGAGTTACTACAATTGTATTTCCTGGCAACACTTCAAATATATTTTTTAAGTTTGTTTTTTTTTTTCTTGTAGATCATTCTTTCTAAACAAGAGTGGATTAAGTAATTGTGTGACACTTCATTAAGAAAGGAACCCAATTCTTCAGTAGAATTCTTACCAATATTTTCCTTCTGAAATTCAGCTGAAATGTATTTTAGTAGGCAAGTCAGAGGTGAAATAAAAATGTTCTCATTCTAATTTGATTCACAAGCAGAGCACATAGTTTTAATTGCATTTAGCCAAGAGAGGGATCCCTGATTCCACAGGGCATTTAAGATGTTTCAATTATAATTCTTTGTGAGAATATACAAAAGTAGACTTGAGAACCAAGCTCTAGGCCAAGTTCAGGTTGGGATTTTAAGAAGAGACCCCAGATGCACACAAGCTTGAGGGGCCAACGTGGTTCTTGTTCTTCCAAGAGGCTGCTTCTAAGTGTGGGTTGTATTTATGTAAAAAAATGCGAAGAAATATTTATACACCCTCTACCTTCAAAGAGAAAGGCTGCCAATGTCATAAATACACCTTTTTATTTAATTGCCTATTTCAGTCCAGGTTTGAATGGTTCTGATCTAAATCTAATCACTGGAAATTCTCCCATCTTGGCTGCTACGTGCTCACTCCCAGGCTTCTATTAAAAGAGCTCACAGCTCAGTTGCTGTATCATTTGTTAATATAAACTTACTGTGTTGCTACTGGTGCTTTTCCATGAAGGTTACTCTATGTTATTTATTAGTTAATTAAGTAACAGACAAAGTTCCATTTCCTGCAGATCCAAATTATCCTCTAATCTCAGCTCCATGTTTTCTGGCTTGTAGACACACAACACTGTAAAACAACAGCAAATAGCAATATAGGAGAGTTTACAGTCTACATCTAGTTTTACATTAATTCTTTTGCTCTTGGCTTCTGCAAAGCTGTGGACTAAACCCAAACCACTGAATCGACCAATAACATATTTTTCACTTGTAATGTGCCCTCTTATTTTAATGCTGCAGTCTCTGGGTGTTTTATACAAAATTATGTCCTTGCCTTCAGTAATTTCCTCCTCCATTCCCTCTGTATTGATGGAGGGAATACAGAAGAAAATAATTAGAATAAAATTTATATTCCTAAATTGATCTTAACCTTGAAAGAAGAAAACAGTAAGACAGGAGTTTTCGTGTAGCATTTGGTTTACATTACTGCAATACAATGGAAACAGTTCACAGTAAAATAACTGTTATCTGAGGAGATATGGATAGAAATACAAATGAATATTTTTAGAAGGAGAAGAAAACAAAGGAGTAGTCATGGATTTGGATGAGTCTGTTTAAGCTGAAAAGTGCATTGGAGAATATGCCAGGGAGAACAAGTTTGCACTGGAAAGACAATGGATTTGATGATCTAATAAGTCTCATACATCTGAACTGTGTGATTTCACCCCCAACAGAACCTTGTTCTCTTTGTGCTCACTGTTCCACAGAGCAGTAATTATTGCTAACAATGGCTCTGTTTGCTGGGGCTTTCAATGTGCCAATCGTGGTGCAAATTTATTCAGAATTTAAAATCCGCTGAGCACCTCCACAGATGGGGTTTTGAAAGCAGCAAATTTAGATGTCCTTCAAATATTCAAAATTAGAACTCACCAGGGAAACACAGACAGGCACCTCCTATTCTGCACCAGAGGTAAGTGGGAAATACTCTGAGAACACCTAAGAAGATGCTCAGCAGCTTTCAGCAAGTGTCTCTTCAGGAGTCATGGTTTTTTCCCACTGGAGAAAGGTGTCCCTCAAAATTTTTCACACTTCAGTCTGCTTGGGGATCCACTCTTCATCCAAATAAACAGTCAGGTCCTGGAAAAGTGAGATGCACTTTCACAGTTACATTTTTCATTTTGTCTTTCTTTTCATATCACAACAAATATCTGAAGAATTAACACTATTTTTCAAAGTATTTCTGCTGTTTCTCTTACAACAGCATGAAACAGCACAGATGTTGCAAAAAACAAAAAACAACCCCAAACAGTGTTAAATGCCCATTGCTTTCCAATCCAGATGTGAACAACAACTGCCAGTGCATTATAAATTCCTGTGTGTCCCTGGTTCCCCTCCCCTGGTGTCCCCTCCAAACCTCACAGGCACACAGGGGTTCACAGCTGCTGCACAGAACTCGTGGCTTTCAATGCCCATGGGATGATATTTTGATATTTCCTTGGCTTACAAGGCCATGCATGTGAGAAGGGAAGACATTAAGTCAAATTCATCAAAAAAGAATGCAATGTATAAAAAATGAACATATTTTCTTAGAACATTGGGACAATTTTATAAAATTCTTCTGCTGGAGTGCTGGCCCAGAGATGTTGGCAGGCACACAGCAGGTCTCAGCTTTGACATGAAGGGAACAAAGGAGTTTAACTCCTCTTCCTTGGACTCTGGATTTCTGGGGAGCCAAGGTAACTGTGGATGCTCTGAGGCAATACATGAGTGGAAGTTGTTGTGATGGAGAAAAAAATATCCAAGCAACAGCAGATGCATTTAATGTGATATACAGCAAGATGAGGGTTCATCTTATCTCCTTAAAACTTTTCCTTGGGTTACACTGGTGATGCTGGAATGTCAGTGTCAGCCAGGGCACCAGTTATTCATTTCTTAGAAGCTTAAGCTACGTGTGGTAAGAACTTTAGAAATTACAACACCCTAAAATGTTGACTGATGATTCAAATCCCTTCTTGGGATTTTGAGACCACTTGCAAAACTCCCATCCTTTCTGAGCATTAAGAGTGTGTAGGGCTGGTTCAAGCTTGCCTCGGAGCAAAACAGCTTTATCTTGTCTGAGTCTGCAGCAAGTCTGCAGACAAGGAAATTGTCTGTTCCTGTGTATCACTAAGTCAATGAAAACACCATCAAAGGGTTGCATTTGAGCATCTTTCTAAATGTTGTCTTTTGAAGGGAATGTAATGGGCACTGGCACTGACTGAAATTTAGTACTGCAGTTCAAGAAACAAAGGGTTTTTATGAGACACCAACTGAAATTTAAGAGCTGGATTTGGTTTGCTTTTTTTTCCTGTTTCAGAAAGTTCTAAATTACAAAATGCTGGTCGCAAGCAATCAGTTTCCAGAAGCCTGAAGCACCTTTTCCATTCATCAAACAAGTTTGTGAAGACTCTGAAACGGTTTGTCATTTCTTTTATGTTCAAGACATTCTGAATTTTTGCAGTTGTTGTTCTGTATTAGAGAAAAGCACCTTAGAAATGTGTATGAATATGCCACTAGTGATGGTCAGAATGAACTGACAAAATCACAGATGTGTAAGACTGGTGCAGCTGACAGGAAAAGAATGCTCCAGCTCCTACTGAAATCAATAGAATTTTTTCCTTGTTACTTTTGGAAGTGGATTCAAATTGTTACAGAGTGAAATATTCTTTGCAAACCCAAAGTGCAGCTACTGCCTCTGCTGCTGCTCTTTAATGACACTACAACATTTATTTATTAATAATATAAAGCACAGAGCCCAGATAACATGAATAGCCCACTGGCAACAAGATACACACAGAGAACTCTGACATCCTCAGCTGAGTTTGCAGTGACCCAACTCTCAGCCTTGATAATTTGTTTTAGCAAATGGAAGTTACTTATTCTGAATTATTTCTTTTTTCATTACCAGGAGTGTTCAATTTACCTTTTTTCATTGTATTTTGATAAGAGTTTGATTCTTTCAGAAGAGCTCTCCAGAGTCTTTTAATTCCCTACAGTAACTACTTAACATATGTAACTAATTGTGAGGGTAAATATTGAAAGGAATGATCTCTATAAACAGGTTTGCAGATATGTTGGCCAAATTACACTCAATTATACCAATGTAAATCCATAATAACCCACCTGATTTCAATTTAGTTACTTCAGATTTGCTCTGAAGTAAAGAAGGGCAGAACTAAGCACATTAATGATAAGTTTTAGCAAAATTTCTGATTTCTAAAGAGCATAAGGCCTCCATTGTGTACTGTGTGCTCTGGCAAAATTCTCACTGAAACCGATGTCAGTGGCTCACACAAAACCATAATCTCTTAGATTCATGTAGTCTTACATCATCTAAAGTGATAAACTTCCCAAATATTTTTCAGAATTCACTGACTGAAGCTGCATGACCTTATATTACACAGAATTTTATACTGGATGACTCACTTTGTCTCCCCAGAACTTAACATCTCTGATTCTTTGACTAAATTTGGCATGGATGTGAATAGACATGAAAGGTGTTTGATAGTGTTTCCTTCTCTCTTTAGGGGACTCTACTTATCTGTTATACTTTTTTACAAAGACAATTTGTTAGTAACCAATGAAGATCAAATCCCAATTGTGGAAATCGATGACTCTCACAGTAGTTCAGTTATGCAGGATTTCCTGTGGTTCACAAAGGTAATGGGAGTCTAATTTCATCTATTGCTTCTGCAAATTTGTTGCTAGCAATGCATAGGCCTTAGCTCATCACTCTGAATGTATGAAATTATGTCATTAAAAAGCTGAATGATTAAATGCCTCATCACTCATGTTAAAGGCAATTTTCATAAAGCAGTCATGAGGATTAAATCCTGACTGGGCCACTGACTGATACAATGAACTCTTAAGGTATGATCCTAGATGAGTGATTGCTATGTGGGTACTTACAGGTTTTATGGACATTTAGAGCAAGAGCCTAAAGAAATAACCAGGAGTTTATATTTGGTATTGTGGTTGTGCCATTACTCAAGTTGTCTTACACTACTTTTTTATACGACAAAGAACAGTAAATCAGTTTTGCACAATAGTCCAAAATCAATTAAAACAGGTTCATGATGTTTACAGAACACCTTCTGTGTCTGAGTCAGTATCTGTGTCATTTTATCCAGTCAGCTGATTGCTGCCTGCACAAATACAAAATGTGCAATATCTACTGATTTTTCCAAGTCCAAAATGCATTTTAATGTCACTTCTGCTTTTGCAAATGCTGAAAACAAGACAACTGGTTGAAGTGGATCTGTTTTTGCAGTTGTCCTGCATGTGGGATGACATCAGGTGGCTGAGGCAGAACATGGCTGTGTCTGTGTCCTCCTCCACAGCACTCCAGAGCAGGCAGAAGATGCTTTCAGCAGCAGCACAGCTACAGGTGGGTGCAAAAGCAAATTTCTGATCTCCAAGGGACAGAGCTGCCAGCTGCCCCTAGGACTGCTCCTTTCCTCCTGTGAAATGAGGCAGGAAGAAAGGAGTGACATTAAAACTAGAGATTAGGAATAACTAAGGAAAGAAACAATGGGAAGAAAGAACAAAAAAAAAAAACAGACAAAGAAAAAAACAGGTATGAACCAGTAAATAATGACCAGGCAGAGAAGCCTGTGAATTTGCAGACTGGGAATTCAAAGTTATAATTCTAATATTTGTTGCTCAAAAGTCTCTTATAGCCTATTCATGATTAATTACTAATTTATTAATGAAGCATTTAAAGTCTGTTCTATTCCAACCTCTGCTACAGATGCAACCTGAATGGTACTGAACAGGTCACTTAAATCCTTCTGTGTTTCAGTTCTCTATTTGCTATTCAAATAGAAATTACACTTTCTCCAGCAGAACATTTCTACCTTTATTGTAAAGCTTTGAAGCTGAGTTAAGCTGGGTTTCACAACAACATGAAATCTCTGGATGGCAGGCAGACACTTTCATTAAAGTTGTTACTTTTGTGGGAAAATACATTTTCAAATAGCTGTGTGCACGGTTATTACAGAAACAGCATATCCAGGCTTCACTTTTCTCTAACTTTTGTTGAAGTCAGCAAATCTTCCCAGAGGATCTGTGGTACAGTCCTGGCATCACTGCAGATCCTCAGTGCTGGCACTGGGCTGGCCACACCACCCCAGGGGCTGTGCAGGCACAATAACCTGGTGTGCAGCAGCTGGGAGAGCCACACACTGTGGGGCTCTGCTCACAATGCATGGGGGGCTGTTTTACACCTTTTGGTGAGCGTGCTGTGCAGGGGAGCAGCCACATCTGCACTGATTTCCCCAAAGTGCCCTGAAATACAGCAGTGCCAGCCTGCTGCACCTTTATTGCAGGAGGAGCACCTGGGCTGAGCAGCAGCTGCTTGTCAGTCCTGTGAGCTGGCACTAGAGAAAGGTTCAGCTCTATCTGCTGAATATTCCCCGTGGGGTTTGCTCAGCTCAGCTCACATTTGGTTAGCTCAGGTCCATCCCCCCGTGCAGATCCCTCTAACAGCAAAGGGCACTGGGACATACCCAGCATTTCCCCAACACTGCCACTGCATCGTGGTTTGATTTGCTACCACAGAGCTTGAAACACAGACACAGCAAATGTGCCCATGTGGTGCACTGCCCTGCTGAAGTTTTGCCAAATTTATTGCCCTAAGTGTCTGTTCTGTTTGCTTGGTCCCTGAGGAACACAGGGATTGTCACCCAGTGCCAGCCTCTATCAGTGTGTGGCCTAATGGGATCCACCAGTGGAAGGATCTCAATAAAGTTTATATGGTTGAAAACTTTTTATTGAGGCAGTTAATAGACTGAGTCCACAGGAATTCAGGGCAGAATGGAGAAGATCAGTGATGACACAGCTGCTCAGGGGCTGGATCAGTGCATGCAGAGACAACAGGGACCACAGCTTTGCCTGCTGTTACCAACTGAAGCAAACAAAGCACAAGTGATGGGTAACAAAACCTTTTTAGGGTGTGAATCAGTCCCATATTGACATTGGTAGATCCCCCATTCCCTGTGCTGGAATGTCACTCACAACATAGTGACAGTAGGGAACTGTTTGTTTTCACCTGGGCACATTCACGTGCTACAGTGATTAATGACTAATTATTAATGATTAATACCCATCTCATTATGACAATGAGATGGGTAAGGACTACTGCCAGCACAAAATGGACACTCAGAACACCCAGAGTCCAGGAAGGAGACAAATCCCAAAAGGCAGAAGAGTTTAAAAAGGCAGAGGAGAGGGGCTATATACCAACAGTCTGTCCTGAAAACAGATGCACAAAGCTAAAATAGACAACTTATGCCACCCAAACCCAGGCACTGAGCTGACTACTGAGAATTTATAATCAATTTAATAATATTAAAGTTGATAAGTAGATATTGCCTGCCAAGTGCAGATAATTAATTACAGTATAATCAGTTTACAATGTCATTAAATTAATGTACAGCACTTCCCTAAAGATACAATGTGCTTCATTGTGAATTCAAGTTTTCATTTCACACTACCCTTCTCCCAATCCAGCTTACTGTAGATCTCTTGAAAAATCACAAAGTAATGAGCATATTTTAAATGTTAGGCATTTTTCTTTCAGACATCTGGGAATCTCGTCAGTGGCTGGTCACTGGATAGAGTGTGTTTGCACCTATAAGCAGATGCCTTACTGTGTGAGGAAAGGGATTTTAACCAAAATATGTATTTTATGTGGAGTCTTTTAAAACTACTTTTCTTTAATCCTCACATATTTTCCTGGAGAGCTTTGCCTTGGTAGTTTTGTTAGTTTCTGCCTGTTTTGTCTAGCACATTCTTGGTATCTGAAGTAAAAGGGTTCTGTCTCTTCAAATCCTGTGCTTCACAAACACACTCCACAGTTTAGCTCCAGAATTATTTACATTCAGCACAAACATGAGGGTCTCTTGCTTTTGTTGCTGAAAATAATCTAAGTAATTTTAAAATGGAGAACAGAGAATGGAGATTATAGTTAATGAACATAGCAAAAAATATTTGAAGTGTTTGTTATGAATTATTTAGGGAAGAGGAGGAATTTTACATGATCTCTGACATTTGGTTCTGGGGAGTTTCAGATAAGCACCCAGCTCTTTAGTAAGTTCAAATTAAAGGAATCCAGCAGCCCAGCAAAAAGTGCCTTCAAAAATTGCATCCTTCATCTTTACATGACTGGGCAAAACTAGGAAGTTTGGCCCAAATAAGTGGGCAGTAAATAGGTGAATTAATTTGCTTTTATAAAGGCATTGGGTTGTAATAATCTTTCTGAGATTCTCCATTAAACATTGGAGCAAACACTGCTGGACCAAATGCATCAGAGGATCCACAACTCAATCCACAGACACAACCTAAGGAAAAACATTTCCTTTTCACTAAATGATAGGACTGTGAGGCAAAGGGTTTGAGAAACACAGTGTGTCATTCTTAGTGAAGTCAAAAGGACTGATGTCAATGAGCACAAAGTGATGTTTCATACAACACTCTCCCAATATGTGATAAATAACTTTTATTTTATATTTGTTTTCTAGAATTTGCTGGGAACCCACAATTTAGGCAGAGTTTTTTATGAGCCAATCAAGGATCGTCATGGCAATATGCTGATAGTTACTGTAAGAGAAGTGGAGAGTCTGTACTCATTTTTTAATGGCAAATGGATGCAGGTATCCAAACTACAAAGCCAGAGGAAATCCCTCTCAACTCCAGAGGAGCCAACAGCATTAGACATCTTGCTTATAACAATCCAGGTAGTGCTTTGCTTCTCTTACTGTGTTATTTGCTTTTGTAAAGCCTGTGCCAGAGCCCTGATTTTTGGAAGCGTCTTGTAGAATTTTAGGCCTGAGTCCAGTGCCCAATAAAATTAATGGCAAGGCTCCCATTGAGAGCAAGGACTTATATTACTTCCAGTGGGTCTGGGATCAGATCCTTAATATGCAAAATATCCATGAGATTCTAAAGAAATTACTTCAAAGTCCTAGCAGAGAATAGTAGTTTCTATCGATTTCGGGAAACCAGGCTGTGGAATTTTGTAGCAAGGGATATAAAAAAGCTTTAAAATTCTCTGGGATGTCCTTAAGCACCTATACAGACACTTAGAATTTCTACACTCCATAAGATTTTTCCATCCAACCTTGAAAACTAAATCTAGGTTTTAAGCTTAACTGTTGTAGTTAATAAACTTGTTCTGTGGGGTTCAGGGTCCCTTGGAGCCTGGTATAGCTGCTAAAGAATCCTTCACTGACCATAACCCTCCTTTAATTTCTGCATCACATGCTCCTAGGCTCACAATTAGAAAAATGCCAAGGTAAGGAGTGATCTCAGAAGCTGCTTGGCACACTCAGCTCAGTCACCATCCCTGAGAGCCATGGGGGATCAGCCCTTCAAGAATTATCCCTGAACACACATTAAACACAGACAGTTTATGTCGAGATTAATACACATTTTCTGTAGGTAACAGCAGCCAGTCTCCCTAAAACTGCTGCACATTTACCCAAAATACAAGACAAATCCTTGTCTTAGTCTCTTCTTTAGCACTATCCATGACTTGATGGCTGCTGTGGTTAATTTTTGAATTAGAGGCACTTTCTTGGGCACAGACTCTGCTTTTCATACCGGGAAGCGACAGGCAATCAAAATGTTACCAGGTTTTAGGAACGTTACAAAATTGCCAAAAGACAGTAAAACTTACCTGATCTATGCTAGATTTAATGTATTACAATGTGTTAAATGTGCAGAAAATTGTCAATCTGGGCAAAAGTTTTATATTAGGAAAAGCAAAATACAGGCCTGATCAGATTTCCACAGAGATCCTAGTGGAAAAAATGTTCCCCTAATGGTTTACACATTCCTATCTAATGCCCACCCTTTCTTCTATTACTTGTTTAATCATCAAGTGGGTATTTTGTTCATGAAGTGCTTGTGAAAATGAGGGTCTAATTGCACTGGTCAGAGCCAAGCATAGCACTGGCAGATAATTTGATGGTTCCAAGAGTCAAGGCATGGGGCCAGGTGTCTTAACCCTCACCCACTGCAGAAGCACACATTTCTCAGGATGGATGGCAGCAGACATCATTTTTCAGGTAGTTTTGGAGAACTGCTAGACATAGCCCTAAAAATGTCTCCTGGCCTCAGTAAATTCACCATCAATACTGATTTCTTCTAAGCTCTATTTGTTGATAAAGATATTTGTTCAGAAAACGCTGCCACTAATTCAATTTTGCAAACTACCAAGCCCCATGCTGACAGAGGCCTTCCTGTTGACAGCAGGTGATACAGAGCAGGTTTTGGGAGATGTAGGCTGGGATCTCCTTGGGGACAGTCCTAGCTCCTGCAGCCCCTCCCTCCCTGCTCTTCTCCAGTGCTGCTCTGCTCCCTCTGTGTGGCCACAAACCAAACCCAAACCAGGGAACTGCTCAGCTGAAAAACAACTGCTCCTTTTCCCAAGTTGTTTTTGGGAGGAATCAGTTCCCTGACCCGGCTCACCACTGAAATGATCAGACAGGAGCACTGGGGGCTATTTAATCCAGTTTAAACACCACAGTGCAGCAGATTGAAATCTCAGGTTGTTAGAGCCAATTCCTGCATGACATGGACACCTTAGAGATCCTGTGTATGGCTTTAAGTCAGAAGTTGTCAAAGCACCCAAAGTACCAGAGATTATTCATATGCTTAAATGCTTTTTGAGTTGACTACAATGGCTGTAAAAACTTTTGTTGCTTTTTGCTCCCAAACTTATCTGCTTATGTGGAAGAAAAGATGTGATTTTTATGTAGGACCCTTTCCCTCCAAACAGGACATACTTTCCTACCACAAACGGAGCCAGCAGCGCCTCCCTCCTGGCCTGTACCTGGGTTACCTCAAGCTCTGCAGCTCTGTGGATCAGATCAAAGTGCTGGTGCTGCAGAAGCTGCCCAATGTCCTGTGCCACGTCAAAATCCGAGACAACAGCAACGTCTCCAAGTAAGTGAAGATATAGATGTGCTTACACAGAGAGAGAAAATAGTTGTTTTCAATTTGAAACCATTGATCAAATGTTAATGCCAAAGCCCTTCTGCAGTTGCAAAATTGTAGGTGGCAGCACGGTTTGGGTCTGGTGTGTGGCAGGAGGGTTTGGCTCCAGTGTGTGCCACTCCAGAGAGCCTTGCTGAGCTAAACTGGTGTGCTTGAGTGTTCCCAGCAGTCTGGAGAGCTCCCCAGAACACAGGGATGGGGCCCATTGGTTTCTCAGGATGGTGTTCCATGGTTGTTCCAGTTCTGCTCAGGGTAATGACCTGTTCAGAAGATCGTAGCCTGCAGCCCTGACTCAGCCCTCAGTGGATTCAGTGTCACCCTTTCCATGCATTTTCACTGACTATGGGGTGTTGGTGTGGGGAATTCTTCTGTTTATTCTCTTGTGTGATACCTGTTTTTTTCACCCTAAACCGCAGCAAACACACAGCAATTGAAAACCATGATTATAAATGCAACCAGCCAGCAAACTGGGACAGGCATTTCCCCCTTGTCTACTGCTTCCCTTATCCATTGGCAAGGGCCCCGTTGTACTCCCTGGTCCCTGCCTAGAGGGCAACACATTTTACTGACCTTTTTCTGGAGCTTTTTAATCCCACATCATTTCAGCAACCAGCTGAGAATTTTGCATGAGGAAAAAGGAACGGGATATTTACATAGACAACACAGATATCCAGAATGTAGCACTGAATTCTGACAACAACATTGGAAGGAATATAAAGGCCGAAGCTTTAGAGTTTATAACAATCCCTGACTCTTGAAGTTTAGGATCAGATCTTTACTTAGGAACAGATTATACCACAACTATTACTTGTCTTGTAGTGGGGTTTCCTGTACATTCTTTTTTTAATGTTTGATGCTGGCTGCTATTCAAGAGTGACTACTAGGCAGGGTGAATTAGGGATTGGATCCAGAACTATGATTCCAACATTTATCAGGTCTCAAATAAAGACATGTGGAGGAGAGCAGGAAGTTCTTTGGCTGCAGTGAGTAGAAGATAGTCCTTCACAGAGATCAAACTTCCTGCTAATTGTAACAATTTCCAATGCATGTTTTTTAAAATATTGAGGTAGACAGGAAATGAAGAATATGAAAGAGAAAACCTGAAGTGAGAGGCCTTAATGAAATATTTCAAAGGCAGTTGGACTTCCAGAGAAATGTTCAGCCTGATGTACATGTGCTAGAAAAATAAAACTTTTCAAAATTCAATCAAGATTGCACAAGTTTAGAATGTTTTGGTATATGAGGATTAAACGATCAACAGATCCCAAATGCACATACACCGAATTCCTGCTTGTGCCTTGAACTGTTGTTATATTTCTAATTTTAACTTGACTCAACATACAGAGATGAGTGGGAATGGATCCAAACACTTTCTGGCTCAGAACCCGTGGAAAGTATGGATCATACTTCAGACTGCCCTACTCAATTGTTCTTGTATGAGCTCCAGACAGCAGTGAAAGCTCTCCTCAAACAGATCAATCTACCTCTGCATCAGGTATTTGCCTTTGTGGGATTTATCACCTTTTTAAAACCCCATTCTTAAGAATGCAACAAAAAGCTACAAACTATGTCACTGAAAAGCAGGGAATCTAATGTCAGGGTTGTAAGAAAAGCAAGGCAGAGAAGTTTTGTATTCCATTATTGGAAGGGGGAACATCTTCAGTAAAACACTCTTGTCCTGGACATGTGAACATTCAAGAATTAAGAGACAAATTTCAACTACCTGCTATTTTTTTCATCTTTTACCTTATTTGTGTAACTTCAGGCAGGTGCAAATAAGCACTTTTTCACAAAAGTAGTAGTTTTGAGCACCTTTACCAAGGTGACAAAGAAAAAAAGCCATTTTTGCAGGCAAGCACAGCAAGTGGCTGTTTTCTGGGAGACTTTGAATGAGGCTGTAGGAAAGGCCTGGTAAAAACACAGCATTTTGCTGTTCTTTTGCCCACAGATGAATGTTCCCCTTCTAAAACACAAAGTCCCAGACCTCCAGATTGCTGTGGGTGAGGAGAGGTGTCTGGCTTCTGGCTTTACATTTAGGTACAAGAAATGCATATGTGAATAAATAAAGTCAGGGAGAACAATCTCTGATGTGAAAGACACATGAAAAAATAAGCCAAGAAGCTTGTTTCTTGTTTCCATGAATTCCATTTTATTTTGGTCTGCAAGGGTAAAGAGGTCTTAAAGTAGAAGTAAATCATCTTTATATTCACTTCAAGGTCTGTTTGTGCAGCTAGAAAGATGTGGTCTTAAAATAAATTAATCTGGTTCTACATTTTTTGATTTTGAAAGGTTTAGGCTTTGCTTTTAAAAAGGAATCCATCAGTGCTTCACCTTCTAGCCTGGGAAGAGCCAAGTAAGACTCAAGTAAATCCAAAATTAAGACAGATGGTGTGCTGCCTTGTGGTCAGTCACTCTAATTCAATAGGGCTCTGTACAGGTCTCTATGTTACTGCATTTGCTTGGAGGTTATACCTTTTGTGCAACTTTTTTCTTCTTCTTTTAGAGTTAAGGACTAAAATATTGAAATCACAGTGCAGTGTGTTCCTGAGGCTGCAGCTCAGCCAAACATCTGAGCTCATCTATTGTGCCTGAGAGACAGACATCAACATGACCTTGCAGTTAAACACAGAAGCAAATGGTCTGATGGCTCAGCACCAGATTTTTATGTTAATGAATTGCATTTTTAATTCCACGGATTTATTTCTGTATTTTTGTTATTTTTGTGGTAACCAGGAGCAGGGACAGTGGCACTGGGGCACAGCCAGGGCAGAAGGCAGTGCTGCACACAGCAGTTCTGAGCAGCCTCAGGCCACTTCTGCCTGGGCCATTTTCTCTTGCTGCAGCACTTGTTAAACCTTTTCAGTGCTGTGTTGAGGGAGAGCTGCATATTTCTCTTAACCAACCCTAAATTGAATCTTAAAGGTTTTTAATTGAATCCATTTTCATGTTTTCACATAATTATGCAATCATAATCTTGAAAAGCACATGGCATGTGATCATTTTCTGCCTAATAAGAAACATAAATGTTGTTTTCAGGGGGGTTGTGCCTGTGTGTGTTGTTTTAATGTGGAACATTGCAGCTTTAAATCTTTATTTTATGTAGTGACATGAACCCACATTTAGCCACCGCCACCCCCCCCCGCCCCAAATATTTACGTTTTATAAAAATTCCGAGCTTGATGTTGTGCAAATTTTCTTTAATGTTTTATATCATTTGGGGTGTTGTTTATATAAGTGCCATGTTGTAATTCTCTCCTATTCCTTCCCCCGCGCGTGTCCCTGTACAGGCTAAGCACTTCCGTCTGTACACACAGGAGGTGTTGGAGCTGGGTCACAATGTCTCCTTTCTTCTCCTGCTCCCCGCCTCAGACGACGTCTGCACTGCCCCAGGACAGAATAATCCTTACACCCCACACTCAGGATTTCTTAACCTCCCTCTTCAGATGTTTGAACTCGGTATAGTAGCTTGCTTCTCCTAGAAATATTAGCCCAGTCTCCTTATAATAAAATCACAAAGTTGTATCTGTTTTCCCCCTTGTCCCAGTGGAGAGTCAATAAATCACATGATGGCTTTGGCAACAACACTCCCTATAACGGTGTACAAGTTACAGAGGGAGCAGGGCGCTTAAAGCATTCACTGTAGGCATCGTTATTGAAATGCAAAGCAGAGAGCAAGGCCCACAGCTATGCACTCTGTGTCTGCAAGCTTCTCTGCAAGATGATGTTCTTTAAAACAGAACACCAAGAGAAATTACACACGACACAGAAAGGCTGGAATGTGACAGCAGATGCAAAGGACATCTCTCTAAGCTGTCACAAGGATAATCGCTGGTTCTGTAATGGGGATGCAGATCCTGATTGCAGATTGGCCTGCTCAAAGTCTGACTCCTTCACGGCTTTGGGAAAGGTCTGAACAGATTTTCCCATGGGAGGGACAATATTTCCCTTTGGTACCTGGAAAAAGGCAGGAGACTGTCCCTATTGCCATGGTGCAGCAAAAGCCTGTTGTGAAAAATGCCAAACTACTGGACTCAAATCTCTTTCTTTGGAGAGCACATCTTGTGCCATAGCAGATTCATCTCTCTTCTTCCACTGCATTGCTGACTGGGCATGTATTCTCCAAAACGGAATTTTCCAGCTGTTTCACAGAAGGCATAAGATGCTTTAGCTTCAGGTCTTCTATTTCTCATTTCTTCTTCTTTGGTCTACAGAGAAAAGAAAAGGTTCCACATAAAAGCAGCTCATAAAGACTTAATAGTTCTTTTTTAGAAAGAATATTAAAATGTGGGGGCTGCTGAGCCTTACATATCAGTCTGCTCTGTTTCATTCTGGCCTGTAAAACTGGGGATCTTTCTTTCCTCTGCCTTGGAGAAGAGAGAAAGATATGAGCCAAAACTGATGGAGTCAGTACACCAGGAGCCACTGCAGGAAAGTGGCATCTGTGTCCCTGGTGATGTCCCTCTCAGGTGTTTATGTGACACCATTATCTTCCTGTCTCCTGTGTATCAGTGCCAAGTGCTGCTCAAATCAGTTATGCAGGAGATTAGAAATTATTGGAGTGTCTTGCCTTGCCTGTGTTTCTGCAGTCACAACTCATCCATGACCTACCATCACCCAGCAACACAGGTTTCATTTGAATCAGGCAGGAGCACAGCACAGGATTTATGCCACACTGTGGTGCCTGTGACAGCCCTGGGGGTCTCTGCTGCCTGTGGGAGGACAGATGCCAGCTGAGCTGCTGTACAATTATGAGTGGGACAGCCACACAATGCACGGTGTAGTCTGCCAAGGAAAAGTTACCTCTTGAAAGGAAAGCTAGTGTAATTGAATGAGAAGAGTTAGCTCAGTGCTTTGGGTTACATGGCCATGGCTGCAGTGCCCTAAAGCCAGACTTTTATCTTCTGCTGTGCCATCCTGAAGCCTGCTGGCCTCTGAGCATGGAGTACATCATTTCTCCTGGTGAGAGAGGCCTGCTGCCTTGCTATGCAAATTAATGCACAGAGCACATTAAACTCTGGTGCAATTAATCCCCTCACTAGAGGTTGTGCAGACTGTTTGATTCTCATTAGGTGTGACACGGGCCAGGGGCAGGAGTGTCTCTCATTTCAGAGACACAGCCTGTGTCTGACAAATCAATAGAGCCTGCATGGGATGGTGGCACACATGCAACAGAGCCATCTCCCAAAAGGCATTCCTGGTGCAGCCCTCTCTGATCAGCAGTGTTGCTGCAGTGAGAAAGCAGTTCATGGTGGAGAAAACAGTATGGAAAGCTGAATTTTAGTTTTGAGTATTTTTTTAAGTAAGCAATCCTCTGGCCAAAGACAGATGACATTTCAATATGACTTATTATATATGTATCCCTGATGTTCTATAAAGTGACTGTGATTCACATCTCAAATATTAGAAGCTTCCATTCCCCATTAGCTGGTGGCTACCAACTATATAATTGCATAACCACAAAAGACTACGTTGAAGTAACATTTGTTAAAGTAACATTAAAGGGTCTGACTTAAAACCACAAAGGCTCAAAACTTCAGCACTGGAGCCGAAACCGCGGCTGTAATTCACTCAAGAGTCCACCACATATGGCATATGTACTGGGAGACCACACACTATTCACACTGGATCCCTGCAATATCTAGGCATTGCTGAAACCAGAAGGTAGAATTCATTCTTTCACTCTTTTTTGTGAGATTTCTGTGTTCAGATTAAATCTTTATTGTTAATGCTAAAAATGTTTCTATGATTGGATCTCTTAGTTCAGCAGATTCTTCTCAATTATTCCAATCGTGTCGTTTGTAAGGGATAAGTAGACATAGGACACTGTTTTCATTTCGCTTTTTTTTTTTAATATTTGTGATGAGAAGAATATATGCATTTTACAGCTGGAACTCTCTGAAAAATGCCCTGTCCCAGTCCAGAAGAGCAGCAGCAGTAAATCCGACTGGCACTTGCTGCTCTAACAAGGTCATGCTGTATGTTTGCATTTACTGCAGCACCAATGAATGGGGAAGTATTTCTGAAAACTTGCTCTCCCTCAGCAATTTCAGTATGTCTGCTCTGCCACTTGGAGAGGGAACTGCTCAGTTTTGCCTAAGCAGTAGCAGGTTCTGGAATAATGTAGCTTTAACACATCAGGTAAATTCACATCTGCAAAGCTCCATGGCACTGTTGCTGTTTTATCTGTGTTACCTCTAGTAAAGCTTGGAGAGTTCTGTGCTGCTCCAAAGTCACATTACACAGAGCAAGAGGTCCTGTCTGAACTTGCTGTGTTGCCCTTCTGCAGCAGAGTTCAGAGGATGATGTCTGGTAACCCCTAAAAGAGTTTTAATTATTTTCCCCAAACCATGATATCACTGCAATGCTTTTCCTGTGGAGTCATTTACATTGAAGTTCCTGATTTAAGCCAGCATAGCCCAAGAGAAAGCTATCAGCCTTCAGAATGACCCTTTCATTCTGAAACACTCAATTAAAAATTATAAAATATGAGTTTCATTTTCCAGCCACGTCACTACTTTCTTGATAAAAGAAATGATGAGCTATAAAAGCCTCAGAAATAGCCTTTCTGATTAAAGCTATCAAAGGCAAGATAGCCTCTGGAGTTGCATACTAAGGATCTGATTATCTCTGCACTTAGATATAATTAGAAATTACTCTTTTGAAATCAGTGAAGTTACAGAGTAAATCCAGTGTAAATGAGAGGAGAACTGAGGCCTGTATTATTTATTTCTAGCTTAAACAAACCCATCCAGAGTTAGTTACTATATTTAATAAAATTTGTGTTCTGCAAGCTAAGGATTTCATATTTTGTAACCAGAATGTAACAATTTTCCTTTGCACTTGGTCTTTTCACAGTTCATTTTTGCTGTTACAAGGAAAAATTTATAAACCTGTATTGCCGCCTTTCTGCTGTCATAGAGCTGGACTCCCTGAAAACCCAGCAGTCCCTGAGGGAAGCAATTTCAGACAGTGAAGTCGCTGCAGCCAAACAAAGACACCAGCAAGTTACAGACTACATACAGGTAATAGTCTGTTTCTGACTATTCCAAGGAGATTTTAAGGTGGCTTTCTTAAAAATTGCATGGGGCTGTAACTTGAAATCTAAATGGAGAATTATTCACAGACATCATAAAAAGAGCAGTTGTATCAAAAGTGCAATTCTGTTTTTATGAAATTCAAACCCAGAACATGCTTTCCTTAGTTGTTGCTTTTATAGAAGGATTTTTACGGGGAAAATCAAATGACAGTTATACTAGACTGTTATAAAGAAATGTGTCAGTCTGCTTATAAAACTCCCTCCCATCTAACGTGAGGTAAGCTAGCACCATGTCTGGGTATTCATTTGTGTGAGAGTTTTTCTTTGTCTGTACGAACTGGGGACATTTTTCACCATGATAATGTGGCAATTAAAAAAATAAAAATGAAAACGTAGACTAGGTTGTGGAGACAATCTCCACCAACAATATCCCACTCAGAAACACAGCCCTGCATTTCAGATGTGTGGTGGCCCCACAGCAGCTCTGAGCCTGGCCAGCACCATGCAGGGGCACTGCTGCAGCCCCCAGGGCAGGAGGGTCAGAGTCTTACCAGACTTGTTCAATTTGCTTATTCTCTGTCCTTCATTCTGATTTTCCTCTGCTGCTCCCAAATCAAGATTTACCTAATCAGCTCTTTGAAGTACACTCCATTGTGCAGCATAGCAAAGCCTGTCCTTTTGCAAATGATTTTGGCGATTGTTTATTTATAGATAAAGCTCATGACTTTTGCAGAGTATATCTATGGGCATGGTTGGCCTGTCTTTCTACAAGAAAGATGCAAATAACTTTGCAGCTCTATATTCTTAATATTCAAGCTATCTTCTGTTGGAATAGGGGCCAAGACACCATTTATCCCATTGACAGTTATGAACAAAACAATATTTCTATTTCTCTTTGTTCTGCATTCAGATCCCATTTGCCTTGTCCACTTGGAGCTTTTGGCAACCTGCAGCAGGGCAGAGAGGGAAGCTCCACTGTACTTTCACTCTCAGTCGCTTCCCATTCTCACACTTAAAACATCCAGCTTTCTTGCAGTCTGCAAGAGAATTTGGAATATTTTTATCCTTCACATCAAACCCAAGCATTTGTATATTAACATGCAGATACTGTAGAGACAGTTCTGTGTTCCTCTTCTCCGAAGTGTTTGAGTCACATATCTACTCTGGGAAAATAGAGCAGAACATTTTAAACTTCAGTGTTTTGTGCCGAATTATTGTGACAGTGCATTAGGCTTGTCAGGTTTCCTCTCAAATGAAAACCAGCTGCATTCCACCTATTGGCAGAAACATCTCTGCCCACCACATACCGCAGCCTTCAGTGGCGACCACGAAACCGCAAGAGCATTTGTGTGATCCCAGATCTAAGACAGTGCTGAAGTCACTACACAAACCAAACATTGTAAAGAGCAAGGGACTCTATATAAATGCAGTTCTGAAAAGGAGTCAGAGGGCAGCTGAAAAGTAAAAATTATTGAAAAACCCCCAACCAGAATCGAAGGTGCTTGGAGTCTTTACCAGAATGTTACAAAGAAAGGAAAGAAATCTACAGACACTGAAACTAAAACTAAGGTAGGCTGTAATTTATATCATGTAATGCTTCAAATGTTCCTAAATTGTAAAAGAACCACAGTTCATTACAATGTCCTGCAGAACAGCACCAGGGGGAAAACCACCAGGATTTGCATTTTAATATACTGCATGCAGGATGGTTCTTGTTTGGGGTTGAGGGAGGATCACAGAAAGGATGCATAAAATCTCTAAAATCAAATAGGTGAGATGTTTGCTAACTGGAATTCTCTTCATGGAGCTACACTGAAGTCTGTAAATTATCCAGGATTATGAATTAATCTCTGAACCATTTGCTATTCTTATTGATGTATATTCTTAGCTCAAATTAACTCAGTGGCAAGGCTTGCACTGACATCATTGGAGTCAGGACATCACCTTTGCATAAAAATGGCCATACTAGGTCAAAACCAAGACCCAGCTGCCCAGCTATCCTGCCTACAGCACAGCTCATCAGGAACTACCCCAGCAAATCTGGCATCTACAGTGTCCCTTGGGAGTAAATTTCACACTTCGAATATGCATTCTGTGAAGTATCTCCAGCTAAGAGAAGTTCTCTTCAAATATCTGCAGGCTCTCTGATCCCTCTGCCACTCTCTGAGCCCTCTGCCACTCTCTGAGCCCTCTGCCACTCTCTGATCCCTCTGCCACTCTCTGAGCCCTCTGCCACTCTCTGATCCCTCTGTCACTCTCTGATCCCTCTGCCACTCTCTGCACCCTCTGCCACTCTCTGAGCCCTCTGTCACTCTCTGATCCCTCTGTCACTCCCCTATCAGACAATTGTCACTGCACAGAGCACCCCTCACTTTTGCCTCTCCATTACTGACCCACAGCTCTCACTGCATTCTTGCAGAATGCAGCCTGTGTAACTGCAAAGCAGCTTCCCTCAAGCACTGCAATATTAATAGAAAGGCTCTCTTGAAATCCAGAACCTTCAGTAGGAAAAGTGAGAGGGAAGTTCTAGAAAGGACACTGCAGTAGGAGGGGATTTACTCACAGCTGCTCTCATTTGATGGTTGCAACATTTGCTCAGCCATCAAAGATCTTCAAGATGATGTTAAAAGATGTTGAAAGTGTTCCATTATCAAAACACTCTTCAGACCCACATTAAACAGCATCTTTCCTCTCTGCAAAGATACTTAAACCTACATCCTGCTATTGATTTAGGCACTTGTCTCTTATTGCCATCAACAGGCATGTGTTAGAACTGCTTTTGTGTAGATTTATACTTTTAAAATGTATGCAGACTAAAAAGGTAAGGGAGAAACTGCAGTTTGGCTCCTAGCTGTGCTTCTGCCCCCCATTTATGTATCCACACATATGTATATGTAAGCTAGATCTGACCTGAGCAATTGCTTTGACCTGGGTTTGCAAAGATGCTCCAGAAGTCTCACTTTTATTCCAGTACAGAATCAAACTAATTTCCAGGGGTGCTACAAATTGATCAAAATTTTACTCCATCAAAATACAATTTTCATTTTCTTTCCATGTCAGACTTTAGGTCTAACTACACATTCTTAATTGAGGTACCTCTTAATCAAAATCAGCTCAGACCACCTCGATCTGAATGTTCTTTTGGAAGATCCTGATGCTCTCTCTTGACAGTCACTACAGACTTACTTGAGCACTTGAAAAAGTACACTCTTAGATAGAATTAATACTCAGACTTAACTGTATTTTGCCACTATATATTTCTCCACAGCAAATTGATGAGATCTGGAGGGACATGAGATGGATCACAGAAGCACTGCAGTATGCAAGGTACAAGCAGCCAGCAGCAGGCCTGCCCATAAAGAAGTTTGTGGATCTTTCAGAAGAACACTCTCAAAAGAAAATGAGCTCCACCTCTTCACATCTAGATTGTCTTCCTTCACCTCCCCCTTCCCCCGAGCCCAGAATCCAGAGGAGAAAAGCTGTGAGTGGTAAGAGAACTTCTCTTTGTTCACCAAGCACTCTTTGAACTCACTTTTAATTGTAACGGTTCTTGTATGTCTTTTTATAAAAGGAGTAAATTTTCCCCATACTTGTCAAGGTATTTTAACAACCACTTTACCAATCATTTGCCACTCAGTATCCTGAGATCCTTCTATAACCTTTACAATAATTTTTTACTTTCAGCTACTCAGATTAGCTGCTCATCATCAGCCAATTTTGTCACCTCACTGTTCCAGATCATTTAATGACCAGGTTGGAAGGGACAAGTGCTATCACTGGCTTCTCCATGATGTCCAGAATTCCAGTAAAATCCATCCATGCTGAAAGCAGCCTGCTTCTTTTTTTTTTTTTTTTTTGCCTACACCAACAGTCTGCTCTTTCATATGGAGGGAGCTTTCTCGTTGTCCCAATTACAGCTGCAGAGCCTGTGGTAAAGAACATTATTAAAAGCTCTTCAGAGCCCTGACGATGGCTGTGTATTAATTGTACACACATTCAGAGTTTTATTAGACTGATGAGACATGAGTTGCTAGCAAAAGCTATTGATCTATTCTCATCACTCATGTATCTATTATTCTTCCCCACTGTTTTCATTAATTTGACAGAATCCCATTCAAATTTCTCCACAGTTTCCATTTACCACCTTCTGTTTCTCAGGTATTACAGCCATTTCCTTTCCAAGCTTTGAATGTTCCTCTGCTTTGCAGCAATTATTTCTTATGTCCCTCTTGCTTTCTTTTAATAGAGCAAATTTTAGTGCTAATAGTCCAGTTTAACAACAGTTTTCACACACCTCTCAGAGTTCTCAGTGTTTTAGAGAAGGATTTTAAATTATACAGGTTACACAAATAAGTACCCACCTCACTGAGCATTATTACTTCTCTGCATAGCCAGAAAATTAAACTGATGAAACAAATGGATCACAGCAAATAAAGAT
Source organism: Cisticola juncidis (assembly GCA_013400215.1). Lineage (NCBI taxonomy): Eukaryota > Metazoa > Chordata > Aves > Passeriformes > Cisticolidae > Cisticola > Cisticola juncidis. The sequence goes on along the minus strand of VXBR01004638.1, from coordinate 391,855 downwards.
GAAGCAAATGAAACAGCAACATTTATTTTTGTTACCAGAATAAGGACTTTGGAGGAAAAAATAAACCATCATTCTGCTGAGCTGTCTTTAAGCAACAAGTAAATGAAACAGTAGAAACAAAAGCAACAGAAACTGCACTAAACAATTGCCATGACCATTATATTAATAATAATTTGTGGGGTTTTCAAACTGGCAGTTTCATGCAGTTAAAGAAAATGAAATAAATCTATTCTGAATAGATTTTATGAGGTTAAAAGAAAAGAAGTCTGAAGGGGGTTGTGCTTTGCTCCACTCCTTAATACAGTGGTGTTATTTCTCCCTTCCCTGAGCAGTTTTTCTCCTGTATTACAGAGCATGAATGCAGAGTAATCCTTAGCTCTGGCACAGTGCAAACTGCAGCTTTATCTTGTCCTGCACACCCTGGGTTCATCAGTGCTGGGTTCCATGGCAATTTACACAAGCTCCAAGTGAACAGTCAGCACTGCACCAAATTGATGTCTAATTCCTGGAATTAAAGATAAACTATCCAGGGCAATGGAGCACCAATCTACTCTATCATACATGCCACTATTTATGATCTTATTGATCCTTCTGAAACCAAAAGACAGCAGCAATTTCAGTGCCAGTGTGAGATTCATTCCACAAATTCCCATTTGAATTACATGTGCACTTTTGGATTTGGACACACAACGCACCTGGTGGCCAAAAGGGCAGGTTTTATTTATCAGCCTATGTTATGCCTTGAGCCTCTTACCACACTTATAGTTGCACCCTGCTCACCATTACAGAGATATAAATCTGGGGTAATTTAACTGACATCTTTGATAAAAACAGAACATGGATTAGAGATTTTCTCTCTCACAAATCTCCATGTCTATGAAATTTAGTGAAAGCAAGATAAAAGAAAACAAATTCTCTCAGAACTTAATCCCAATTCAAATTCAATTATTTTTCCTGTCTTTAACATAATAAATTAATTCTTTCTGGTTTTCCTAATTCTGCCATCACCTGTCTAACACATCTGTAACTCCTCCCAGATAAATCCTCCCTGACTGCCTTTGCTGTCACCTTGGCCTGTGGCAATTCCACAGAGGAAACACACATGCATTTCCAGCACTGGAGATTTAAAATTAAGACAAAACCCACATAAATGCCAGTTTAGCCATTTCTCTGCTGAGCTTGTCTTGTGAATGTTAACCAGTTCTGAAACTGGGAGCAGATAGAGATCGGGGGCTAAAGAGCGGGGTGTGACCCAATGTGGGTATATCCACGTTCTCTGCTTTATTCCTTGAGATGGCAGGTTAAATACAGACAGAATAGTTTACAGTAACAGGTGCATTCTGTTGGCAGTGAGAGGGGAGAAGTATGCAAACAATCTAGAGGTAAGGCAGCTACGGTGTTTCCATCCTAACTATCTCAGCTAAAGCATGTGCACACCTTAATTGAATTTCTAACTGCGCCACAGATCTATCCACTACTTCATGGGCCCAGATCTAGGCTTAGCAGGCCTAAACCTAAGGCCCAGTTTAGGACAGCTCTACCTTTATTTTATACTACTGCACACTTCTCCTTGCAGACTCCCAGCCCTGCTCAGATGAGGAAGGCTGCTCCGAGGTGTTCCTCCCAACCGACAGCGACTACGACTCCAGCGATGCGCTGAGCCCCAGGGAGTCGGACCTGATTTACTCCTCGTGCCAGGACATCTCCCAGCAGGCTGGCACTGCCCTGGGGGGCAGCGCACCCAACGTGCTCCAAGCCCTGGACATGAAGCCCTGCCCGACAGAGAGCGGTGCCCTGGACACCAGTGCTGAGTGCTGCACAGAGCAGATGGGCAGCCTGACCGTGTCAGGGCTCACACCGAAAAGCACGGACAAGTTCTCCAGCTCTAAGCAGCCACTGGGCTTTTTAGGGAAAAAAAAACTGGGGAAACACCAACATTACAACTACTTCAGCCGGCAGCACCGCTGGCTGCGCGTGCACAGCGAGACCCAGGCGGGCTCTCTGTCAGAAGGGGTCTACACCCAGCATCCCATGAGGTCTCCAGATTTGTCTCAAGAACCTACCTCCAGTGAGCAGCTGGAGAGTCCCAGCCATGGGTCCCACAGCCCTTTTGTGCCTCATGCACGCAGCCTTCCAGAGAATGGGAAAGGCGGGTGTGAGGAGCCAAGGCAGGCTGTGCACAGGATACATGTGGAGCCTTTTGAAACAACATTCCTGGATGAAGAGGGCAAGTCCTGGGCCATGAGCACAGAGTCTGTAGAACACAGGGGTGTGCACAGTGCTATGCAACAGCTCACGGGCCCAGAGGAGCAGTCGGGTTCTGCTGTCCCAGAAGTTTTCAGCAGCACCCTTTAACCCCAGAACCCTGCACTGCTGCCCATCCCTCCACACGAGATACGAGTGCTGTGATCATAAAGGCCATACTTGCAAAACCACTGGCAAAAATCCAGCTCCTGAAAAGGCAACTTGTGCCACCCAGAAGAATCCTAATCTTTTGACTTTAGCACCAGATTTCTGGTCTCACAGAGGTATCATCTGTCATGAAGTGAGCATTATTATTGCTGGCATCTGCAGCTTTGCAGGTAGAGTCATAACAGTCACCACATAACAATGTGCAATTGAGCAATGAGGTTTTGCAGGTCTCTTCACTTCCATGTTTCTCTGAGCATGCAAAATTTTTAGCATGAGTTGTTCTGCCTGCAAGTGAGGAGAAGTTGTAACATCCTTGGTGTCCTTATGTTAGAACTGTGTCCTAAAAGTCTATTAATTGTTTTCCACCATCTCCCTCAATTTTTTCTACTTTTCAGCTTTTCTTGAATGGATTTAGGTTGGATATAACTGAAATGCTAACTGGTCTAGTAACAGATAACCCAGATTTTCTAGCCACTTAAAGAAATGAAAATTCTTTCAATATCTAGAAAATGTAATCAACACCACCTCTGAATGCTGTTATTACACAATTGTTTTTTCAGGAGCTTAGATTTCAAATTAATAAAGTAGCAAGTTATTTTAAAAGCTCAGGAGATGAACCTTTGAGGTCAAGAGCAGGCAGAAAGAGGCCAGGTTCAAATAATTTTCAGGGTCTACATGAAATTGAAGCAATTTTTTTCTTTTCTTCTCTCCACCACCCAAGAGCACATTTTGTTGTGTTGGCATCACTCTCACACACTCATTGGAAAGAAACACCCCTATTTTTATTCCTGAATATTCACCTTAAACTCCAGGGGTACTTGATCACCATGTCTGAAGCTGGGATATTCTGGCAATTCAGATTAGGGAAGTTTGGGGTGAAGTTTTAAGATTTTTTTCTTTGGGCCCCAAAGAAATACTAATATGATAAGGAGGTTGGTATCTTGCTGTATTGTGTAAAAGCAAATTACAGGGAGTCAGGATTTTGTCCTTTGCAATCACAATAAGCCTTGGAGCACTAGAGAAGATGATCTCAAAAATGAAATCTATATTAATAAGAACCATAACACTGGAGTCACGAAGAAATGAACTAATGTGTAGAGAAACCCCAGCTGTTGCACAAGCTTTAATTTTCTTAAACAGTTCTTGAAGTTTAATTTTATAGGCCACATTCCTGCTGGTTAAATTCCCTCACTCCGTGTTTGTGCAGCCTTCTACCTTTTGGTTTTCCAGCCTCCAGGTGGATACATTCTAAGGCCCCCAATAAAGAGATTTGAGTTAAATAGTTGAGTTTACAAGTCCTTGAGGTAAAGGTAAGGATTTGGGCCCATGATCTGTGATCCTTATTAAAATAGCACTTCCATAACCCCAGTGCTATTAAAATCCCTGTGAACTCAATCCATAAATTCAAAAATAAATGTTATTCACTATTTTATGCTTGGTCAGTATGTGGAAGCCAAGAAGAGTCTTTGCAGTGATAGGAAGGGCAGAAATTTTCTATAAGGGACTTACAAATGTAACTTCTCTTTTTGGGAGCAGGAAGTTCACTTTTTGCACCAAAAATACTCATTCATTACCTGATCCAAAGTGAGGATGGAAAGACTTCCATTCACTCCCACAGGGTTTGGATGAGACCCACACCAAAAATTCCTGTGGGTGAGAAGATGCAGGGGGAGCAGCAGTGTCAGTGCCCATTTGCAGCTAGAAGGGCACACACTGTATGGAACTGGGGATGGGGAAAGCCTGGCTCACCACAGAGCCAGGCAGAGAGGTCTGACTGTCACTGAGGGCACTCACAGCTGGTTACTTTACATTTTGTTTATTAGCAGAAGGCTTTTCACCAGGGAGAGGCAAGCAGAACCAAAATAATTGACAATTCTCCTATGCAGAACCAAAATAATTGACAGTTTTCTGGTGTCCAGCACCTCTCCTGGGCTCTCCTAGTCTGTTTTGTCTCTAAAGAAAACTGCCATGAAATTACTAAAGGATAAAATAACCCTACACTGAGGCCATATGTTTTTTCAGGAAGTGATGAGATAAAACAAGATGTTCCTAAATGAAATCCACTTCACTTTGCTTTGGCTCATCAGGAACAATGAGAGCAAGAAGTAGCAAAATCTCCAGCAGAGAGGCACACACTGCTGGGAAGACAAAGATGTAAAAATCTCTTATCTGCTCCTGCTGCTGGACCTTTCTAGAAAGCAGGGAGAGGGGAGATGGAATATTTTATCCTGAATATTCATATGTTTTGGGAAGAGATGGTGCATCTTTAAATTCTCCATGGTATAAAGAAATGCATTAAGTTGCTGGTCAACTCTTTTAAGGTGTTTAAATGCACGGCTTGTGACTGTTATGTAAAATTTCAATACAGCCTTACAAACAACAAGGGTATAGTGTATTTGAAAATAGGGTACACAGGTTGGAAACTTACTCTGAATTTCTCTAAGGTGTTGAACTTTGCCATCAGCAAAAAGTATTTTTAGTAAACAGGCCCTGAATTTTCAGACAATGGAGATTTCATCAGGTTGGGTCTCTGATTTTTCCACTACAGAAAAACAAAAAGTAACTAGAATGCTTTATTTCTAATTTATCTTTTGATTGCATGAAGTGGAATTCACAAGGCTGAATGATGCTCAGAAGTGCCAAGGGGAGCTGTTGGCCCCACACATTCTGTGCAGACAGGTGGGGCAGCATTCCCTGGGGCAGAGCCTGGCACAGGAGGGCTGGCAGCAGGGGCAGCAGGGTACCCACCCTCCCTGGAGCAGCCCCAGAGCCCTCCTGTGGCTTCTGCAGAGACAGGAGGGGCAATCTGGGTCTGATGGGGTCTGCAGGAGCCCTCCCACCCCTGCTGGGTGCTGGGGAGGTCTCCTCTCCTCAGTGCCTGGGAGCTCTGAGCAGCCGCTGCTTCCCAGCCTGGGTTTGGGGTGAGGAAGAGCCAGGCTGGGCCTTCCTCAGCCTCTTCACACCACAGCACCCCGGGCACAGTTCAGCCTCCACAGCAGTCAGCACATAACACAGGAATGTGTCACTAAGCCTGGCTGTCACTAGGCTACAGAAAACCTCCTATGTAGCTTTTCAAAAATCTAGGAACAAACTTATGTTTATTGCTATTTTCATTTTCTCTCTTGGAAAAGCTATGGTGAAACTGGTCTGACCTTGGAGAAGTTGGTGTGGCACTAATCTACCTTGGTACTGTGAACTGCAGTAAGTTATTAAGCAGATTTGAAACTGAATGCACAGACCTTTTGTGGTTTACTTCATGTACAGCTCTGTTTGGGGACAGTCCTGTTGTCCCTGGGTCTCACTCCAGGTTCTTTTGCTCCAGTGTAAATCAGGAGTGGTTCCACTGAAGCTGGCTCAGGTACAGACCCTGTACAGAGCAGCACACCCTGACACAGCTCCGTGTCACCTGAGACCTGACCAGGGGAGGCATCATGAAACCAACACATTTATGCTGGTGTGAAAAACGATGTAAGGAAGACAAAAGGGGTTTGATCCCAGAACATTCCCCTGGAGGTCACAGGGATGGCTAGAGCCAGGCTCAGAGAGGAGCCCACCAGGCTGTGTGACACCAGTTGTGCTGGGGGAAGCCCTCACTGCATAATTCACTATTGCTCCTTATAATAGAAACCAAATTTCTCTCCCATGTTATGCAAATGAATCTCCCTCTGAATGCAATGGGAGTTCCAGTCATTTTATTGATAAAAACAGAGACTTCATAGGGTTATTTGGGACCTGGGGGAGGGGAAGAGGGGTTGTTTGTTTTTTCCCCTCCGAGAAAAAGTAATTTAAGTGAAATGTGCAAGGCAGTGTTTAATTGCTTCCTGCCTTGTTTGTACATAGCAATTTGGCTGTTTATTGGTTGTCTTTGTTCAGATTTTTATTGTAACTTGTTTCTATATATGCAACCAAGCGTATGTTAAAGTTTAAATTTTGGTACAAAATAATGCACAATTTTATGTGCTCTAAAACTTTGTAAATATCTCAATGAACAATGTATGCTGTGCTAACTGTGAGCTTGGGACAGACACAACAATATTCTCATGCATATGTACCTGTGAATGGCTTGAAAAAATCAAAACATATATTGAGGATGGCCATGAGCCAGGAGTAAATGAGTGCCGTATGACTCACGCTTCTTTAATAATTCCTGAAAGAGGCATGAATAGTACATAAAATAGACAATAAAAATAATTTTCAGGACTACAGATATTTTTTATAACTTCAGATATTAAATACTATTTTAGAAAAAAAAAAGATTGGTTAGTAAAAGAAAGTTATTCAAGTGAATCATTGTCATAAAAATGTTCTTAACATAGATTTTTTTGTTTGATCTAATATCATTGAAACTCAGCTCTTTCAAGACTTAGAAGACTTGAATTGCTCTTGCATTCTTACCACTCCTGTGATCTTTTGAAATTATGCACTTCAAGTCTTCTCCCTCATTAACAAAGAAATGCTGGTGTGTACACTCACATGATCCTAAATACCACCTGCACTTGTGCATAATCTTTAAACAGTATTTCTTGAAAAATATTCTATTTGACCATCATCAAGTACCCCCATATGTGAACTTTATAATCCCTGGAAATCTGAACACAGTTTGTGTTTCTTCCTGAATTCCTTTATTTTTATTGGAAAGTGACTTTTTCTAAGGCCAAGCTTTCAAATCTGGTCTCTAAATCTTTATTTAAATTCAGAAACCTGAATGAAATAGGCATGGCTTCCAGGTTTGTGGGTGGAAATACTCTCCCATAAAAGACAACAGACATGGGGTTTTTTTGTCAGAAATGGAGTTTCTTTCACATATTCTTGTACACAAAAAAGCAAAGCAAGACACTTGTAATGCAGTGTAGAACTGTGTTACTGTCTGTAAGCAAGGGAAACAAGAACAACTCTGCTTTGAATGCTGCAGTCAAACTGGGAGAGTTCTGCTCTGGGTCACAGTTTAGCTGCTTTCACAGACAGGACCAAGCAGGATTTTTGTGTGCATGAGCTTCAGTTCCTCTGGTGCATTCTGCATGTCCCATGCATTTCTGGAGCCTGGCTGTTTGTGTGTTTTGCTTGCCCTGAGCTGAGCTTTCCCTGTCTCTCAGATCAGTGAGGGAGCAGCGCAGCTCTCCAGACGTTTCCAACACGTCTGCCATGAAGGACGGCGCTGTTCTGTACCTGCCTCTGTGTTCTCTGCTGTTCGACTCAAAAGCTTTTAAACCAACTGCAAAGAAGATACAAACTTTTCTGGGCATGTTTCTGACTCGCTCTCCTGACAGCAAAAATACCCATTTCACTGTTCCACTCCAGTGTACTGACCTATAGAAACTCTCATCTCTCTGAGCAAACTATTAACTTATTTTTTCATTCTGTCTTTAAATAAAAGCTTTGGGTTTTATTTGGGGTTTTTGTTTGTTTTGAAAACGCATAAAAATCTTCATTTATAAGCTTCACTGTTCTCTTCCCCAGACTTCTCCTCCCCAGCCTGCTTTTTTCAATCTCTCTCTTCAAACAAATATATCTTTTAGCAAAAGGCTAGAAAAGTGTTTCTTTTTCCTTAAAGTCTTTAATTAATAAACATTAATTAATTGGTCCTAATTAATCAGTAGGACTTCTTTTTTTACCTGTGAGAGTAACATCTTTTTATTCTGACAGTCCAGTTCATCTTTATTATACCAAAAACAATCAGGTAGAATCATCCACTCTCTGCTCACACACACACTCAATCACAGGAATAATTAATTAATAATAATAATAATGNATAATAATAATAATAATAAATGGAGCAGCAATTTTTTATAAAAGAAATTTAAAGACAAACAGCCTTTAATACCAGTAAATATACATGCTTTTTCTTGACATATCAAAATCACTGAATTTGGTGATGTCAGCATTTTTTTACTGAATCAATGTGATATTTTCAAAATAGATTCTTTCAAAATGTCAACCAAATTTTATTTCTCAAGGAGGAAAAGGCAATGCCAAAATGTTTTGTCTGGCAAAATATTTCAAGTATGGATGCCTTAAGTGGTGATAAATAATTCTATAAGAGTTGAAACACTCTTAACACCAAGAAACATCAATATCTACCTCTGCTGCTGATTTTAGTGGTACTTGGAAGTGCCCCTCACTTCTGAAAATTGGGCATTTTGTTGAAAATCACCCAGGAACGTGGCTCCTGTTCCTCTCAGCCTTGATCATTTCTGGACCACAGAAGATTTTTCCTACATGGGGGCTCTTCACAAGAACCTGCATGGCCTTTTCCCTTTCCCATATTGCTTTTTTAAATATTTGAGAAAGGAAAATCTTCTCTTTTCCTGAAATGGTCATAGAAAGGAGCTAGATCAGAACTCAGGCTCAAACAGTGGAACACCCAATTCACATGGCTACGCGTGCTTTGAACCCAGAAACAGCAGAACAAGGAATTTTTTTTTTCTTTTTTCAGGCTTTCTTCTGGGGCACACTTGCTTCTTTCCCCCTTCTGTGCCTTGCAGTTCGGTCCTGATCCCCTGCTCTCTCGTGGCTCCATCCTGATCCCTCTCTTCCTCAGGTCTGAGTCACAAGAACAACAACCCTGCCTGCTCCGACCTACTCAGTGCCTCAGCTGTTAAGGTAAAGCCCACGCTCCCAAGGGACTCACGTTTGAGTACAACCCCAGGATTGTCAGGGCTCTGGCTGCCAGTGCTGCCGAGGGGACAGTCTAAGGCTCTATTTTAATCTTCTGGAGCCCAGCCAAACACTGGAACGGAGCTGCCAGCACGAGGGGGGCCCTCCTGCTCACTGCGCCTGACCTCCCATCAGGAGAGGTGCTGGTGTGTTCCTTCTCAAACTACTAGGGCTCATTCATTGCGCCTGACCTCCCATCACGAGTGCTACCAGGGATCCAGCTCCGACTACTGGGGCTTAACCCTGGCGCGGCTCCAGCACACGAGCCGCACGCCGCTTGTCTCCAGATGTAAGATGCACTGAGCGCAAACCCGCACTGCAGCCGCTGCTTCAGGTACATTGTAAAGCGACGCCGAGTGCTCGTCCTGCCTTAGCGAGCGGGATGCAGCCCCGCACGCTTTCTCAGCTTCACTTCGGGAGGATGCAAACCTGCACCTCAGGTGTATTTGTGGTCCCAGCCCGATGCCCTGTGCCCGCAGCTGGTTCTGCACAGCCCGTCCTGAGTCACGCTGGCTCCACAGACCTGACTGTGCCGTGGGCCAAACCCCGCACACAACTGCAAAGCCGAGCATCTTACCCTCTCTGGATACCCGGAGAAGGGAATTGTACAAAAACCCTGGCAGGGTGATGCCCAGTTTTGATGCTCAGCACTGCAGACCTCTCCTGCAACACGGGCAGCAAAGCACAGCAGCGCTGTCCGCCTGACTCACTGCTGGTTTGCCCAGGACATCAGTCCATCCTGGCGTATCACAAATCACCACATCGCCCTCCGTGCCAGCGTGACACCCCTGGCAACACTTACTTTTCATTGAAATAGAAAGGTATATTTACCAGCCCAAGTCAGTGTGCCCTAATTAGCTTCAGTGACGCCCGCCGGGTGAGCTCTAAGAGCTGCACAGCTTTACACCAGCTTTACACCTCGGCAGCCCGGAGCCGCTGATGCCGCTGCGGTCACCGAGCCTGCGGCAGGGGCACAGAGCTTTGTCCTGAGGAGACTCGGCTGGGGCTCGGTACCGGGCACGGGCTGAGCCCGCCCTTCGCTGCCCCGATGAGCCACCTGTGTCACAGCCCGGGATCTGCTCTGTGAGTGGCGTGGGACAGCCCGGGGGACACTGCCTGTGCCCCGCCCGCAGTGGGGACAGCTCGAGGGTCGCTGCCCCGATGTCCCCGGGGTCGCCGACCCGACCCGCCCGTGTCCCCTCACGCCCGCACAACATGGCGGCCCCCGGGCAACGCCGCGCCCCCTCCTGGCCAGCGCTGGGCCATGGCGGTCCCGCGGGAGAGGGGCCGCCCTCAGGGGAGCGCCTGAGGCGGGGATCCCCAGAAACCCCACACGGGAGGGGGATTTAAACCCCACACGCGAGGGGGATT
>VXBR01004638.1:366496-381341 GCA_013400215.1 Cisticola juncidis | reverse complement strand
CCCGCGTGGGCTCTGAGGGCAGCGTGGCCGTGGCTCCGGCGGGACGGGACAGCGGCCCCGGGCGCCACACACAGCCTCAAACACAGCCCGGGACCCCTGCAGCCATCACCGCCAGCCTTCAGCTCTCTGCAGGACTCTGCGCTGCCCTGGGCTGGAAAAGGTCTTCCGACAGAAAGCGGTAAGAAAGCGCCGTTCCAAGTCACTGGGAAACAACTGATGTGCGAAAACTTGCAGGCACTGTTGTTAGTGGATGAGTTTTGGCAGCTGTGTGTCACCCAGGCTCGAGAAGATGCTTAGCACAGGGATTCTTGGCAAAGCTAAACTCATAAAGATCGCTCTGTTTGAGTGATTGCATCACCGCAGGTTCCTGAGTGACTCCAAACTCAAGATGCATATTTTAAATCACCCCTGCTGTTGCTGATAATTTGTTCCATATTTACCATATTACTTAGGATTTGCAAATGGGGCGGGTTTTTTTAGAACGTAAATGTTAATTGAATTAGATGGCCATAGCCACAGCAGGCCGAGCTCATCCTGGCCCCTAACGCCATGGCAATCCATGGGTTTAGCATTCAGGGTGAATTTAGTACTATTGACTTTCCCCCAACATTAATCCATGGTACTTGAAAAGAGATGGAGCTGCGTAAACTCAGATGGTAACAATTTCTGGTTGAGCTTTGTGCTGGTTTGGGTCCCAAGGTTTTCAAAGGATGAGGCTGCTGAAATTGTATTGCTTGTTCAAATTTATACTGGCTTTGATGCAGACAGTTCTGGCCTTAGATGCAGATACACAGTTCTTGTATCTGCATCTGTCAAGGTAGGACTAGGGTAACGATGTTGATAAAATAAAAGGCTTAATGCGACAAGCCTTTAACAGCACATTTCCTTAGCTGGGGTTTTTATAGTAATATTCCTCCTTAAAATCAATCTGCAAACTCCCATAACATCAGAAAAAAAGAGCAGCTGAAAAGGAGATTATCTCATGCACTGGTGTCTCACATCCTGCAGAGGTTGCATCCAGTATTGCATTGTTAAAATCATTTAATGAAATGACATTTAAAGTGCCATAGTTACCATTTATGGATGGAATATCCTTTACCATGTGATGATAGCATTCACTTTGGATTAAGTATGGAGTAAATTGGATCTGCACTGTTGGGATGTGCAAGCTGATGGGAGAGCCATTGTTTCTGAGACAGCTTTTAATTTCACTTTCAACTTGTTCTGCATTATTTGCTAAATCAATTTACAGAAAAAAATCAGTTCCATCAATGTTGGGAAAAAGATATTTTAGTTTTGGCAATTAATTTTAAAAACAACATGAAGATTCATTTCAGTGAGAGAGTTTAACTGTCATGAGCCTCAGCTACCTGATTACAATCCAAGTAGACAATAATCTAGTTTTCTGTTTTCATGTTAAAAATCTCATTTGAGGTATCGAATTAATGTCTTTTCCTGGTGTTTTTCTTGTTAGATGTCTCCTCTATATGTGGTTTAACCAATTATTTTAACTTCAGTTCTTTGCCAAATGACCAGATTTACCACATACAGATCCCTATTAATGCGTATTGATGCAGGAAGTAAAGTATTTCATCCTGTCCTGGAAGTTAAGACTTCAGAAAGGTTCAAAAGGATCAGTAAGGATTTATAAGAATGATTCAGGGGATGGAAACCATACCTTAGAGCAAGATACTTAGGCAACCCTTTCTAGTTCACTTAACCAGAAGGTGACTAAGAGCTATTAGTACACATCCTGTTCAGTTAATGAGGAGGGTTTGGATCATAGAGGTGTCCTAACATGGACCAGAAATTCCCCTCTGAACCCCAGTGTCAGGGTACTGGAGCACTTTGGAGTGAAACAGAGAGTACAGTTAACTTTTGGAGAACCTTGCTGAATATTGATTTGCTCTTTGCACTCTTCAATGTGAAATCTGTGTGGAAAGAACCGTGTCCCTATCCCACTGTATACTGGTGGACGTTTTCAGCACAATTTAGCCAGCACTGCTGGTGTGACAGTATGTCCTATGCTTTAATCCATACAGGAATTATTTTGGTCTACATTGTTAACCTCTCTGAATATCCAACGTGTTAGTAACCACCAAAGTGAGGCATAGTTTCAGCCTCCATGTGATGCTTTGTGATTTATTTTTAGCTTCATATTCTGTGGACTTTCGTAACACACAGTCTCTGCCCTTTTGTTATAAAAATTGACAGCTGTGGAAAAAACGGTTTAGTCAGGCTGCAGCTCCTCCTCTGTGGCCTTTGTGTCCCTGTCCTGATGACCAGAGGCCTCTGGAGGGTGCAGAGAGCTCTGAGCTGTAGTGCACCAATGGCTCTCTGCTGCTGCCCCAATTTGGGGCACAACAGGGCTCTCTGCTCAGTCAGGTTGTCATCCCTCAGCAGGGACAGTTGCCCAGATGGTGACCTTGCTGTCTGTGCAGTGCCCACTCAGGTGTGGGAGCATCTCCTCCAGCTCTCCGTGAAAACTTTTCTCCAATTTTTGATTTGTCAGTCCACTGAGACCTCTGGAAAGGACATTGGAAAACTATTGGGAGTGTGAGACTGACAAATACATTGCTCTGGTTCTACCCTGTGCCCTCAAGGCTGGCAAGAAGGCACAGATTGAAAGTGCAAGTTAACATACTGTGAAGGTTGTTTTGGTAGGAATTGATGGGGGCAGGCAGAAACACATGTAGGAACACCGAGGCTACAAAATAAATAAATTGGGAGTTTTTGCATCCACTTCTGTTGAAAACTGGGATAGAACTTCATTTGGAAGAAGTGATGGATGCTGGAAGTCGAGTGGCTCCAGTAGGAGTGTTGGTGCTGGGAGATGAGCAAAGGTAAGACCTGCCTTTTTGGATGCAGCTTGGCAGGAGGGAAAGTTGGCAGAGCTGATCCAACAACGAGCTCTTTAAAAATCCCATCCTTGGCCTTTGAGTTCTCTGGGTACTGCGTTCCCCCGGGCTGTGTGACTCTACACAGCACCACACCTTTAAGTACTTCCGTGCTGGGTTTGAGTATTGGCTCATGCTCTTCTTCAGTTGCCTGTGGGCAGCTTTATAAATTATGTGCTGAGGCTTATTTCGTTTATGTGGTTTCTTGAAATATGCTTAAACTTAGGAGATACTTAGTCAGTATCATTGAGTCTTTAAAAACATTTTGCTATAATCTTACTCGTATATTAGTTTTTGGGTTTTACAGAACCTCTCCAAAACCTCTTGACCAGCAGATGTGCAGTAAAGGACTGGCCACAAAGCCCACTGTCCTGTGCTGCATGTCAAGGTGCCCCTTCTTCCCTGGTTGATCAACTGGACATTGTTGGCAACAGTGAGCACCTAAGTAACTAAATGTCTATTCAGAGAGGGCCTGCCAAGTTATCAGTGCAGGCATATTTTTGTAAAGAAATATGCAGCTCAACTTGTGGTGGCCATTGAGAAGCTGAGCTGCAAAAACATCAACACCACAAGGACACAATATTTTTCTCCTGATTACAACACGCTCATTTATTTTGGAATTCTTATGCCAGCTGAGGACTCCAGGGCAGTGACAGTAGAAGAGTTGTCCAGATGCCAAGGAAAAGAGAGAACTGTATATGCACTCCTGAAATGGTAGAGGGCAGGGAGAAAGGCTGGGTAATGATTTGAAAGAATACATTCCCATAAACTTTCCAAGAGAATCCACAGATTGCTCCCACAACAGATACCTGCAATACTTTGAAAATATTTACAAAATCCAGATGATTGCTAAATTCCTGTATCCTTTGCAGAGATCTGCAGATTCAGAACAACCTTTCTATTAAGATTAAGATAAATTATTGCCTTTCAAATTAGCTGGGAAAGCCATCACACAATAAAGTGATTGTGATGGGAGCAATCCCTGTGCTTAGAGCCACAGAGATAGTGGCCTCTGACATCTGACCAGGGTGGCCAAGCAGCAGACAAAGAGTAAACAAATAACTATAATAGACACTTTGTTTGGGGTTATGTGGAAAACTCAAATCACTGGGTCTTTCTATAGTATGTGTAGACAGGTATTTTTACCTCTTACTATGGTACCGTTTCTGTGTGAAGACAGCCCCTCCAGCTCTCAGCATTATTTAAAACTTTTAAATTCTCTGGCAGTTCACAGCACTAACTTTTTGAAAGAGACTGTGTTCATCAAAATGTAGGGAGCACAGTCTGTATAGCCTTGTGCAGAGGCTGTGCAGAAATTTCTCCTGGGTCATATCACAGGATCTTTTTTTAAGCCTTCTTTAAAAAGTTTTTTTTCCTTATCTGGGAAAAAAAAAAAAAAAAAAAGCATAGATGCTGAGGTACAGGTGTGCTGAGGCAAACCAGATGGTTCTGTTTCATTCTCTACCTTCTGTCCTGTCATCTGCTTCCTCAAAAGTTTAACTCATGCTATAAATTTTTGTGGAAGCAAGCATGCCTTTTTCTTACACATTTGCACAACACCAAACATGGCTGGTCCACATCCAAACTTTTAGGTACTATGATAAAATAAATAATAAATCTTTCAAAGGATATCTTTTTTTAATACTCCCTTGATCTTCATGGGTGTGATGTTGTTTTGTGGCTGGAGAACCAAGACATAGATGGTCTCCAGTCAAAGTTATCAAGTATCCCCTAATTGTAGCTGTGCTTATTCAAACCACCTAAGAGCTGGTATTTCATACCAGGACTTTCTGTGTTCAAAGCCCAGTTCCAGTTGGTTTGCACTGCAGCTGTTGTGAGTGCACGCCCTGCTATGAATGGAGCCCAAGTGAGGCTGCATAGCTGAAGTGTTGTTGGAAATGAGACACAGACATTAAGTGGCCATCTGTGGAAAGTTTTCAGTTTCTTTCATGCTACTGCACTGGGATTCGTGGCAGAATCCAGGGTGAGAATTCATTTTGCTGTGGTGATGTTCACTTCCTGCAAGTGCTGCCTTTATCTTCCCGCAATCTTCTGCCTGGGTCAGATCCTCTAATTACTGTAACCAATCAGGGAGTCCTGTTTCTGCAACAGTTTCCTTTCACTGTATATCCACTGTCAGGTGTGTCTGCACCAGCACAGAGGTGAAAAAGCAGTCCACACACTGACTGTAAAAGGAACTGAGAGGAATAAATGTCACTTGCTCAAATAATGAAAAGCTGTAGCATGAAGTGTGAGAACAATTCAGGGCTGCTTCTCAAAAAATAAGGGCACATGACAGAACATGGTCCAGTATCAAAAATGTGTTTCCTCCACACCAAGATGGTTCAGCTTCATTCCTAACTACATCACACTTTTGACTAAAGGTAGTTGAAGGTCCTCTATCCCCAGTATCTGGGAAAACAAAGCAGAGATAAAATAGTGAGAAGTATTATAAAGGCAACAATTATATTTCTAATTGATGAGTAACTTCCACTGCAATGAAATCAGAATATGCTATAAAATCCATGAAGCCCTATGGTCTATCCCTGCCAGCATGATACTCTACAAAAGATAGGAACTCGTCCTCTTCTTGGTTTTGCTGTTTTGTGACTTTGGGCAAGCTGATTTGCTGTTTTACTTCCTTTTATGTTCTCAAATTTTGTCTATGCTCTCTGTTGATATGATCAAGAATGCACACCCTGACCTGCTGTTCAGCACATGCCCAACACCCCTGCAGAGGGATCCTGGTTACGCTGCACTGACACTCACCTGATACATCTCACTGGAAGAGCTTGGTGGCAGAAGGACCTGAGGGAGCTGAACCCAACAGAACAATCACTGAGCAAACACTGATTGCCCATAGCATGGTGCAGAAAATGGACCGGTTTGCATGGAATCTGTAGGATTATCTTACCAATGGCTCTGATAATAAATTTCTTTACAACACTACAGCTTTCCTTGTATACTACTGTATACAAGTTTAGTGATGTTTTGAAACTTTTCAAAGCAGCCTTTTCCAACATTCTCGGTCTGTTATTACAATAACCTTATCTCTTTGTACAAAACAGCTTCTTTGTCTAGTGAATGATTTCATTTAAACCAACCAACTCAAAGTCAACCTTCATTATGAGCAGCGGCACATGGCACTGCAGGATTTTAAAGCACTGACAGGAATTTCAGAGCTGTTTTCAGTTCTATCATGGATTTGTGCAACCATCTCTTCAGTTCTGCTGGTGACTGGCTACACCTCTATCAACAATAAGCCATGCAGCCCAGGTGGAGAACAGTCAGGTTGTCCTGGGCCTTGGGAGAGAGGGTGAGATGGGCTCCTCTAGCCAATCAAATCTGCTTTTTCCCCCTTGCCACTGGTTTGAGCACATCAGGATCCTACTGATTTGATAAAGAGGACCTATGCTGGGACAGTGGTTCAGTGACAGGATGGTGTTCTGAGGGGTTTGTTCCTCTTGGACATTCACTGGCAGCATCCCTGCTCGGAATGTGTGTACAAGCATTCTCACTCTCATCTGCTGCTTTTTCATCAGCTAGGCAAGCAGGGATCTCAGGGAATCAAGAGGCTTGATTGCTCTTTGTAGCTGTCTTTTGGAAGGCTCTGTTGCCCATCAAAATGCATGTGAGGTTTTTCTGTCACTTCACAGGCTTCTTAAATTAAACCCCTTCCAATGTCAGGATCTAAGCTGCAGGTTCAGGCTCTTACCTTTAAAATCTGTGCATTAAGTGCCTTGTATCTTATCTGGCATAGCTGTTGAACTAATCAGAATGAGCATTTTACAATTTGCATTTATCCTTTCAAGCTAAGAGATCATGCACCACTGGCATTGAAAAGGCCGATGATTTGCCCTGGTTCATGCTTCTGAATAAAACTGACAGCTATGAGATGGAAATGTTCAGCTCGTGTTTTTAATTTGCAGCAGGAAAGATTTATCAGACAGAGGTGACGTTTTGACCCAGTTTTGTCCTACTGGGGTCTCTCTGTACAAGCTACAGAGAGAGAGGGGTCCCCAAGCACTGATATTTTCAGGTGTCTCTTGCTCTCCCA
Organism: Cisticola juncidis; assembly: GCA_013400215.1. Lineage (NCBI taxonomy): Eukaryota > Metazoa > Chordata > Aves > Passeriformes > Cisticolidae > Cisticola > Cisticola juncidis. The sequence continues at coordinate 374,387 of VXBR01004638.1, read as the reverse complement.
GTTACAGCCATTGGGATTTTAGGATAACTCATAGCCTGGTGCTGCAGCCTGAGCAGCTCAGGGATTGCTGAAGAGCAGGGTCCGGGCCAAGGGAGGCTGGGCACCTCGAGGTACCACATCCACTCTCAGGGAGCGGCCAGAGAGCAGAGGATCCCTCGGGATGCTGCCGGCCGCAGCCCGAGTGGCTCCGCCGGCTCCGAGAGCTCAGCGGGACCGCGGCCGGGGAAGGGCAGATCGGGCCGAGGGCTTCCAGAGCCGGGGCTGGCAGAGCCGAGGGCTGGCAGAGCCGAGGCTGGCAGAGCCGTGGCTGGCAGAGCCGGGAGTGGCAGAGCCGGGGGTGGCAGAGCCGGGGCTGAGCCGGGGGCTGGCAGAGCCGGGGCTGAGCCGGGCTCGGCCCAGCGCTGGGCTCCACGCAGGGAGCCGGCGGTCCGCGGGCCTGGGGGCAGGGCGGCTGTCTATTTTTAGTGAGGGTTTTATAGAGTGGATCCCTGCGGTCTGGCTCCACACTGAAATATTGTCCTAGTCTCAATGACATAAACACAGGGCCAGCCTATGATCCTGGCGCCAGCTTCAGCTTAGGGAATGTGAATGAAAGTACCAGTGGGGTCCAAGCAAGAAGGAGAAGAAAAAAATCCGACTGTAATTACAAATAAATCCCAAACCCTTTCGCTCTCATGGCTCACTTAGTGCTGCAAATAGCCTCTGATTCTCTACAAATAAGTCCCAGCTTAGTTACTGACAGATCTACCAAGTGGCAGTTAATGGAATAATGACTAAGGGAAGCTTAGGGTAATTTACAAACAGTTCTCGGTGTTGGAGGGTGATTGCCCCCACCTCGCCCCCCTCCCTGCTCCCTCCAGGTCCCGCAGTGGTAAGCACCAAGCAGGACCTAATCCTAAGCACACCAGGGCCCTCTTCGGCTCGTCGGGGAAGGCTGCTATTTATTTATTTATTTGTTTGTTCAAGAGATCACACACAAGACAGGCAAACTCCAGTATCTGTCCCCCTAGGGAGAGCAGTTTAGGCTACGGTCCGCCGAGCAAGGTTATCCCTACCTTCTTTTTTGATGAGAAAAGTGGGGAGTTCTTAAGTGAAAGTGGCTTAAAAAGCCGTCCCTGCTATGAGATGCTTTAAATGCAGCATTCTTCTTTTTTGCTTCTTTTCCTGTTACAAAGGCATCTCTCTTCTTTGAACCCCTTGTCTTAGTTTGTTTCAATACCTCATATATGAGTTGAAATGCGCATTTTGCTGACCAGAGTTAACCTTCATGTTCAAAGTAGAGAGAACTCATGTGGCACTTCCAAAGTGGTCAGTGTAATGCTCTTTTTTGTTTGATTTTGATCTTTTTGTAAATCAGAACAGGATCATGTGTCTGGAACACTACTCTGTCAAGAATGGGAGAAATGGGAAGGCTGTTCCTGCATGGGACAATTGCACATGCATAGACACATGAAAGGAGAAAAAAATAATAGTCAAAATATGTGCTATTGTGTCTGGCAAGTTATTGAACTGCTGATGTGTTTATTAAGAGAACAAGTACTTCAAAAGATGATGTGGCTTCAGGACACGTGCAGGGCAGCAAAGATACTCCGTTAAGTGTCATTATTTCAGTGACACTTGAAAGAAAATCATCCTGACCCGTGTCTATGCAGGAAAGCCGAGCTTCTTAGTCCTGTGGTGGGCTGTTTTTTCTTCCTGTGCCATCCTAGTCTTTCTGAGTATCTGTGTTCAAAGGAGGAGGATAACAGGATAACTTATTAATATTTTCTATTTAAAACACAAAGTCCTTATTCAGGCTTATTAGAGGAACTTCCCTGTACATAAGCAAAGCAGTAATTTGTGACTTCTCTGTGTGCTGTGGGACTTTTTCTCTCATATTCCTGCTGTACCCTCCTATACCCCCTGTCAATTCTCTTTTAGAGACTGTGGCATTGTGGGATGTTGCTCAATACCCAAAAGCTTTTAACTCTATCCTGTAATTGATGTTTTTTTGTAAATTGCAATGAAGGAAGGATATTTTAAAAAAGGGGAGGGGGGAGGGGAACAATATATTTAATGAGGATGAGTAAACACACCCAAGATGTAACTGTAGATATAAAAAAAATAAAAGCAGCTGGGGGGCTTCTGAGACATTGTTTGTCTTGAAAGTGATGAGAAGAGGCACCATCAAAAGACTTGTTTTACTACAGTCATGCTTCATTATGGGCAAGGAGAGTGTGGGGAAGGGGAGGGGTGGGGGTTCCCTACGTGACCAGGTTGCCAGAAGAGAGAACCTAACTCGTTTGCATGGCCTAATTAATCCTTGAACCCAGCCAAAGCCTGAGTCAGAGGGAGAGAGCAAATGTCAGATCTGTGTCTGGGAAGCCTAGATTCATTATTTTACTCGCCTGGGTCCCTTTGCCTTCAAATGCAAAGACTTGAAACTCCCAAGCCAAAGAAACACATCCCAGATTCCTACTGAACATTAGCAGGTTTGGAATCAGTCTCAGACACAAATGTCTATTTCTACATCTGAATTAATACCATACCATCATGAGTGTGCCTGTTTCATCATTTGTGAGAGAAATGGGAAATCATTCCATGTGCCACTAAAGGGACAAGTTTCTCTGAGAAGTCTCCCATTGAACAGAGATCTTTTCACAGCCAGCCCAGCCACTGTGGGTTTGTATCTTGGGACATTTTGTAGTGGCTGCAGAGATAATGCTGTGCACACAACTCTGGCTGATCATTGTGATCTACTTTTTTTTGAGGAGATCAGATTCTCTGAAGGGATAAAGCATAAGAAGTTGGAAAGGAGTGATAATACAAAATGCTGAGGAATGACATGCAGTTTAATCTTTTTCTAGTTATTAAAGCTCCTTCATCCTTGCACATTTTCTAGCCAGAGCAAATTTAAAGAATTTCTAATAAAGCAGTGGTTCTGAGTTTGGAGGACCTTCTGCTGCTGCATTAATTCTTGAGGCAAAACCCTAGTCAGGAGTTTCATATACAGGCTTAATTCTGCTATTTTAATACAGTGTATCCAGGATAGTTCTTGTGAGCATGAAGTGCAGCCATTTTTCATTTAGTCTGGGATTTCTGTGTCAGATATATTTGGGATCCTGTGATCCTGTTCCCTCTGGCTCTCGGATCAGGATTAGATCCTGCCTCTTGGACTTTGTACTTCCACAAAACCCATGAGTCTCTTGGAACATTTTATACCAGGATCTGAGGCAACATTTACTGAGTGCAGGGGACCTGTGGGCTCAGGACTAAGTTGATAGAAGTACTTTTAAAATAAGTTTCAGTTTTCCTTCATTCATAACCAACGGGCTAAATATGATGTAATTGGATTTATTTTTTCCTCTTCACCCCCACTGGAGCCAGGAAAATGAAGTAGTTGAGAGAAAAGGGGTTGTCATTTTCAGTCAAGCAGTCATTCATCACGTAGCATTAGACAATTAGCAATAAAACATTTGAAGGGCTCCATTGGTGCTAAAAAAGCAAGGGGGTCTTTTTAAATATCAGAGGTGAGAAATGTTATGTATCAGGGTTATTCAGTAACTGGCATCAATGAATCACTCCTTGCACACAGGGCTTGATTGGGGGATTGCTGTACTTTTCACTTCATTGAATCTTTGTCCCTCAGTTGTCTTTAGTGTTTTATAAAAAAAGAATAGTAAAAACTTGGTTTATCTCAATAGATGTTTATCTTAATGACCAGCCTGACTAAAATGAATAAATACATTCCTACTTGTCATACTTGTCATGTGTGTATATATGTAATATATGCTGCCACAGGGAGTTTGTTTGGATAAACAACGTTGCCTGTGTGGAAATTCAAATCCCCTTCAGGAGCCATTGCTTGTAAATATAAGTGTCATTTTTAACATAAAAAATGCCTTGGTTTCTGTTTCATCTTTTCCAATTCTCCCACTGGCCTCCCTGTCCGTAATGAATTGGTCTGCGCACTGTGAGACGCTGGTCTCTTCTCTTGACTGCTGAGATGTTAGGATTTGGCACAAAAAGTAGGATGTTTAGGTGGGGTAGAGGAGGGGGAGGATTTAGAAGAACTTTGGGTTTCGTCTGTTGCAAACCCATTTAAATAATTAAAACTAATTCCTCCAAGTGGGCTTGTGGCCAAGAAAACTGTTCTGAGAGATTCAGATTTACAGCAGAAGACACTGCTGAGAGAAAAAGCAAGAAACAGAGACAGTGGAGTTCCACCTCCCATGATATATAGAGCCAAGGGAGGTATAAATACCCGTCACTTCCCGGACCCTCTTTTAAAAAAAAGACAAACACCCAGGATCCTGTCTCTGGCTGGCTTGCAGCAAGGCGCCCTCATAAAAGCTAAGATAAACAGTTTATCAGCAGATGAATGCACAAGCTCTGGTCTAAAGACAAAAGTCTATACCTTAGGAAAAATGCAGAAGCAAGAGGAGATTGGGCTGAGAATCAAGGAGGCACAGTGTTTTAGGAGGAAGAATGACTTGTAATGAGAAAAATACAGCAATTCTTTAAGGACATTTTTTAAGGTGATGGATATATCTATGTATATCTGTACTTAAAAGACTAAGAATTTTTTTTTTTTATTTGTGGGATCGTCTTTTTTGTTGTTGTTTTTTTCTTAATTGTTTTAAGGCATTAGTCATGTTAGGATTTACTCCACTATAAAACATTCATCCCAGAGCTCAGTTTCAAAATATATTATTTATATATTATTTATCACTGTGGATACAGATTCTTGACCAAATGTATCCTTCCCTGTCTCCATTGTGTTGGGATTTCAAGGTAGAACATAGCTCTCTCAAAATATGTTTTACCTTCCAAAGTTTTGGATTCACAACTGTTTTCCTTCAGAGCAGCTGATCACCTGCTAACATTGTAATCCTCAGCACAGTCCTTATTCTGTGTATCAGGAAAGGGGCAGGGAAACTGATGAGGTACCTTCCTCATGAGGGAAAGAGGGACAGAGCACCACATTTCAAAGATCCAGCAGGATCTCCCTGAATCTTTCCACACTTAAAAATGTAGTTTCAAAGTAGTGGAATGGTGATTTTCTACCTGTGGATTCCTGGGAAGGTCATACATGACCCTTGATAGCTCATAATGTAGATTTTTCATCTGATATATTTGGACTATGTAAAATGGCTGCAAGGTGTGCATCTCCTTTAGAATTTCTTTAGGGATTCAGTTTTTTTAAAAAAAGGTAGAAAAGGTTCTTTACAAATATATAGGTGTATAAAGGAAGAGGAAACTGGCATCTTGCTAAGATCTAAGGCTAAAATTGAAGAGATTTTAATTCAGTTGTCTGCTCTTTCAAACAGTGCTTTCCTCTACAATTTTATTAAAACAGGAGACTCTTCCCTCTGCATTGTTCCATTGATACTGGTAGCATCTAATCAAACCCTCCAACACTTCAGTGAAAGACTCAAGGGTTAGCATTCCTGCTGTACAGATAAGGAAGGGCAGAGCTATGAAATGTGCTGCCCAAAGCCATATGAAAAATTGGCATGACAGCTGAGAAAAGGACTCATTAGGTTATGCTGTTGGTTTTCCTTTCCTGTCCTTTACAATTGTTTCATGCCAATGGGTTTTTTTTGGGTTTTTTTGTTTTTAATGAAGCAAAAGGCAATGAGAGCATGATGTAAATAATCTTTAAGTGTAAAGGGAAGCAAGAATAGTTCTAAGGAGGCTTCCACTCCTAAGGAAGGCACAGCTTTGCCAATCACACCTGTTCTTCTTCTTCTTGCCAGTTTTGCATAGTTTTATTACTTTCTGTGAGATTCCTTCCATGTTTTAGAGTGGTGCGTGCATGGTGCCTGAGACCACTGCTTGCAGACCAGGCTGATTTGACACCATGGGCTGAATTCAGAGGGATGTCCCTGAGCCCTGGGTTGGGTGAAGTAGGCCCGGCCATTTTCTGTTAGTAGATTTAACAGGAAACAAATCCATTCTGAATTGTTTCTGTGCATCCTCAGTGCTGTGGACTGAAGTCAGCTGCTCACATAATGTGTTTTCAGAGCTGTGCCTCCAGAGCCGTGCAGGCTGCATTCCTCTTCTCTCCTCATCAGCAATGTGACCCTGAAGAAGTGGCATCTTACTCTAGCCCACACTGGCTTCCTGTGTGCCTTGAAGGTTGTATTTTCTTTGTCTACTGAAAAAACACATTTTTATTACTGACAGCACTCCAGAACCAATAAAGCTGAGGCAAAGGGAGTTGTTCTACTCTGCTTCATGCACCATTGCCAGCAGAGCAACCCGCTAAGGCCTCTATGAGCTGCTGGCCCCTCTCCCTGTCCCAGGAAGGGCTGGCATCATACACAGACCCTGAATCACGCCCTTTACCTTCAGGTTTCATTTACTGCTGTTTTCAGCAAGCCTTGCAATAAACCAGTTTCTTTTCTCTCTGACCCAGAGGCCTCTGGCAGAGTTCCTGGCAGCTCTTCCCCAGTCCTTCTGTCAGCCATCCCACCAAGAAATTCTTGGGCCACAAGTGACTTCTGTCACTTCTGCATCCCTCGAGCTTTCACGGCCTCTCCAGGAGCCCAGTGCACCTGAGGCACCCACGCTGGAGGAACTACTGAGCCCCAGCCTGCTCTGCTCAGAACAGATCTGGGCCTTAAAGAGGGACACAGAGGCTTACAGAGCCTCATTCCAGAAACTTTTCATCGTACAGGTAACTCAGTTGAGGAGGAAAAGGTCTCGTCTTCGAGTCCTTTCTTACGGTCACAATTTTGAATGTGGAATCTTAAACATCTGGCATGGGATAGATAGATGGAACATAGGCCTTATCAGCTTTGCTTTTTAGACTTAAGAGACTAGTTAAAGAATTGGTTTCAAATACCAGCTGAATAAAACTTAATTTATTATTAAAAAATAAATACAAGCCATTAGATGTAACTTCTGAATTTTTGCTTCTGTTCTGCTTCTGAGGTATGGTTTCTCACTTATATCCAGGGACAACTTTTATGCCAAATTTCAGCAATTAAGGTTTATCAAGGTCTGGGTGAAGGTAGAGACCTCCACTTGTAGGTGAAAAAAGTTTTAATAAAACTCCAGCAGATCTTTGACTGACATTGTAGCAGCAAGTGTCATTGTGAGGCTCTTTCACAGCGTTGACCTTAGGTCAGTTTTCCATCTTTTTCATGTAATTTTTTCAGTTATGTATTATTTATAAAATGTGCTATATGTTCTGGAATAAAACAAAGTTAAGAGTTATTTTAATTTGAAAATTGGGAGTGAAAATAGCTGAAAAAATGTAATTTTTATAAAAAACACCCAATCTTGGTAATATGATCTATGTATTACTTTCATAATGAACCTAAATTTGAAAGTTAAGATTTAAACAAATGTATAAATAATTTAGGTGAAATGGCTTAGCTTCAGTCCCATTAAACTTAGGCTCCTAAGTGCCTAAATAGCCTGCAGGAATGGGATTCAAGCACTTCAGGAAATTTTACTCAAACCCTAATAGAGCCTTACAGCCATACTGCCTGCCGCGCTGTGTAAGTGCTCTTTGTGAGACAGTAATTCTGCCATGAAAGTGACTTTAGTATCAAATTTTAAACTGTTTTATGTATTTGCCATTGAGGCACTTTCCATCTTTCCTGTATGGACTGAGGGCATAACTGGAAATTGCGTTTCTGATGAAGAAGTCTTAGCCAAGTCCCTAGAAAATCGCTAAGCAAGTGCTCCGCAGAGAGCAGCGGGGCCGGGCGGTCTCCGGAGCATCCGCCATGGGAGCCGAGCTCCAGGGCTCGTCTCGGGGGACCGCAGGTCCGTACGGGGGGTCCTACCCGGCCGCAGCGCCGAGGTGCGCGCAGAGTCCGCGGCACTCCCGGTGCTCTGCCCGCCGCTGCCCGCGCTCACCCGCGCGGCGCGGGAGGCTCTTCCCGAATTTCCGCGG
>VXBR01004638.1:351470-362954 GCA_013400215.1 Cisticola juncidis | reverse complement strand
AAAAAAGTTTATAAAAAAAAAAAAAAGCAAGAGTTTTTCATGACTGGTAAACACAAGAATTATGTGAACAGAAACTATTTCATGCTGGGATGGCAGCCAGGGACTTGGGAATGTCAACAAAAGTTCTCCGAAGGTTGAAAATGTCACTGGATTACAATACAAGGTCCTTTGCCCCATTAGCAAACTTTGCTAAAGTAATATTCCCACTACTTAGCCAGGGGGCTCACCCAGTGATTTATCAGTCTGTGATCCCAGCAATGGGGCAAACAGGGACTTCATCTGGAAACCACCTCTGACTGCTGGCTTCAAGATTTAAAAAGTTTTATGTGTGCAGAGCTGAGTGTGTATTGGTGACTGTTATGTGAGTGTAAAAGGAGTGTGCTGTTAATGTAGTCAAAATATCTATCACCATATCTGTCTTAATTTTAATCCAAGGGTCATTGTCATCAGAGAGTCATGTGTACATAGATGCTTTCTCAATCAATTACACCCTATTAATAAATTTATGAGAATATTTTGGAGTTTAAAAAATCAAGTTTCACCATCCATAAGGCCCATTTTTTAAAAAAATAAATAGCTAAATTTTGTCAGCTGGTAGATCAAAAATAAACTAGTAGTTTTCACTGTTGTTTCTGGTCAGGTCCACTTTCTGGTCCTCCTGCTGTAGTGTTGAAATGTTTGGCTTGTAGTGGAAGGGTTTCAAGCCAAACAAATAAAATGTTTCTATGCAAATCTATTTAATATTAGATTTTGTAATATGTTTTTGTAGCAAAATTGAATTATAGCTCTTTTAAATAGAAATCAGTTCATAACACAGCCAGTTTTTCTTTGCTGATCTTTGTAGTGGTATCATAAGACTGCACAAAAGACCACTGTGGGGAAGAAATACGGGAAGAATTTGAAGTTTGCTTTTAGTTACTCTGCATTTTCTTCATTTGCAATTTTAGTGTCTTAAAACATAATAATGGGAATTTCAGTTCATTTCTGTGTCTGCCATAGGCTCAGCTGAGTCATTCAACCTGTGCTCTTCACCTTCTTTACCACTGTAGTCAGTGGTATTATTAGAATAATCTGTTCTCTCACACCATATGTTTATTCAAAATCTAGTAAAGTTAAGGCCCAGTGTTCAAGAGAGCTTTCTCTATGATATTGCATTTAGCATCCAAGGCATTGTTTTTGTCAGTGCTGAGCAGTATTCTGTGTATCATTCTCCAATTCTTTATACTTCTGATTATCAGGGAAGACCCTGTGGCTTTTAACCAAAGTCGTGATGATGGCTAATTTGAAAATGCTGAGAGGAACATTGTCAATAAAAGCACAAAAAAGTGAACCAGAGTAATTTTCCAAGTGAACTAAAATCAGTTCAGATATTGTGAAGAAAATGAACCAACTAGGAAACATTGCACATTAAAGTGTTGTGTCCTCACATATGTACTTAATTGAAAAATATATTTGATTCCTTTTATCATTTTCAAGACACCACCATAAAGATGAGTTCTTGAGATTGCATGAGGGCACTGTGGAGTCGTCACCAAAATAACCACAGCTAGAAATTAGAGCGGTAGTATTTGAGTAAATACTGGACAAGTTTTTCCTCTTCAATAGTTTTAATAGAGAAATAATCTTAATTTAGTAACATCAACACCTTGAAAAAAAATTCCTAGCAGTTCACCTCACTGGGCTGTGTTATATAAATGTAATCTGCACCACATAGGCTGGATCTTGGACACATTAAAGAGAAGATATTCCAGCTTGGAGATTGGCCAGGAATCTTCATTGAAAGTTGAAATAAATATAATGACATCATCATATAATATAACATCATAGCTTTCAAGGTAAGCCAAACCAAAGGTATGCTGGCAGGGGAATGTTGCCACCTGGTAGATCCACGCTAGGAATAGATCTGATACTCTCGTGCAGCGGGGAGGGGAACAGCCACACTCTCCTGGAGTGCCCACAAGGATCCTGCAGTCTCTCTGTGCCTGCAGCTCCTGCGGGAGCCCTGCTGCACGTGGGAGCTGCAGGAGCTGTGTCAATGCTCCCTTTTAAGAGAGCAGCTCCAGCAAATTTGAAGAGACCTTTTCATTCCCTCTTCCCTGCTCCCAGACCAAGCAAGAAGCTCCAATGGTTAAAAGGAAGGGAATGAATGCATTCACTTGAAACAACTGTTGGAATGGTTCAGACGGGAACAGAAATATTCAGCAATCAACATTAAAGACTCTAAATCCTTGGAGGTGTTATTGCAGGATCAGCAGCTTACAGCCCTCTTCGTGAAGCCTGGGTACCAGTGTATTACTGCTAAGTCCCCTGCAGCTTGCTCCCTGCGGGGAAAGCGGCTGCTCTGTGTGATGTGCATCTGAAGAGTCTGGGAGAAAAGCTCCTGCAGAGAGATCTGTGTGTCACAGGGAGTCACACTGAACTGCGGGACAGGAGTGCAGAGGTGCCACAGTTTAGCTCTGACTCTGTTGGTGGATGGCTCAGATGGAAAGAGCTGAGAGCAGATGCTCTGGGAGCTCCCTGGTTGTAGCTGCCCTCTCTGGGGGTGTGTTCACACTGCCTTCGAGCATCATTCCGAGCCAGCACTCAATGCCAGACCAACCTCTGCATGCACCAAGGCTCTGCCAGCCTACAGATGTCCCAGAAAGCTTTGGAGCCATCCCTGGGGAGGTTCTGGCTTTGTATGGGTGCTCTGTCCCAGCTGAAGGCAGCAGCACCGACTGGAGGCACAGATCTGTCTCTGACTGGTCTGGGGTCTGCTCCTCACCAAAGGCAGACTCCCCCAGCACTCAGGTCTCTCCTGTGGAGAATCCCAGAGTAGTCACTGCATCAGATAATCCTAACAGAGTTTGAAAATAGGTTTCACACTCCCTCCTCGTTGTTTTTTTTCCCTCATGAGAGGGGGAGTGGCAAGGCTCCCACCACAAAGAACGTTACTCAGGACCAGAACAGATCTTAAGGCACAACACTAAAAACCTGTATGCAATGGAGAAGGACTGGGTGGCTCGAGGGATTGGTAATGGTATAAAGAGCTTTTCACCACTAGGCTTCTGGCTCTGATCCAGAGGTAGTAACTGAAAGCCACAGTCATCTGATGCCTGCAGAGTGGGCTCTGTAGAATGAGTTCTTGGTCTCTGCATAGATCCAACCAAGCAGGATCCAAATCACAAAACCACCACCAGAACTGTCATGCTTGCAGGGATTCTCAATCCAAAGTGCAAAATGAAACAGGAATGAGGATGTTTGATCTGTGTTTGTGGTTAGTAGCTTAGCAGTTTGTGATTGTGATTGTAAAGAGTATATTATTGTTGGGTATTTTTGTTTTGTGGTGGAGAGGTTAAATTAGGAGAATATAACCAGTATAGCCCCTTGTATTGATACAACCCTAATAGCATTTTCCTTCTGGCATGGTAATATCTTTATTTTTGGCCTACACCTGTCAACTTACTACCTGGCTTGATGCAAAACCATGGTCCAGAGGAAGATGGAGCAAACAGAAGGGCCAAGCACTACTGTACTAATTGAAGTGCCTCCTGCACTGGGTGGTGCAAATAACTTCATAATAAGTGCATCTTACACCTACCAGTGCAAATACCTTATTTACAGCAGTGCAACTTTCCAGGGCTCAGGATAGAGGTTACCCTTCCACGGGATTCCCAACCATGCAGCACCAAGCACACATTTCTCTGAAAAATTTCAGAATATCCTTGCCAGCCTGCTGTGTTGTACCTGTGGGGAAAAAAAAATCCAGCTTATTTCTCAGAGATAAATAAGCTGAGTTTAACTTGAAGTATTAGGGAAAAGGAGTACATAAAACCAATACATATTTATATAAGGGCAAGTATAAATATCAGTCCTCTGTTTTAAAACGAACCTTTAAAATATCCTCTGTCTTTAAAATGAACCTAGTATCCCAGGCACTTCATAATATTGTCTAGGAGTGAAAAATGGACAGAAAATAATTTTCCCTCACTCCCTCTCCTAGTTTGCTTTGGACTTTTAGACACTACATATTTAGCCAGGTTTACTTTGCCTTTTGCATGGATTTGTTCCTCCCAGGGCATTCCATTTCTTTCACACAGCAACAGAATGTTAAATAATAATGCATAGATAATATTGTAAACATGCATAGATTACTAGAGAGATTTTATAGCCCCACGAGAAGCTGAAATAGTATCTTTTAAAATCGGATGGACTTCCAAGTGCATCATGTTCTTTTGGAATAAGTGGATAGATTTTTGTTTTATAGGTAATACTTGCACAGCAAATGAGGTCATTGACCCGAACCTTGAAGCTCTTGTAAATAAGCCTCAATTAAAACAAACACCTAAACTAATTAAGTGCTAGATCTCCTGGTGTTAGAAACACCCAGGTATCTCTCCTCTCTCTCGTTGTATCTGTTTGTGGCTTCAGGAGGGTGTGCAGAGCCATTTTCACCCAGCAGTTGGCTGGGCCTGTGGTGGGTTGACCCTGGCAGGACTCCAGGTGCCCACCAATGCTGCTGGACGCGGGAGAAAATCCAACAAGAGGTTCTTGGGTCAAAATAAAGGCAGGGAGAAATCACTCACCAATTACCATAACAGGCAAAACAGACTTAGCTTGGGGAATTTATTTATTACCAATCAAGTCAGAGTACTGAGAAACAAACCCAAATCTTAAAACACCTCCTCTTCTCCCCTCCCTTCTTTCCAGGCTTAAATGCACTCCTGATTTTCTCTGCTCCCTCCCCGGCAGCAGCACAGAGGCTTGGAAATGGGGCTGGGGTCAGATCATCGCGCATCATTCTGCTGTTCCTCCCTGCAGAACGAGGGAATTCCCCGCTCTTCCCTGCTCCAGGGCGGGCTCCTCTCTCCGTGGGGGCACAGGTCCTGCCAGCTCCAGCACAGGCTGCCCATAGGGGAGCTTGGCCTGGGCTCCTCCAGGGCTGCAGGTGAATGTCCCCACGGGGGACCCCAGGACAGCCTTCCTCACCGTGGGCTTCACCAGGAGCTGCAGGGCAATCTCTGCTCCTGGAGCACCTTTTCCCTCCTTCTGCACCGACCTGGGGGTCTGCCGAGCTGTTCCTCCCCAATATTCTCACTCCCCTCTCTGGCTGAAGTGGCTGGATTTTTTGTTTCCATTTCTAAATGGCTCTGCTCAGAGGCTCTCCCATTAGGCTCAGCCTTGGTCCCCCGTGGAGCCGGCTGGGATTGGCTCTGTGGGACATGGGGGAGCCTTTCAGAGCAGGCATCCCTGAGCCCCCACCACCCAAACACAAAGGCAGCACGGCTGTGTGTGTGCACGGTGGAGTTCTGCTGAGCTGGGCAGTCTAATAAAGCTCCCTGAGCAGCGCATGAAGAAGGCATTAAGCCTGGACCACCAGGCTGGGAATGGTTACACTGTATTTAAGCTGTCCTCAGGACTGCACAGCACTCTGCTGTGAGCCAGCAAAACCTTGAGCACAACTCAGTTCACAAGCACATCCTCAGGAGGACTCACCACTCACTCCACGTGCCCAGAAATTCTCTCTTGGGCCAGCTGAGACCATCAGCACCCTGCCCTGGAGTCCCGAGGGAACCGGGAGCAGCTTGGGTGTTCAGGGGAGGGCTGCTCCACCTAACCAGGAACAGCTGAGTGTTGTGGTTTGTATAAACTGTTTGCCATGTATGTGTGGCATGTGGCAGTAAATGAAACACTTACTTTAAAACTTATTGAACTTCTTTCAGCGAAAAAATTAATGTGGGGTTGGCTTTTATGCATTGTTTCAAATGAAGCAGAGATTTATACACCTTATTATCCTAATTTTTTTCCAGACACTGCCCTGAATATCTCTCATATCTTATGGGAAATCAAATATCAGAGATCAGTTTTAATTTCCCATCTATGGTAAGAACAAAAAAATGAGTAAGTCTAATGAAGTGGCATGTAGTCAAATGTTCAGACTGTAATCATCCACAAAATATTTAAAGCAATTTGAAAGAAACTTTTCAGACTAGGCAGACTAGATTCCGCTTACTCCTAAACTTCTGAGAGATGCCAACAAACTTTAAGGTTAACATTTTCAGTCCTGGGTGCCTGAGATTAGGCATCTTGTTCAATGAGATGACATCTATGCCAGGAAAAACATTTGATTTGAGTTTTTGGATGCAGAAATTCAGTGCTTTCAGTAGGAGACAATAATAATACAGCACACTGTAAAAAGCAGATGTAGCTTTACTGCTGTGTACAAGATTCTGTCTGATATGGTGAATTTTCTAATTGGTTGTAGTAAGGGGTTTTGGTTTGGTTTGAGTTTTTGTCAAAAGATCTAATAGATGCACATTTTTTAAAATGGGGAATTAGGTATATAACATTCCTAGGTGCAGCAGAAAACTCCATTTCCAAATCTTCTCACTCTAAAATAATGAGAAAAAAAAGGGGGACTTGGAGTTTCTCACAGACAAGAGAAATCCTCAAGCAAAATAATTGGATTCTAAGCCATATCTTCTGCCAGGGTGGATTTGTAGGGGCAAAGAAGGATGGGGGAGGAAGCATTGCCCTCTTTTCACTTTTTCCCCTCCTCCTGCCTCCTGCCAGCGAGGGTGATGCTGTCCCATGCTGAAGGAGTGATTGAGTCCCCTCCCTCCTTCATTTCAGCTCTACATCAGCCACTGCAGATGAGATGGATAAACATATTGACTTCAATACAGTCATTTTATGCCAATCAGAGATCTTCACCTGCCTTTAAAAATGTGAAGTCTTTTCCGAGATCTCTTTTTCTATTTCTTATTGCCTAGAATATTTCTGTCTTTGGTACAATAATTACTTGTCACTGAAGTTTCTCTTTGGCTGTTACATTTTCCATGAAGGTTGTCCTAATATTGTGATTAAAATATTTTTTTTACCAAGTAGTAGGTGTTCTCTGAAATTGCACATTTTGTCTTGCGAGTTTAGCTTTGTAGAATTTATTTCATTTTCTGTAAAAACAGACCAAAACATGGACTTTAATGTTCATAGCTGGGAGAACATAGAGTTTAATACAATCCACCATATAGGCAACATGGTCCAACTCCCCTAATTTCAATTGAAAACAAAATATGTTTAAAAAATTGCTGTAGCACTGAAAGATAGATCTGAATCATGAGTAGCTTTACTGTGAGTATGAAATAGCCCCATTACAAATCATCCCCAAATCTCCTCCTTCCTCAGAAGCTCTTGAGCATCATTTCTGCCCTGCCACTTGAAATGTGTGTGTCAAACATATTATTTATTTCAAAGTATGTTTTCCAGCCATAATGAGCAGTTCTGTAGTTTATTCTGCAACCATTGTCCCTCTTCTTAGTATTTTGGATTCATATGAGTGTTTCTGGTGTAAATTGCTCAAAATAGTTTAGGTTCTGTAAAACAGTAAATGTTCCTGGCCCTACCTGTGCAAATTGTCTTACTAAGGTCAATAAATTTATCTACTGGTACAGCTGGTGAAAATACTTTAGCACTTTTTCTGGGGCAAAAATGGTGATTCATTGGCAGTGTAACATTTATAGATTCCCATGAGCTGAATAATCTGGCCACTTTGAGCTTTGAAAATAATAAACTTTATTTACATTAAAATTTTCTTTTAATAAAATATTTTGTTCTGATCTTTTCAGGGTAAAGACCTGTTGATTTTTTAACTTAGTGAGTTTTTTCATTTTAGAAGTTCTCATTCCATCCTGTTATAAAAATCCAGGCCTCCTTAGCCTGCATAAACTGAAATCAAAATTATACTCAGTAAGATGGAACAGAGCATTTCATGTGATTCTGAGCCAGTATTTCTTATTTTTCAGCTCACCAAAAATTTTGAAAATGTATTATTTTTGGTGAGCTCAGAGCATATATTTAAATTATTCACCAGAGCTGCGAGGAATGGAAAACTTAGATTGTCTCAGAGCTCAAATCAGATGCCAGATCCATGGCTGCAGTAAATCAGTGTAGCTGTGCTGATGTCAGGTGGGCTGGGTGGTTTTATGCCAGCAAGAAATCCATCTCCATTTAAATATTTGGCTCAGCAGGAATGTGTAGATGAACTCTTCAGGTGGCTATGGCTTGGAGCTGAGATGTTGAGAGAAAAAACTTGCAAGACAAAAATCACTGACTTATCTGTGGCACTAATGTGTGATGCCTGTGTTTGAGTGCTAAGTGTTGGTATAAATTCTGTGTGCATGGCCAGTATTACATGAATTCCCTTCCACACTCCTCCACTAGAAATATTAAATATTGCACAACTTCCAAGTCTGTCTATGTGCTGTTGATTAGCATTCCACCAGGATCACTAACCTATTGGAGTGTCTGTCACTATTGGTGGAAAAGAATCTTTTATTTCCTTCTCAAATTATTTTGCTTTTCTTCAGTGGTGTCCATAGCAACCCATCCTGGTAGAGATGAGCCCCTGATTCTGTGGCAGGCTTTCCACAGCAGTGCCTTGCCAGGAACAAGAGCTGACCCAGAGCTGTGAGGCTGCTGGGGACACGAGGCCACACTGGCTCTCCTGAGCAATGGGACACATGGCAGGCCAGTTCTAGCACATGGTGTGGCTGATTTCTGGTCACACTGACATCTGCCCTCATTCTGAGCACGGTGATGGGAATCTTACCCTGGGACTTTTTTTTTGCCTGAAGTGCCTTTTCTGAATGTGTCAGTGCACGTCAATAACTATTTCCATGAGTATGAGTTTGCTGCTCCAAGCTGGAAGTTAGTTCTGGTGGCAAATATTCTGTGTAAGAGGTTGCCCAGAATATGGCCAGGAGACAAAGAAAGCAGTTTGTTCCTTAATCTTCTCAGTCATCTCTCCTTGTTTTAACCTTTTTGTCTAAGTAAAAGACATCTCAAGAAATGCATAATCTGTAATACAGACTATCTCTGCTGCCGACTTCAAAACCAACAATCTAATGTCATGCTCAAATAAGAATGACTTCATTACCTAGACTGAAGCTGGCAAGGAATAAAAAATGCTCTGTTGTGGTCTCTCGTGCCTTAACCTAACAAGCCTTGGACTTAGTGAGAATTGGCTTTATATCACAATGTGCATAAAGCAGGGACCAGATCCAGTGGCCTTTTCCATGCGAGCAATTCTTGCTCACATATGTAATCAATGGGATGGTTTGCTTAGGTAAAGTTTCTCTGCATGTGTAAAAGTGGAAAGGACCTGGACAAAATTCCACAGTTTTTCTTTCTCTGACTCATACTTGTCTCTGGATTTGCTTTGTGTGTGTATTGGCACTGCCATTGCATCCAAGCCCCAAGTACATCTCTGCAGCTCTTTAGGCTGGGTTTTGAGTGCCAGACATCCTGCATTTCTCATGCACCCATCAAAGGATCTGCCTTTTGGAAGCAACAAGTCTTGCCCAAATGTCTGTTGCGTGAAAGGAAAATGATTTGTGCTCTCTGAAATGCCCCTGCCATCTGAATTTGTGCTGGTGGTGTGTCAGTCCTGGTGTTGTGTGTCATTTCTTCTAGGACAGTTTTGCCCTGAAGCCCTGGAGTGAGGGTCCCAGCTGAGCTGGGGCCAAGCACAATGAGGGTTGTATGAACAGATGGACAGGCTGCAGAGCAGGCCTGGGTGTGAGAGCAGAACTCACAGGTGGGAATGGCCAAATGTCTGTGCTGTGGTCAGGGGGAGATACCATTGCTAATTCTGCTCTGGGCTGACTTCACTGAAAAACGGAATTCTTCCCTCGCCACATAAGGAGAGGTTTTGGCCCGTTGGAATTGCCTGGGTGGTGCAAGGGAAGGTGAGGTGTAGAGAGACATTCTAATTAAGTCTCTATCCCCTTTTGTTCATATCTTTTTAGGAAAGCCCCCATGGAATAGACCAAAATAAGCTCCTACCCCTAGCTGAATAAGTTGTCAGGGTGCAGAACTATATTCTGCAGACTTATGCATGTGTAAGGGGTGTGTAACATTTTTGTCTGAATGGAGCCCTATGTTCTCATAATTTATAGTAAGTAATCTTATTTGCAAAGCATGCCCTTACAGTTTTAAAAAACAGGTTAATTGACTTGCATAAAAATCAAACATGTCAAAGTTTTCCATCTCGACACAAACACCACATTGAGCAGCACATTGCTACAATAGCCATGATGCAGTCTGAGCTACCTATTGAGATGTTTCATAAACCAAAATGGAATCTTTAAAAGTTTGTCAGTTTTGCATACCTCTGAGTTTCTGAATTTAGGAGTCCATTACTCGACTAATTATACAATGTTTTATTTTTTTCCTTGTGTAAATAAACAAACTTGTGTCTGAATTTTGGCAAGGGGCACTAGAAGCCAATTAGAAGGTGTTCCCAATGTATTACAGTATTACAAACAAGATGCCTTTTCTTAGAAAGGCGAACACACCATGTTTCTTTTAATGAGTGTGAAAATATACCAGTTGCTTAATCACTAGCAACTTATAGTTATAAGCATAAGTGAGTCCTTTCTCAGGAATGAAAAACATAGCTTAGTTTCTTTACTAACAGATGACATTTTAATTTAAGGCTCCAGTTTTTGTCTGGAAGGGCTAAAACATCTGAATTATTTGAGGGAGAAATAGGGGGGTAGAGGGGAGGTATGGGAGAGCAGGCAGGATTTTCTTTGAGTAGACTTCACCCCATGCTCCTTTGAGTGGTGAGAGGAGTGTGTGTCCCCTCAGGCTGTGTCTGCAATGCCATCTGAGGTATTGTGCCATGTCTAGCATGAAACTGGATCCAAAACTAAAGCACCATGACTTATGTAAAATATTCTCTCTGCATGTTTTAGGTCTGGGTTGGAGCACATCCCCAGCAGGGCAAACCCAAGGAAGGATGGTGGCTCAGCTGTAGTTTCTTCCCATGGTCCTCTTCTGGGTGAAAAAACAGGAATGCAGCCTGCAGTTACTTTGAAAGGATAAAGCATCCTCCTGTGCAGCCCAGGCAAGTCACAATATGCTCGTTGTGAAGCAACAAAAATATTAAGCTGGATAAGAGGCTGGATAGAACAAATAGCTCCATATAGAGACCCTTTATCCTTGTTTTCCTTGAAATGTTTGTCTAGAAACATAAAGATCACTTAATTTATGACTTGTTCAACAAGCTCCAGATCAGATGGTGTTGCATTCAGAGCCGTGAATCTGTCAGCCTGGCACTGCTCCACTGCAGCCAGTGGAGTGCTGCAAATTCCACACAGCACATCCCAGCTGCTCTCTGGGGTTATGGCAGCAGATAGAAGTGTGGAAGGATCTGGACCATCACAAGTTTTAATCCTTCTCATAAAAATAAAATAAGCCTTGGGAAAGCTCTCCAATGTTACTTAAAAATAGGAGAAAGAGTGTTCGTGGTTTTGTATGGATTATATGAATTACTAGTTTATTAGGAAAAGGGATAAATTTTAAAAGAGAAAATTTCCCTCAAAGTGAGCATTTAACTTCTTTGCATTACTTTATGGATCTTTTCTTTTACATCTAAAAATAATTAAATCTTTTAAAGCAGAAATTTTGTCTTTTTTTTTTTTTTTTTTTTTTTTTTTTTTT
>VXBR01004638.1:324517-351454 GCA_013400215.1 Cisticola juncidis | reverse complement strand
TTTGTGGTTTGTTTTGTTTTGTTTTGTTTTGTTTTGGGGTTGTTTTTTTTTTTGGTTTTTTGTGTCAAATAAGGCTGTCCCTGCTTCAGAGCTCCCCATCTTCTTGTGAGCTTTGCTCAGCGCTGAGGCATGAGCTGGAGCTCAGTGAGTTACTGTGCCTGGCTTTGGCCAGGGTCTGTGCAGGTACTCTTAATTCAAGGCAGGGCAATGCTGACTTAGCCAGAAAACCAAGCACAGGAGGTTTAATCCAAAGCCAGCTACACTGCCCAGCTTTAGTTGTACCAGGTACATGAGTTAGATTCCTCAGTTTGCAGTTTGTGTCCTGGGTTCAGAGAGGCAGAGAAGTTCTCAGCCTATTTACTGCCTTATTTGCTCTAAAGCACCATCAGAATTTTCACACAGGCATTATAATAATAGCAAAAGTAGCTCAGGAGTCCCTGAAAGATAAGGAAGAAGAAAAGGAAGAAAATGTAGAAAATCGCCCCTTGTGCTGTGATTTTCTAATGGAAAGTCAGTCTTGTCAAGAAATTGGGCTATTTTTTCCTTTTGGTAATGAATCTAAAAATGTTCAGGTTCTGAAAAAAATGTGAGGCTTTGATTGGGTAGAAAACCTTCTGTTAAAACCAGGAAAAATCAGGTTTGCTTGTAAAAATTCTTTGGATTTCAGTACCCAAAAGTGGAGGGGAAGAACTTTATTCAAAACGAAAACATTTCAGCTTTCTGTCCCTGAAAACCAAAAAGTTGTCATTGAATTTTTTGTGGTGAAAGTAATAGTTTCTAATCTAGTTCTGAGATTTTCCAGGACATTTAGGGAATAGCAAGCTATGCTGTGGATGGGGACACACAAGGGCTGTTCTCAGCTTTGTCAGAGGTTTCTGACAATCTCTGTGGATGTGTCCACATGCCCTGATGGAGGTGACCCAGGGCTGTGCTGGAGTCAGTAAGGTCTAGTTTGGTAGAAAATAGTCACTTAATGCTTTTCTGTCTCACTTTTGATTCTATAAAATGGGAATAATATCTTAGACCTCTTTTCTCTCCTCCATGTGTTGGTGCTCTCTGATCTGTGTCTCTTTGCAAATGAGGTTGTGTTTGTAACTGCAGAGACATGGCTCCAGGTAGGAATGCTAAGGAAAGAATATATGTCTAAATACTCCCTTTTATTCAGATTTTTATAAGCATTTTGCTTTACTAGGAAAGATCCTCAACCATTTTAAATCTGGAAGGTGTCCACCAGTATGAGAGCAGCTCTACCAATTTACACCAACAGAGGAGCTTGGCCCCAAAGTGTGCTTGGGGGGAAAAAAGCAAACTTTTGGTGTAGGAATCCTTTTGTTAATACAATTAGCGTATTTTGTGTTTACAGCGTTTTTAAAAGTTCTGTTAAAAATAAATTCCTGAAGTCTTGGATAAATAAATACTGTACAGAAGAGTCCTCTGTAGCCACAAAGGTGCCAAAAATTATCAGTAATCCTCAGTCAGATGGAATGTACAGTTGGCAAGGAGATGGCAGGAAAAAGTCCTCACCAGTTCTGCTTCATATTCCATACAATGAGAAGTGCCAAGTTTTTCTGTTGGTGTCTGTGATGCAGTAGAAGATGGGAATGTTTGTCATTACAGAGACCTTGTTTTGGTTAAATAAGCAGTAAAAGGCTCAGTTCAGTTGCATATTTTTCCATCACTAGACGTCAGTTTCACATGAGCTGCTTTATTTTGTTAATGAAATTTGACCTTCATTTCTTCTCCCTCCACATTCAATTCAGTTTAGGTCAAAACATATACTATGCAAATGAAGAACCACAAGTCCAGCCCACTAGTGATGTGGTTTTAAAGTCATGAATAAAAATAAAAATTATTTACAGGCTAGTCTGGGGCAATACATGCCTTGAAAACTGACATCCAGGATCCTGGCAGCTGACGTATGTATTTATTTAGGTTTTTACACTGCCAGGATTTATAATTGGGGGGGTGGGGGTGTTTTTTGGAAAGTGACTGGTGATTTTAAAGGCCTTTATTCTGAGTGACGAAATTCAGACAAATGAAACTGGCATGTGCTCCCTGCTGTCTGAAACATGGCTTTGTTTGAGCCCTGTGTAGTAAAATTCCAAGCTCTTGAGGAACCCCCAATCACTTGTCAATGCTGTGTATCTTGGCCCCTGGCACATTGCATATAAGTGGATAATGGGCCAAGAGCTGTTTTTATTTAAAACTGTGGAATTCCCTCGATTCAACAGGAATTACACCTGTTCAGCTGAAGGCAAACTTTTGCCCAGGCACTGAAATTTAAAGATGCACAGCCACCCCCAGCAATCACAGCCTCAACACTGTCTTATCTCAGAATTCATGCCAACACCAACACCATGAAGATGAAATCACTGAGCAGTAAGGAAATGGGAAATCTGCTCAATCTGAGGTCCTCCAGTCAGTTTGACTGGATCCAGCCCCAACAAATACCCTCCCTAAATGTTCCACCATTAGATCTCCGTGATGGCATCGCTCTGCGCCAGCAGAAAAGTTAGAAAGGCTTTGTGGCTAAGAAGAAACATCTGCTGAAAAGTTTAGTAGCTTAATTGCAGAGTGTGTAGAAATGTTTAATAGCCAGAAGAGTGGAGCTGTAGGAGTGACTGTGCCTGCACAGCACTTGAGTCTTTTCAATTAGCCCTGAAGGTAGACGTCTGAGAACAGAAAAATTAAGAGACTGAAAAGATTTGCCATCAATGCCGTGATTAAGCCCCATTCATACTCAATTTCTCAGTGTTTTCCAGACCCCAAAAACATAAAGGCAAAGTCTGAGCTATTTAAGGACTGATGCAGCTCCAAATTAAATTAATATCTACATTAGAGCAGCTACTACTGTGACTGTCAAAAATTAGTTTTACCCCAGAGAGAAGGTACAAAGGAAACAATGGAAGGTCTTCTGCATGAAACCCTGAAATCAGATCCTAACAGGCGCACAGAGCTGTGCAGATGTAACACAATCTAACCTTTTCATGTTTAGACTAAAGCACTTTCATTTACCATTACACTTAACGGAGCAGCTTTAAACCAGCCACAAAGAAGTGACCTGGCATGTTTTGACTATAATAAGCATTGATTCCATGCCTATAAATTTTATAGTTGAATCAATTATACTCTTTCTTTATAGGATTAAGGAAAATGTTCCATTTCAAATGGAATTTTGCTTTTGTATTCTCATGACAGAGAGGAATTGAAGAGAGAAAAAAGAAAAACAAGTGAGCAATGCTAAAATTATTAAGAAAGTGCCTAGAGTATTTTCTGCTAGAATAAAAGCTGTCTAGATAGACTATCTCAGCCTGTGGAAAGATCCACAAGCACTGAAAATATTTCTTATTTCTCATAAAAAGAAAATCACCAGCTGTGGTCCATCAGTTCCCAGAGCAGTTAGGAGCTGACACTCAGATCCCAGTGCAGATGGGCCTGTGCTATCAGACTCAGCACTGACGAGAAGGGACACGTTTTTCCATCAGAAATAGGATCCTGGGCTTTGGGGAGAGCTCAGTTAAAGTTTCATCTCTGCCACAAGCTTCCTTGGGCAGCTCTGCTTTCATCTGAAATGGTCAGACCTGGTTCTGTGTTCTCATGAAGTGCCCAGTCAAAGGGACTCTGAGTCTTTGGTGGGACTGAGCACAGAGCCTGTTAATCACTGATACAATTAAATTATCTCTATGGAATGCAGTGTTCTCAATACTTGTGGCATGTTGAGTGGTAAAGTTGCAAAGTCAGGTAGCAAGGAAAAGCTCTGAAAATCTTTGGTTGAAGTTGCATGGAGGTTTTGAAGTACTTTTCAAATTCCTGATCATGTTACTGTTATAGAGGAACTGTAATTCTAGAGATTTGCAGAGGATTCACTGAAATACCAAAGCCTGGTGTTAGTCAGAGATCACAGAGCAAGAAAAGGCCAGAATAGAAGTTCTTCCCATTGTGCCACATCCCACTGTGGAGTGAAAATATCCACTTCACCATGTGAAGAGAGATTATGAAGCAGCTTGTGACAGATATCAACAACACAAACCAGAACTTTTCAGAGTCTCCAAAACTCCAACAAACTTGTGTGCTGCAACAGTCTTTATTTACAAAAGCTCTGAGTGAGGTGCCAATCCAGAAGTGTTAAAGACTGCATCATATGCAAGGACTGAAATCATATCCTTCATTTATTTAAAAGCAAGCAGGACACAATATATACCCAAAAGTTAAGTTTTATAAATGTTCCTATATATGCACAAAAAACTTGGCTTCAAGCCAGTTAAATCTAATGTGTGACCCCAAAAAAGTTTACAGTGAGCTGTAAATTTTCTGGGTAAGTCCTGGTGTGGGTAGACACCTCAGAAAAGCTGTACCAAGAGCAGAGAACCCCTTGTTTTTGGCCTGTAGGATGCAGTGCAGTGGAACATTTTCACTGTGAGAACAGGAGTTGCACAGACCCTGCTGACAGAGGACAGCAAAGCATCCTGGCCCAGGGCACATCAGCTTGGGAGGGATCCTCTGGATCAACAGTGATCACACAGAAGGGAAGAGGAGTCTCTGGCTGCTCCTTTGCACTCCTGAAGGTCGAGGCCTGGGGCAGACACACTCTGTTTAAGTGGTGAAATGCAGATCAAGGTGCACTAATTTATGATATTTGATTTTACAGCTTTAAATTACACCTTTTTTCCCATCACAGTTACTCTAAGTACCTGACAAAACAGTGCCCAAATTTCTATAAAATGAGGATGGAGGGAGGGAAAGGGTCACCAGCTTCTCTTGAAGGATGCACCAGGACTTCTACATTGGAAACATTAAAATATCCTTGAGGCTTCTACAAACACTGCTAATGTCTTTTCAGTCATTTGGACTGTGGTTTAAAGTAGATGAGACTTTTAATAATCTTCTGGCCTAAAAATCTGCAAAAAATGCCCTAAAAACTGATTTCTCTTTGCTTCTTTGTTGGAGAAAGTATAGTGCATATATTATTGTAAGTAGCAGATACTCCATTCAGTGAGTGAATTTTTGTAAATGTATAACCTTTAAGACCTGTTGATGCAACCAGCATGTATTTAAAGATGCCTTTCAAAGATTTCCTATACTCAGGTAGATAGTTCTGAGCAGGTAAGGATGGATTCTTTTTGTAAAAGAGTATTATTCACCCATGAATAGCCTGTCCTGGTTTGCCATCGTTGGTAGCCTGATATGGAGAGTGATAATGTAACATTTCCCTGATTATTTGGGGGGTTATTTTTAGAATAGTAGCATTTATATAACAGTCTTGGTAGAGATTTAAGGTGCAAAACCCCCCTAACCCAGGCTACAGCTATTAACCTCATGTGTTGTGTTTATAAAAAGCCACTTTAATACAATGCTGTATAAATACGTATAAAAAGAAAAATCCATTACAACCAAGGGGATTTTCAATGAAGTATTAGGCTGGTAAGAGGGTTAACAAGGTTGGTGCTTTGCTTCCCTTCCTTTAGTTTTTTTTTTTTTAATCAAGGCACAACTTATTATAAGCAGTTACTGTGCAATTTTGGTGCCACAGATTAAATTGTGCAGGCAAAAGTACTGCAGGGTTTTGTAAAGACATATATTCAGTACATTGATACACATAAATAAGATTATACCCTTTCCCCTGTATTTGCATTAGCCAAGACAAGTATTAAACATCATAATACAGAATGGTTATTCAGAATTCACTAATTATAGTTTTGTATCTTTAAATGAGATTATAATATGGCCAGCTCTGGATCCTGGTACAGCCTGACTGAGTTATGCTGTGACACTTGGAGGCAGCAGAAAAACAGCCTGGAAAAAAAAACTTCACAGAATACTTCATATCAAGTTGGGAAAAGTGTGTGTGTGTGTGCAGGGTAGGAGAGAAAATGGACCTTCACCTCCAGGTTATGAGGGGCTATTCCAGAGCTGGAATTCTTGGATCCTTGGTGCCCCAGCTGGCTCTGCAGGTGCTCAGAGGAAATCTCAGCACAAAACCTGTGCTGAAATCAGGGGTGGCTGCCTCCCTAACACTCCCACGCTGCTCCCATAACAAGGAGCTCTCAAGGACTATCCCAGAGATTTCTGACCCAGCTGAAGATGGGGCTGTGCAGTTGTTGTATTGGCTCTGGGGTCAGTAGACCTTTCCCAGTTCTGGCCTTCAGATGTTTGGAAAAGAAGATGCAGGCTGGATGAATTCTTATTTTGTATGGGACTTTCTGGCACTGATACCTACGTTCCACCCTTTTTTCCTAGGAGCTCATTGCGTCACTGCTGCTCTCCCCCTCTTCCACCCCTTCCAGTTTTTCAGCACAGTCACATCCCTGGCTCTCAGGATGGCAGAGGGAGCAGGTGGCTGAGTTTTCCTTCTGTTCCCTGTTGAGCTACAGCCTGGAATGCTTAACACCATGTGTACATCACAAATAACAGCACAGAATTCCCAGTAACTGCAATAAGATAGGGAAGAGGAGAATCAGGCTGTGCATGCTCCCTGCTGGAAGCTGCTCTGTGGTGTTGCTCTGGGCTGCTGAACACACTTCACCCCAGGGCTGGCTGCATTTCTGTGATGAATGAAGCCACCCTGTGTCCAACATGTCTGTTTTGTTTTAATTCTGCAGAGTTCTTTGGAATCTTCTGGGAAGAAAGGCGCTGTATAAGTGTGAGATTGTTGTTTTTATTTGAATTGGGAAATAGTCTTTCTGAAAATAATAAGTTGTAGATTAAATGCCAAACCAGGATGAGGCAATACAGCTTTGTACACAGAGAGGATTATTAGAAATATTTCTTTAGAATGATACCCAGAATGTGAATTACTCAACTTGCCAGGTTACTTATGAAACAGAAAAAGTTACAGAAGTGCTTATGTAACATTGTTTTTGCAGAAAAAATAGGTGGTGATTTTTCTCAGCAGCTCCATCTGCTAAATGGACGAAGATCTTGCAAAACCCCCTCTCTGCTTTCCCCCCCAGAACTCCTGCAAGGGGGCACACACAGAAGCAGATCCATGCGTTACAAAGAGCAATCTCAGATGGTTTAAGTAGGCAATCGGATACAAGAACAAGCTGGGACTATTTGATGGGTGAGAAAGGTCAGTTTGTTTTTAGCTTCTCTGCATATAAATCATCTATGAAAAAGTTTATTTTGCAAACGTCTTGAGCAGTACAAACAAGCAATACAAAGTTCAGTGATTTGGGGGTGGGTGGCAAGTTGGCCAAAAAGTTCTCTTGACGTGCTTCATCCTTGTCACAGCAGCACTCGGTAACACCACTCCAGCACAATCCCAAATTATTCCCTTTCTGCCAGCAGTGATTTGCAGAGGGTTGGCATCAATGCAGAGCAATTCTTGCAGCGCTCACCTCTGCTGAGTGCAGCAGTATTTATAGATTAACAACTGCTCTCTCTGCTTTTGGAAAGACTGGCAGGAATGCTTAAAATTTGGGGCTGAATTCTTCTAGACATATAATTATTGTATAGCACAGAAGGAAAAAGGCTTAGTCAAGGCAGAGCATTCCCTTCTAGGCAAATATATGGGAGGTTTCCAGTGATACAAAGTTATGTTGTGCTATTGTTTTATCTGCTAATAGCATGTGCAATTTTGGGTACTGAGCTGAGAGAGATCCCTTTCAGAGGGTGTATAATGCACCCCTTCAAAACAATGCTTTTTGATGCTTATTTTTTAATTGTATTTTAAAACTTACTACAGAACAACAACAAAGAAATGCTCCTCCATGGCTCCCCAGTAAAGCACCAAGTGAGTGCTCATGTCACTCCTTTAATGGGCATTTCTATTTTATGCCATATTTTAAAAATGCATTTACAAATTTCTTTGTAATTAAATCTTATGGATTTACTGCTCATGAAAGCAAATGATTCCT
This sequence comes from Cisticola juncidis, assembly GCA_013400215.1. NCBI lineage: Eukaryota > Metazoa > Chordata > Aves > Passeriformes > Cisticolidae > Cisticola > Cisticola juncidis. The sequence continues at coordinate 343,598 of VXBR01004638.1, read as the reverse complement.
AATAGTGGCTCGAATCAGACATAGTGGGGTAGGCATTGTGCAAACTTCCCTGCATGGCTCTGCCAGAGCATCTCAGCCTGGACCACTTTTACCCTGGAGAGTGGGGCTGGCCAGTTGTGTGACAGTTGGGGCACGTGGCGTGGCTTTGTCAGCACATGCCACCAAGGAAGAATTTCCCTCTGGAGAATCAGTGGCTGGCAGGGTCCTGCTGCTGCCATCCATGGTGCTGGCACTGGTAACTACAGGAAAACCAGGCTGGGAGCTTTGTGCTTGGATCCCATGGAAGCACAGAGACCAAAGTCTCTGTCCCTTGAAGAGGGGCTGAAACTTCAGGACCTGAATAATTTCAGGGATGTAAATACTTACTGTCTTTAAGTGGAGAGTAATCTTTTTGAAGTCAAGCACATGCTGAAGTCTTTTCTTGCCTGTGATTGTCTAAAACCAGCAGAAACTGTAGATTGGGGGAGGTAAGAATGACAAAGACTTGAGATTAACTCGTTACAAACTAGAAATCAGCATATCACTAATCTGTCTATATTAAAGCATAACTGAAAAAGGCAGTTAATAAACAAGATTCCCTTGTTAGTCTTTACCCACTATTCCTTGAGAATGCCATTTTTGTGTGTGTGTTCAGAGCAACTCAAACAAGTACTAGGCATTTATGGCAACACGACCTGAAGAAACCATAGGAGTAGCTCCATTTCCAAAAGCTTGTGATGCCCAGTGGGTTTCCCAGAGAATCCTTCCCAGTCCTGAAAAGCACATTGATTTTCATGGCTGCAAACAATTCTGAGCTCACACTTTGGTGTTTTCACAGATCCTGTTGATACTGAAAACGTGAAGTTGTACCAGCTCTGAAAGGGACAGGTCTGAGCTTTACTCAGCAGGATTTTTGAGAACATGGTCTTGAGTATCACTTGTTCTTCGACACTTGCTGTCTCACAGAAATTCCTTTTATTCCTCTGGAGAGGAATCTTATCTTTACAATGACTGTGACAATTGAGCACTTCTAGAAAGCAGAATTCCCTGTGACAGCTGTTCCAGGCTTTCTCTTCCTATTTTTAGACAGTGGGCACATCCATCAGCTGATAGAATCCCAAGCAGCACTGTGAGTTAAATGTAAATCTTCAGTAGTAAGAAGTCCCAATTTAGTCCCAATGCATTAAACATTTCTTTCAAATACACTCTTTATCATATTCTCTTTACATTTTTATAGAATAGACCCTCTCTTCAGCGCATACATTCTATTAACAGTATTCCCAGCCCACTTAATACTTAGTGTTTATAATGCCTTGGCTTTGGGATTTGCATGAAGACATTAGAATATCAATTTTCAAGTTTTATAGTTAAAAATATATCTCTCACTGCTGTGAGTATGAAGTTTGGGCAATTCTTTTCAGGACAAGAAGGCAAACAGGCCAATAAATATTTACAAGCTGTCATGACAGTTTATTTGTTTTCTAAAAAAAATTATAATTCTGAGTCTGCTACATCATTTCTTCAAACACTTTGTAATGTTGTAATAGATATGAATTACCATCTGGAGGCAAAAAGGGCTCCAGACAGAATGAAATGATGCTACAATTATATGAAGAGTAATTAACTGCAGTGTGTAAATAATGTGTGTGCTGCTTGACCAGAATTAGCCAAGCCTCACACAACTCATCTGATAATGCTATTTGTCGTTTTAATTTTTCTCCCAGAGAGAGTTCTGGCAGTCCAGAAGAGTCTCATGAAAAGTCTAATGTAAGACTAAAGAGAGTCAGTGGAGATTTAAAGTAATGCTGGTTTATGCTGTGTGGTGAGACTAAGGATGGTTGAGATTGCTGAAAAGATTTTAGAAAACAGCAGTTGATCCAATAACATTGGAATAATTGATGGTGGTGTCCCTGGACACCAGAATCAATGCTGATACAGCTTCTGCAGGGTGACAATGGAATTTGAAGCATGGACTACACCTCCTAAAACTGAGCAGAGGCTCTTGGATTACAAAACTCCATTGGGCCCCTCATACACTCTGAGATCTGCTTCCTTCATTACTCTCAGCACAGATTTTAGGCCATTTCATAGGGAAGTGGCTGTTTAGATGTGGAAAATCCAGCAATGTCTTCTTGACCATAAACAGTTGATGTTAGGCCAAGTAGGTATCTACAGGAAGGAGCAAAGTGGCTACCATAAGAGCATATTTTACAAATAAATAAATATGTGTACATTGCTTTCCCCTTTCAAAAATTTGGCCTTATAAACTCAAGATACCAAACAGCATTTTTATTTCTAAGACCTTATATAATTGATTTGCGTATACTGCTTGAAATAACCTATCTCATTATGATGAAACTTTATTACACATTGTCTTTAATTTATTCACACCATGTTCTGCAAGGCTGTCATTATGGAAATTGCTTATGAAGAATGTTCCACTAGGCAAGTGAAATGCCAGTTGAATATATTATGTAAAAGTCTGAATAAATTAAAAACTAATAATAATTTTTAAAAACTTGATTGATCATAGAATGGGGTTTTTCCTGGTTAAAATCATGCTGCCTGCACTGAATTGTAGGTACGCTTGTTGCAGAGCTCCATAAAGAAATTTCCATTGCTCCTCCTCCAGGATTTCACTGTTGTAAGTCCAATCAAAAACCTGGTAAACAAAGAAGGATCTTCACAAAAGAATTTAACACTTGCTCCTTGGGAAAGTGTAAAGAGGGACCATCAGATAGGACTTTGCAGAGAAAATATTTACCTGCATTGATGTCTCAGTAACTGTGAAGAGCATTTTCCAATGAATAGTCAATGTTTGGCTTAAACTCAAGTGGCCAACACCTAATTCAAGCAGGCAGGTTTTGTTGACCCGCAGACCTAATTATTTACACTCTCCAGGTGTTGTGACCTTTAAGAAGCACATTTCAGATTGAAGGGAATGAATTTATGCCAATTTACACCAGCTGTAGAACCAGTCCTTAGTTTTACACCCTGCTCTTAAACATTCTGAATCAGAACCAAAGTACAAGGGTTCAGGGAATTTAAGTAATTTCTGGATGTGCTTCTGGATCCATATCCAAGATATCCTTGTTTTAGCCTTCCCTTCCATCATTATGAGCTCCAGGAGATGTGTTCAGTGGTAATTCATGCATCAGAAAGGAGTCATTGCTGTTTCAGTAATTCCTGTTGACATACAGCATTTTTTGTCAAGGCCCAGTCTGCTGCTGGTTAACACCAGGGAAAATCAGGAGCAGTGTCACCCACCCAGCTACAAAAAAACCCTGGATTTATCTCTGAAGTTCTCACATAGCTGACAAGAAGGGGTTTTGCACTCTTCCATCCCAGTTTCAGCTTTGAGTCTGTGTTGGGCCAGGGATCTTTACTCATATGGACTGAGATTTCTTAACAAACAGACATTACACTCTACAGGGAAGACTAGACACTATATAAACGTTCTTTCAAAGTCTTATTTTATCTGTTGGCTTTAAACTCACAACCATGTGTATGAGGAATTGGGTGTGCCAATCCCATTAACAATAATGGGAGCAGAGGGCTTAATTCTCCACAGACTATGCTGAAAATGTGCCCCCTAAAGAATACTGCTTGTGTAATTGATTTGGGGCTATTTGTTTGAACTTGCCAAATGGATTTCTTGAATATTTGTTGCTAGTTTTGAAAGCATTCCCATCCTCAACCAGACATACAGGTTATTAAAGGATTTGATTTGACATTTAACAATTTTGTATATTAATATTCCCCACTTTTTCCTAGATCAACATAATCCTTCTAAATCCCAGCATCAACAGTCATTACACCAAAAGAACAAGATGTTGCTGCTGTCGCTGTGTTCCAGTATTGAATTTTGTAGGAGCTTGGTTAATTTGGACAGATTTATATTCTGCCATTTCCTGAAATGTGAGCAGGACCTTGCAGGTTCAGCTCTTTGAAAACATTCACATAAACAATCTCACTTCATCACTTTGAAGGAAATAGATTCTGTGACATCTGCTAAAGTGGTGATATTCTGTGACATGGAAAGATGTCTTTTTGCTCTCAGACCTGGCTAAATAAGACTCAATCCTAGGTACCAAGAGACTGGTACCTGGTGGAGATCTGATCTCAGCTCTAGTGAGGATTCCTGTCATTTTAAGCAACTCTGGATTTCATCTGTTTCAGGAGAGAATGACAGCAAGAAGCTTCTTTTCAATTGATATGATGATTGATAGTTCTTTCTATAGCCAGTGTGAGCTGCAAATCAAAGGATTCAATGTTGGGGGTTTTTTCCCAACTTTTCCTAGGACTATTTCAATGGTAGGCCCTCATTCTATCTGGCAACACTAAAGTGCTTCTCCTGTCATCTCATTCCATGATCTCAAGCTGTAAACTGCATTTTGCCAACCTGCCTCAGACTGGATATTGCATCACTCAACAGATAATTCCATTGCAGTGAATTGGGCTACTCAGAAAATTTACCCTTCAGCTTTGGATCTGGGTGTGATGGGATGAAGAGGATTCATTTATCAGGTGACTTCCTTATTCCAGAAGGTAGAGTGAGGAGGGAATGTTGGCTCTATATTAAGAGTCAGTAGACAAAACAGCAAGGTCAGCATAGCAGGAAGATGTAATTTGCTGCTGGTTTACACCAGGCCTGACTGCCTCTCTCCAGGCTGTATCTATTGCAAATGGGAGAGAGCAGCTCTCAGTCTTGAGAAAGGCCTGTCTGACAGCCCCTTCCCTCGGTCCTGCTGCTCCACACCCCACACTGAGCACCTCAGGAAATCTTTCTGAGTCCTTTTGACTTTAGGTGTTAGTTCTGGATTGAGACATTGGAACCTTCTAAAGTTTATTCATAATATAAACCAGCAGTAACTAAGAAAATACTTCTTCTTTTATATACCTCTTCTTCTTTTTTTTGTTTTAATATGCTATCCCACTCTTCACATTTCTGTTTTGATTCATGGAAAGACCTTGAGTCTATGATTTTAAAAATCACAGTGTTACAACCTTTATTTCCTAATGTGCTGACTTAGTTGTATTTTGTAGTTTCCCCCTGGTAAGACATCTTGAGAGAAGTGGGTGATGCTGTAATTCAAACGAGGACTCTCACAGTGAGGATGATGAGGTGCAGCTTATTTGCTGTAGGGCTCAGCAGGACTGAAGGGCTGCATTAGCTGGCTTTTCTAAGCCTGCTTAGGACACGCAATCCAAGTCTCAGTAGCATCTCCTTAACCTTTTCTGCTTTCAAAGAAAATTAATTAAGTAGCAGAGAGAAATGGGGTGAGAGCTTAAGGTCTTCTCTAGCTGTTCAACAACGTGTTACACTTTGGTCAACAACGCGTTGTACTTTTAACAAAACAGAGGGGTTTTGGTAAAAATCCTGTGCTCTTGCTCATAGTGTTGGCTGCTTGCTGTTAGTGTTGGAACCTCATGGATCCCTAAAAGAAAGAGAGTGGCAATCACTGACTGTGAGCCCTGTGTGCATTGCCTTGCCCACGCTGGAGGGGCTGGAGTGGTGCAGTGCCTCCAGCCTTCACCTTCATGGCACAGTTACCTCATCCATTTTCTGCCCTCAGCAGCTACAGCTCAGCATAAAAATCATATTACCACCTTCAAGAGGAATCCAGAGAATAGCTCCAGTGTTGTGTTTATGTAGGTCCCTGCCCCTGTTTCTGTCAGCTGCTGCAGGCTCAGTCACTGCTGTGGAGAAAAAGGATTTCTCCTGAAAGCTGCTTCTGAGGCCAAAGCATTTTTGTGACACTGCTGGACTGTGACAGACTGATACACAGCAGATAGTATTTGGGCATTGCTGGGAAGACCACTTGGGGGTTCCTGTACTGTAAATGTTGAAGAGACAGAACTTCTGGGGAGGTGACATTCCATGATCTTGTCATATTCCACTCCACCCTCTCCAGGTTAAGATGCAGAATTGCAGTCTGGAAGGAAATTATTTCCCCTCCACAGTCTTAGACTTTTTATCTGGGCTTACATGTTTGACTCACCAAAATCTTGAATTAGGCAGGAAAAGAGAAAACTCTGAAACAAGGGAGCCCATAGTTCATCTTAATTTGAGCTGAATTTATTTACTCTGTTAACAGCCAGTCTTTGGCACTAAAGACTGAAGATTAAAGCACTAAAGACCTGTCCCAGCTCCTGGGAGAAGAGGTATTCATCCCACACACCCACGCAAACCCACCTCACCTCGAGCCTGGCCTCACCCCCTGAGAGGAGCTGTGCACAGGGAGGGGGTCCAGCCCTCACATCTCTGCCTCCTGTCCCCACAGGACTGCTCCTGGTGCCCCAAAACCCGACACAATCCCATCCCAGGAAGGAGAGACACCTCACTCAGACAGCAGGAGGAGAAGCTGCTGGTGTCAGGCCCACTGTGTGACAAGGGGTGAGTAGAGCAGCAACAGTGATTTTGTGCTTTTTATCAGTGGGGTTATTTTAGGATTTTCATGTCCCTAAAACCAGTATATATGTTGACCATTTATTCTAGTACACAAAATGGTCAATAGCCCACAACTTAGGTCTGTAACCTCCACTGAGTTCCATGCTTGTTCCATAAATATGAATCATATAGTGAACTAAAAAAAAAATAAAATAAATAAATGGGAGGGGGGCTGATTTACGCTTATTTACTCTGTACAACTACAAACACCTATGTAGAAAACAAAAAACACTTCACCCTTTTCCTTCTCCCCCCCTTATTTTGAAGCCTTACAAAGACAAGCCATGTGGTCAACATCTGGAATGTATGTGGGAATTATTCAAATGAGCCTTAGTGGTAGTTGCCTTGTGCCAGGCTCCTGAAGTGGCAAGGAGGAGAGACAGCCACCACACTGTGTACATGCCACAGTCAAGGGCACCACATCCACATTCCAGTCACCTTCTGGCTGGGCTTGCCAGTGGTAGCCAACAGGCCTGGTGGAACACGACTCTGCCTATTTCATGTGCAGTATATTCTGTGTGTGTCTGGCCATGTCTGTTCCAGGATCTGGGTTTCCCAGTGCCCTATCTTTGGGAGAGAGGGAATGGATGTTGTTGCTGGCTTTAGTTTGGCAGGATAACATTGAGCCACCTGAGCAGGCAGAGGAAGGTCAGCCACATGCTCTGTGCTGGAGCATACAAATCAGTGCTGCTCGTGAATTGAATTTAGTGGATCAGCACCAGGAGAGAACATGGGCCACAGTCCAGTCATTGCTACAGCTCACCAGGCAGTATCTGGGAGACTCTGGCACTGGATGGCCACAGGTAAAGTCTGGCCCTTGTGCTTGGGCTCAGGCTCTGCTTGCCTGAAGTGCACAGCCCAGGCTCCAGTTTGCCCTTCACCTGTGCAGCCAAGTTTGTATCAGCCCGCCATGCTCTGATTTGCTTTGCTGAACTTGAATATGTATTTGTGAATATATGGATTGAAAATATTGCATGTAGTATCATGTAGTCTGGGGGTTATTTTTCTTTTCCCTTGATTATCAGCTAAAAGTCACTGTCCATACTTAGGGAAGATTTTGGCAAAATCTTTGTCTTCTTTGCTACTCTTTGAAGAATGGCAGAAAACACCCTGGAACTAAGCAGACTTTCTCTCCCGAGCAGATAAAATCTTGTTCCTTTTCTTCCCAAGTAGCCAAGCATCTTATAATTCGACGCTGGATTGTGAATGCCTTATTCACATCAGCGGCTCATTACATCAGCCAGCTCGGCACTTACGCTGGTTCCGGGCTAATTCTCTCCGTGCTGACTTCGATGGGCAGAGGCGTGCGTGAGCATCCAGGAGCCGGGGCAGCGCAGCGATCCCTTCAGCGCGATCAGCGGTGACCGGAGCACCGCGCTCTCCTCAGCGCAGCTGCCGGGGTGGGGAGCGGGCGCTGAGCCCGCCCCGGCACGGCGGGAGCAGCGGGAGCGGCGCCGGGANTTTCCCTCGAGGGCTGTCCGTAGGCATCTCTGGATCTTGGCGAGCGCTGGAAAGGCAATATGTCTCACTGTTGGTAGGGCTGGCCACCAATATTTTGCCAAAACTGTTTTTCAGTGGAAATTAGAAATTTTTTTAAAAAATTCTTTTTGACAGTGAAGATCTGCTTCTGCAGAATAAATGTGTTCGCCTCGAGAACAATTCAGCCAAAATTTTAAACATCTGTCTGCTCTTAGTTTCTGCTGAAATTACTCATTTTTTTTTTTTTTTTACACAAAGTTTGCATTTCTGCAGCAGAGGAGGAGTCATTTTCCATACAGGTCTATGAATTAACTCTCATAAAACCCCAGCCAGCAGCATGAGCATAGTTTTCTTTTTATGGATGAGAAGCCGAGAAGCAAAGAGGTTAAGTGATTTGGCTCCAATTCCTACAGGCACCATTAAAAGCTCCTGGCTCCCAGTTCTGTGCTCAGAATGTTAGATCGCATGACATATCTTTGTGAGGCTGTTAAATGCTTTCAGACTCCCTTGGATTTCAGCGGGAGGATCAGCCAATCTACGGGGAACACAAAGCGGGATGGGGCAGCCTCGGCTCACACAGCGCGTCCTCCGCAGGGCTGGAGGAGACCGGGCACTCCCAGTCCTTTGCATGACACAGCACACACTGTGGTGTCTTATCAGACAGAACTGGCACTTTCTTCTGGCCTGCCCAGGCAAATCTTGTGTCTCAAGACGAAAAAGTGGTAACTGTTCCATGGACAGTGGTGGTTGTCCTAGGTTTGAAATCTAGCTGAGACCCAGAATTGAAAACCAAATTTAATCTTCCTGAATGGTGACAGCACAGCATTACCAGCCCCAAAAGGTGATGGTCAGAAATAAAAGATTAAGCAGCTGAAAGGGGACTGAAGAGGTCATCTCAGCCTTTTTTTGGTTAGAGCCCATAAGCAGAAGTGCCTAAGCTGTATTTCCAGTTTGGGCGCTGTCCTATTGTCTAAAAATGGTTAAACCATAGCATTCCAGCTGAAGCCATTCTACAACTCTGTTTTCCTCATACCTCAGTTTTCATATATGTTTATAAAGCATTTCCAAGCCTTGTGAGGGAGCAAGGTCTTACTAAAAGGAATGGTATTTAGCTGGGCAGGAGCTTTGGTCAGCCATGCTGGGGGTTTTGTGTGTTCTCCACAGCTGCAAGAGGCGACATAACCTCCCACCCGAGCTCTGAGCGTGCACATGGAACTCCAGAGGCCACACCTAAAGGGAAGCTCCCACTGTGGTGAGGCACCAGAGTCTGGAGTGACCTGTTTTTAGTGATTTCCACTAACGTGTCTCTTCTCAGATGTTGGGGATGCTGAATCACTTTGTATATTGACTGGGTATCTCACTGAGAGCAGCCAAGATGGAAATGTCACTTGGATTCTTTTGCACACTGAAAAACACAACAGGTTTTGGGGTGGTTCAGATCTTCTCATTCTTCACGCTCTGTGTGTGTTGATGTTTTTACATTGAAGCTTTATTATCTTCATTCACAATTTCTCTCTTTTAGAACTTACTATTCCTTCCCTTGATGTTCTTCTCTTATTCTGAACCAGTTTCTTGATGAACCAGATTGAGGAACTGAACTTTAAGTTCATGTTGGTGCCACCTACCTTGCCATTCATGTGAGAGGTTTGTGAGATTTTATTTGAAATACTTTTTTATTTGAAAAACTTTGAAAATTTTATGAAATCACTTTTATTATCAAGTCAGTTCAAATTCAGTAATTTCCACTTCACATTTTTCTATTTTGCAAATCAGACAGCAGGTGGACATCTTGGTCTAGGTACACCTGTAGATGAACCTGAGACTGGTATCTAACCACCCACCCTAGTGATGTTTAGGCAGTGTAATGTATCCTATACATATGTAACAATTCCTGGAAAAGCCCATGCTGTTCCTTTTATAAATTGGTAAAAATTAATATCATCAGCCAAGGAGCACAGGGTTTCTGCCTAAATCTGAGGAAACACACACAGGCACCTGAAGTGACAGCAGTGAGAAGGGGTGAGTTGGTGGCTGTTAGTGGAAAGTCACACGTCATGTCCTGGTGTCCATCACTGAAATACTCCACGAACATTAGTCCTCATAATCCCTCTTTCAAAGACACAGAGACAGAGCTGGTTTAAAATAGCCTGTGCTGTGCCTTGTCCAAGAGCCTGTATTAAGTCACTGGCAGATGCAACACGAGGCCAGGCTCTTCAGTCCTGTTACTGTGCACCCAGCTCCCCCTCTGGCATGTGAGCCTGTCCTGTGCTCCTGTCCTGGGCAGGTGCTGCCAGCTGGAGCTGGAGACCTCCTGTTATAGGACACCTCCATACTGGGAGAAACTGGAAAAACAAAACCTAAATTGGGACCTGGTGAACTGGATGGTTCCCATTCTTTGACATGTGGTTTCTTCAATCCCTGATAAAATGAGTCTTACCATCTTCAATCCCTGATAAAATGAGTCTTACCATCTCACACCAACACAAATGGAAGGAAAAGGATGTTCAGGGTATTTGAGGGAGAGGGCAATGAGGAGCACTTTCCAAAATATTGCTCCAGAACTTTTGTGGGGATTTGAGCTCTGGAGTCAGGAAAAGGCAATTAATCTTGGCTTTCAATTTCCCTTTTTTTTTTTTTTTTTCCCTAAATTGCTTTATCATAATTTATTATTGCTAAGGTCCAAAAAGAAGTTGTGTAAGTGGCCAGGACTTTCTCTGGTGAAAAATGCTAAAATTCCCACATCGATTGGCATGGCCTGGGCCTGGTCTCTCTGGAATTCACTCTGGACTTCCACTAATATCCAAAGCAATTTTGGTTGGAGATGCACTCTGATTTGTGTATGAGGTGCCTGGCAACATGGTAATGAGCAGCTTTATAAATAACTCTGTATTATTATCTTTATGTCTTAGTACTAGTATTGTTATTTTTATGGTACTGTAATGTTTATTATGGCTATTTTATGGTGTAATTTGATTAGTGTGTTACTGTAATATCACATAGAAAAGGGGAGGGCATTCCTGTCATACTTCTGAACACTACCCCTTCTGTTTTCATCTGAGGAGCCCAGATCCCTTTGGTGATCATTAATTGTCCCACACCATATAAGTGAACTCAAGCACAGAGAACTTAAATAATTCCCCCAAGCCCACACAACAAGTCCATGGCAAAGCTGAGAGTTCCACTCAAGAATCCCGACTCCCTGATGTCTGTGTTAACCACCAGGAAACAATCCCATCACAGGAGCAGCAGGTATAATAGAAATGAAGATTGCCATGCAGGGTTTTTTTTACGTCAGTTGTAATTAGAACACTCAGTGTTTTACAAACCCTTTAGGTTTCCTGTTTAGGACTTGATCAAATCATAAACTGCTCGTTTAAATAAGCTCCAAAAACAAAACGTACTAGGAAGCTGAGGAGCAAGGAGACAACATTTAACAGCAAACTTATGTTTATTGCTCATTTGCTTTCCTTGCTGGGATGATGCCATGTACTCAGATTAAATATGCAGAGCCAAATTTATCCCTAGGGTGTAGTTTTTTTGGACTCTGAATGACACCAGGGTGAATTTGGCACATTTACACTTAAAATTATTATGGGTTTTACGAATATTTGGAATGGTGTCAAAATGTTGTGGGTTAAATTCTGTTCTCAGTTCCACCAGTGCTAACACAGGTTAACACCGTTCTGATCTGGCACTGGATTTACAGCAATGTAATTCCACTGGCCCAGCCTTCAGCTGGTGTGAATTCGTTTATCTGCACTGGAATGCAGGCAGCTCAGCTGCTTTACACCAGCTAAGAATCTGACCCACATTTAAATAGAATTACTCCTAAAATACACAATAGCAAATGCAATGTGAATTAGGTCCCCTGTGCCCCTGATTTGCTGTGGGGAAGCCCAGCTGAAGCTGGTTCTGCTGCTCTGATGTGCAACAAGCCAAGCTGGTGTCACAAACCTGAACCTGACCCCCACTGGCTCTTGTGATGCTTTGTAAGTTTTAAAATAACACTGCAGCGTTACACATGCTGTGTGTGTGTGTAAATCATCCCAAACTGCCGCAAATCATCGTCCGTTCTCCTGTTTCAAAGCAGAGATTGGGAAGTGCTTGGTGATATTTGGGCTCAGCTCAGATATTCCAAAGCTTGGACGGATGGATTGTTTTGATTCTTTCTTTGAACTCCCTTCCCACCCCTGCTAAAAGAAACAGATCCACTCCTTTCAGCGACAGACAAGTTGGAGACAACGCGCCGCTGCCCTCCGCAGACATCTGCGAGCTGGAGCGCGGCGCTGCGGCGGGAAAGAAGGGCTGGCATTCCTGGGATGTGCTGCCTTCAGCACTCACAAATGACTGACATTCACCTCTCTTCCACGGGCCTTAGCTCGCTTTGTGACTGGGGGTCCTTGGGTTTAGACCACTCTGCAGAGGTGCCTTTGCCATGCTAAAGATTTGACTAAATTATAATGAATGATCCTCACCAGCGCTGTGCCCCTAATTAGAACAAGTCGCACAGACATATTGTCTCCTTGATTTCCTCTGTTGCATTTCTCTCACTCTCTTTCTCTGCCTGAGACACATGGGTCCCATTAAACATTTAGCATTTAATGTGGTTCCCTTAAATGACTTCTCAAGTTTTCAAGTTCCATTTAGAATTGTATGTTACTCTCCTGACTGTGGTTTTGATTTTGTTATGTTTCATACATTTAGCCAAAGCAACTGCTCTTCTCTCCCCTCTAGTGGGGAGCAGCTTGGGTCAGTGGAAGCTTGTGTTTTAACACATTTTGTAGTCATCCGTGCAAATCTTTATGTTTATATATAAAATAAGGAGATTGGAGGAAATAGCTCCTCTTGATTGGTAAACACAAGGGTGGTGATAGTATGATATTCTTTCAGTGCAGTGCAGTTGATTTGTCAATAAAAACAAAGCATCTTTTAGTTTATTGTGATATTTCCATCAAGCTCTCTTTGTAAGTGGTTTTGTAATACACAGATTTTCTTATTAATCTTTATATATTTCCAATCTAAATAGAACCTATTGACAAATAAAGCTTTTGTAACACATGTGAGATGCACAATGTGCTAAATCCCCACTGAGTATCCCTCAGTATGTTGTATATCAGGAGTGCTGAAGGACAGAGATTTTGTTTTTGACTGCATTGTCTCTAATATACTTCCTCAGTAGCTGCTACAATGAGAATTCCAAATTGTCCTTTCCAAGAATATTGAGTCAAGTTCAAGGTCTGGATCCTAATCCTCAAGGTATTTTGTGGCCTGTGCCAAAGGTGTTTCATAAATCTTGTCTCTGCTTGTCTTAGAGCTTGTCTGCACCACTGTAGTTATCCCATTTCAGATCTATGCCTGGGTAATTACTTTGGGATATGAATTCCTTATTTCCCCCACTCCTTCTCCATTTAGCTTATGCTCCTCTGAAAATGGGACATACTTGTTTGAAGGAAAAGGGCATTCTTAATCCAAGATAAGCATCTCTTTCCAAATAGTGTCATTAACAGTAAAGAATACTATAATAGCATAACTTTGCAATGGATTTCTGTGCCTCTGGTTACTTAAGTGGCGCTGTATGAAGGACCCATGTCTGTGCTTTCTCAGCACCAGATTAACCCTGGTTGTTGCATTAGGACTGTGAATCCAGAAGTATATTCCTTCTTGTTAAAGGCACTGATACCCTAGTCTGATCCCATTGTTGCAGTATGTTAATGGTGGATTGTGACAAGCAGCAACAAAAACATAAGATCTAATTTCAATGACAATGCCTTACTGCTTAGAGCCCTCAGATGTGAAATCAGCTAAGATTTAATTATGGTGACTTACCAACACTGCTTGTTCTTTAGGTAATTCTTAAAAGTTTCTGTGATGTATTGGGTACCAGGGTTAAGCCACAAGAAGCTTGAAATTTATCTGTGGCGCTGAGATTTCGGTTTCATTAACAGTTAAGCCTCTGTCTGGAGTGCTGATGTGTTCTGCAATGAGGGACTTGGCTCGTTAGTAACATTAGCAGATTTGTGAGTCCTCAGCATGTCCATGGATAATTGTGTTTTAGCCCTGTGTTCTTTACTATAATCTACTGTCTGATAATGGGTGACAGGGGAGATAAGAGGAGGAAATGTGCCAGGAAGCCAGGAAGATTTCAATCAGTCTTGTACCCTCTACCTGCAGCTGCTGTTTCCTCTGATGCTGGCTTGGCACCTTCTGCTTTACAGCAGAGAAAGTCAGGGTTGATGACAGGTTCTTCAAGGCCTTTCTTACCAGCCCTCGTGGAGACTGCACAGAGATATCACAGCTCTAGGAGCTGTTTCTGGAGTCATTCTTCTTGCCATAATGCAAATGGGAGCTTTTGTTTCTATTGCAGAAATGATCACCATTTATATTAAATAGAGCTCTTTGAAACTCTTTTTGATAGAGCTAAGTTTTCTATTGATAAATGCAGTTTCAGTAAAATTGAAATGTTTCTCCAGGGACAGCATCAGTTCTGGAAAAATATTCCATGGGAAACTTAAAAAGAAGCACCTTTTCTTTTTTGAGAGGAATCTTACAAAGTTGAAGTATTTTGGTTTGACTCTATAATTTTAATTGATGTCTAGATTTTCATTTTTATACTAAGGTTACAAAGATAGGTATTTAATACCATAAAGTTGTATTAGTAAATTTCATTGTTTCTACATGATTGTAATAAAAGGTTTAGCTAATTCTGAAACTTGGAAAATCTTAAAAATGGTGGGTTGTGGAGGAAAACTGAAAATTCAATTGAGAATGAAAGCAAATTCTAAATGCTGAAATTTCCTATTAAAAGAAATGCTGGTTTCTGAATAGTTCATGTAGTAAATGCAGACATTGAGTTCTCTAGCTGATCTTTTAATTCTTCATGGCTCTGCAGCCTCCGAAAAAACCTCATATTGCATGAGAGCAGTTCCTCAGAAAATATTATGATAAATATTTGCCTTTCTAAACTATAGAGTCACATTTCTTCATCTTCCCAGGAAGGTAGCCCTGTTTTCTGCAGGCCTTTTCTCACAATACTGATCCTTTAATTTATATAAATCCCTCATGACTGCTGCTACTGTCTTTGCAATACATTATAATCACAGCTGTGATTATAAGCACTGATGTTGGGGTAGAGATCAATTTTCTTGTATAAATTAAAAAGGTGGTATTTTAATTTATGAATTGAAAAAGGTGAGAAGCCAATATCCAAGTTCTCAAATACTCTTACACTGTTTTGGCTCTGACTTGCTCTGTCATGATCCTCCTGTATGATCTCTGGTGAGGAATTAACCTAGGAATTAACTCACCAATTAGGACTGGTGAGTCCTAATTTCCCTGAGGTCTTTGTGGTGACTTTCTAGCAGAAGCTCTGAGCCTCTCACCAATAACAGCCAGTGCTGAAAAATCGTGACACATGTAATTTAAAGGGTTAAAAATCAAGGAGGCAAAGCACAACCAACAAAATGCCATGCCTTTGATTTAATAAAGAGATAATCCTCTTTCTATTAGCTACCATAATAATGACTCACCAGTAGTAAATGAAGGAATATACACAGAATGACATCATGTGAACAGCACAGTGTCTGTGCGACTTAAAACGGAGAGGATTATTCCAATATATCAGTTTTGAGCCTAAAACTGGCAAGGATGGATCTGGAGTAAAATTTAACGTAAGAAATGTTTATTGAAGCACTGACATGAGAAAGGAATTATATAACTGAAGTTATTAAAAACAATAAGCTCCTATTTCAAAAGCTTTAATTTCAGTAGAATAATATACACCCAGCTCGACATAAGGCTGTAATTCTATTGAGTCATTCCAATGACATCAGGAACCACAAGAGGGGATGTGCTGTGGCTCATTGATGTCTGCAAACCACACCCCATCCTCAGATGGAATTACAGCCTCCATCTTTCCATCTTTGCTGGAGACTGGAGTCTCTTCATGCAGAATAAATTGCCCTGAAGGCCATGGAGCTGTTCTGGACTGACACTGGTGGAGGGAAGAGGAGTTCCAGCACTGGTGGCTCAGAGTTCTCAATTTCCTGCCTCTAGACAACCTCTGCTGTGCTTGGTTTGGTCTTTGATAACAAGTGTCTAAATGCCTGCTTAAATTTACTCTGCTGCAGACTGCAGGAGAAAGGCAGTTACTAGATGAAGCCACATCAGTAAAGAGGTAGATAAATAAATGGACAGGGAAGATGATGTTTTGGAGCAGAGCTGTAAAACTTCTAAGTAGGGTCATTTTTCTAATTATAGGATGGTGAGGCCGAAGACTCCAGTGCCCAGGCAAAGGATGAAAAAAACTATCCAACTGAATAAATAAATCTCTTAAAGAAAAGATAGTTGTCTGCCAAGAAACCTAATATGAAATGTTGAGAGTGCAGTTCTGAAAAAGATTTAATTTGAGATATACTGCTAAGAATATGTAAATAGACTTTCCATTTCTTAACTCAAAGGAGAAACAGATGCCAATTCTAAGATCTGAGATCAAATATGAAAAGTACTGAGGCCTCTAAATGTCACTTAAAATGTATATAATTAGATTCTTATCTCGCTAAGAGGTTGGCCAGTAGTTTTTCAGTGAAAGGTATAAACTCTTTGGATATATTTTACAGCAAATGGTTCAGTTGTCTACTCTAAGTGCAGTAAAATTCAAACATCTAGATTTTAAAACGTAATTTAAAAATTTAAGTGGCCTTATGACAAAACAGTGATGTATCAGTTTTGACTAGCCAGTGTTCTGGTGCTCTTTAGTTGGGACTCAGTAATTGGGGATCCAGTGTTTGGGTGTCTCTTTAGTGTTTGGGTGCCTGAACAGAAAGAAAAATCAGTGATGGTTTGTGGACTTGATTATGATGTCAATTGCAGATAGATCAGAGAATTTGGGCAAAATAAATAAATGCATTTTTATTCATTCAAGGGCCTGCTGCTCAACAGAATGTTAGCCTTACAAACAGTGGACAAAAGTTCCCTAGGACTGGAGGTGAGTCATTCAATTCCATCTGGTTTTCCCCTCCCTGACTTTGGTAGGGACCACCCAGGAAAACAATGAACCATAGAGTAGGAATTAAAGTAGACAGAGGGGATGGCTCAGTCCCTGCCTGACACTGCAATATTTCATTTGCGTGAGGACATTATATAATTTTTAAAAAATTAGTACACTCCACTATGCCTTCATCAGCTACCAGCAGACTGAGACACAGGGGTTTATTTTGTTTGTCTGGGGCAACCACTCTGACTGTAATTCTACTGAAAGTCAAGACATAAAATGATTGAGACATTTCTGATCCAGCAGGAATTTCTAAGTACCAGAAAATTCAAGCAACTTTCATTCCACAAGTCACAGGTTCAGGTAGGAGGTTTGGTCCTGGGCTGATTTTGTTCAGTTTTGATTACTGCAATAAATCTGAAATTAAACTGAGCTTTCCAACACTGAGTTTCCAGTGATGCCAGGCTAGATTTATGGTTCTGGGAACAAACCATACAGTTTTGCAGAGATTGTGGTGTTGCCATAGAATCATAGACCTAAAGAGTCTGGTTCAGTCCCTCTGCTTGCTCTAAACAAAATGAACTCCACCTAAATCCCTTCTAATCAGATGCTTGTCTGGCCTGTTTTAGAGATGAGGAATGGTGATTTTCCCTCAATGTTCATAGAAAAACACCTAGAAAATGGAAATTACTCAGACCAGCTCCTTTGGTACACCCAGATGTACCTCATGTTAAGTGTCTGTGACCCATGCACAATGAAATCAGATCTTTCTTGGATTAAATGTTTCCATTTTGCCGTTCAAAAAAACTTAAATAAAACAGTTTATACAAAATCATGGGGGTAAAAAATGGTTTCAATAAGCTTGTTTCCCTTATCTTGGGGAAAATCTTGGTTTAAAGCTTAGAAAACTCAGTACTTTCTAGTTTTTCCAAAGAAATGTCCTACTGTTATGAAATTGTGACAAAACACAGAATTCCTCAAAACTGAAGTTTTCCAAGCACGAAGGTCAGCATGGTGCTAGAAGGAGAATTTTATTCAGTTTCCTCTGCCCATCCCTGTTCTACTGGATGTGCTTCTCTTTCATGCCTCAAAACTGCTTCAGAAGGACAAGGAAAGAAATGGTGAGTGAACATCAGTGTCCATAAAGCCAACAGGAAGCCTTCCCAATGCCTTCTGTTCACTCTGCAGCAGACATGAGCAGAAAATCTGAGGAGGATTTGGGGTTCCTCCTTCTCCTGGGCTCTCCTTTGTGCCCTTGTCACCCCCAAAGCCAGACAGAAGCCTTGCCCAGAGCCACTCCTGCCTCCGCTCACCCTCCTCTGTGCTAAACTCCTGTAAATCCTCACCATCCTCCCAGCGTGGTGCTCCACTGCTGACTGTCCTCTTTGGAATTAACAACAAACGTTCAGCCTGGCATGGGGAATATCTGGGCGGGGATATTTTATTTATTTATATATTTTATTTCTGTGGGGACAGCAGCCCTGGCCCGGTTCGGCGGCGCCGGGGCCAGCACAGACGGGTTGGCATCGCTGCAAAAGCATCACCTCTGCCTCTGCCTCCACACTCAGATCTCCCACACGGCTCTGGAATGCGCCTCTTGTCTGCTACCCGGCTGGCTCGGGAGGGTTTGAAAAGGTTTAATTTAGCTCTCATTTGAGGCCCTTTGCACTGCCAAAAAATCTGAACTTCGGTTCCAAGCAGAGTTTAGGAATCCTGATTCCCAGGAGAAGAGAGGAGGGGAGGACGGGGAGAAGTTGGGCATTTTAGATACAGAAAGAGATGATACCAGATAATTATAATTTGTTCCCCTGTTTAAAGGGACAGGTTTTTCGTGTTCTCATCCGCACCTCTCTGTGAGGGAAGGTGAGTGACCAGCCCCAAAGTTTGGGTAACAGCGACACTCGGTGGTCAGCGGGGCTGCCCTGCCTCGGTGGCTTCTGTACTTCGTAGGTGGCAATTCCCCGGCGTGTCCCTTGAAGGTGCCAGTTCCCCGGGGTGTCCCTTGAAGATGAAATTCCCCGGGGTGTCCCTCTGTGCCGTGCGGGGATGTGTCAGGCTCTGAGGGGTGTGTGAGGCTGGCAGCGGCAACCACAGAGCCCCGGCAGTGGCTGTGCCTGGGGATGGGGATGGAGGATGGAGGATGGAGGATGGAGGATGAGGATGGAGGATGAGGATGGAGGATG
>VXBR01004638.1:264935-324196 GCA_013400215.1 Cisticola juncidis | reverse complement strand
GGAGGGTGGAGGATGGAGAATGGAGGGTGGAGGATGGAGGATGGAGGATGGAGGATGGAGGATGGAGCATTCCCAGGTTATTCCCAAGCTCTGCCATGTCTCTATCCCACTGCAGCCTTGTCTCTGGGAGCACAGGGTGTGATGTGGGCAGTCGGAGCTGGCACTGCAGGGATGCCCAAGGCTCAGGTGTGGGCAATGAGGGCATCACGAGTGTGAGTGTCATTCCACTGTGCCAGTGAGCATAAAAACATTTACACAGAGCAACTGTGAGCAGTGTCTGGCCAACACAACTGCAGAGCAGAATCAAATTTACGGCTTCCTGGGCAAAGCAGGGACCACTGTCTGGCCTGGTGTAAATCACCATTGCTCAGATGAAATCAATACAGTGCTGGGATGTCTTGTGGTGTTGTTGGAAGTCTGGCAATATTTGGTGCCTTGCTTAGAGCCCCAAGTCTTGTCTCACGTGGATGCATAAAAATCTCAGCTTTAATTTCCAAAAAGCTTTGTACTTGAGGGGAAAAGCTTGATATTGTGACCCAAGCACTCTGCGAGGACTTGAATATCTGAAGGCAGATGAAACAACAACAACAAAAAGAATATAAAAAGGGGGAGAGATCCACATGAGTTCTCTGCTACACTTTCAAACTTTCAAAATAGCCTCATTATTCTGGAGGCCCTGGTGGCTTCTCTGTTATCTGGGTTGAAATTAAATTTAACCATCTTCAGTGTCTTAGGATTTGACCTAAATTTCCTTAATACAGTAGCATGGGTATGGCAATAAATTCTTGCCATTTTCTATTAATCATCCCTCTTTGGGCTTCTTTCCCCCTTTTCAGTGATTTTAGTGTATTTCCAACTAAAACAGAGCAGCTGTGATCTCACTAGCTCAGAAGGAGTCAAGGTTTGTAAGTTTGTAGCTATTGATAGTTTTTCATGTCATCCCAATACTTAGACATACAAGGCAGTTCGTGTGCATGTGTAAGGAACAATTACACGAAGTAGCAGTCACAGGAACCACATTTTTGGGAAGATATTTCTTTCCTGTCTAGCTATGGCCTCTGTGGCAGGCACTTTAGCAGCTGTCAGAGAGAACTCTGAGGATGCTCAGAAGTTTAGCAATGGGACATTTCCAATGATCTTGCTGACCTCACATGTCAAACACAATCAGGCCAGCACACGGAGCAGTAGCTGCCTGGAGCTGCCAGCCTGCTCCAGACTGACAGCACAGGGAGAGCTCTGCAGCCTGGCCAGCCCCAGCAGGGCTCCTGAGACAGGAGTGGCTGCTGGGGAGGAGAATGCACAGGGGGATTTCTCCTACCAGAGTTCTGTATTGCTGCTCACGAGTCTGCTCCCAGCTGCAGGCCAAGTTTTGATGGAAAGAGCAAGAATAAAGGCATTTGTGTTCTAGGGAGGGGTTTCACTGTGAAAGTTATTTGTGCACTGTGGCAAGGGACACCAGTGGCCAAGGACTGTCAGGTGTTCAAGCTGAATGCAGTGGGGGATGTGGAGGTGCCACTCATGCTTGCACTGGAGGTCTCGGGCAGCTGGGGACCAAAATGCCAGGCACATCTGAAAGGTGGTTGAGTAGAAAATACAAAAATCTCAACTTGCCCCAAAGAGGTGTTAATTGTCATGAAGATCTCTCCCACCATGGAATTGCAAGGATCCAGTTTAGAGATGAATATTGGAACTGCACTTCAAACTTTTAGACTATCTGATATAAACCACACTATGCAAAATTTAAGTTTATACTTTGCTGAGAATTGTATCCCTGTTACTGACCACTTCCAGATGTGAGAAATGTTACTGATCTTTTTCAAGTGATATAAACTCAGATTGTGTGACATACTGTAGGAAGGTGAAGTGCTGCAACAATCTGGATGAAAAAAGAAGCAGAGCAAATATCTGGGGAGGAGGGGAAAAGGGATGGGTGTGTGGAACAACCAGATGAGGAAACACCCTGTGTGTTTAACCTAAAATTGAATTATCCTCAGAGATCTTTACCTGGTTCTGAAACAAAGATACCTCAGCCTGAATCTGTTCTATTACAACAACGTAAATAATTACTTTGGAGACTTGTAGTGATGTAAGGTGGAAGTAATTAAAAGGAGAATTGGACTTGCTTGATGGATATAGAAGAGGCCCAAAGTTTCAAAGGAGCAGGCAACAATACTTTGTGTTTTCATGCCACTCTTCATTTGAAGTTCTTGTGTACTCACAAATAGTAATTAAGCTCCAGAGTAGCTACTTTACAGATTACCAGAATAAGGTGTAAGGAGATTACACAATCTGTCTAGATTGACAGAGTGAGTGAAAGCAGAAGGAAAAGCAGGAAAAATACTGCTTTCCTTTGCAGGAATGCAGTGACCAAAGTGCTGCCTAACACTCAAAATCCATTATGTGTTGAAACAGCATCCCATGGAATTGACAGACTGGTGCTATTTCTGCATATATCTTATGCATTAAATTATTAATTGGTTTCATCTTCCAGGATTATATTAAGATTGGCAAATAGGCCCTCAGAGACTTGAAATGCTTGTGTTGGTGCACTCAGCTACTGCACATCCCCAGCAGTTCTCAGCAGCACTCAGTCCCTCTGGGTGGGTGACCTCAACACATGTTTGATGAAGAGGAGAGTAGGAAAAGAATATTCTGAGAAGGGGACCAAGCTAAATTTTAGTTCCATAGCCCAGATGCTGCATAAATACCACTCTCAGCTCATGCTTAATTTACTTCTTTTGTAGATTAATCCATGTTTGTGTGGAATGCTTTAAACCCGTCTGCACTGATCCCAAGGACTCCCCAGGGCTGGATGATCCCACCCCATCACCCCTGGGAGCCATGGGATGGGAGTTGGCCAGCAGGTACCTGCACATGGATGTGGGAAAGGCACAGACATGTGACTGCCCTGCTGCCTTACTCAGGAGAGATCCATTTCTGCAGAGTCATTGTAAATCACCATCATTCTGCTCTGGTTTGATATCCCCCTTCATTCCTGCTGCCCTGAACACCTGACCTGGAGTGCTGTCACACCTAATTAAAGCTAGGTGGGTAAAAAAAGATTGGGCTTCAAGTGTAGCTAAACATCTTAAATTTATGTTGGGGCCAGACCTCGAGCTGCTGTATTTCAGCAAGGCTGTTATTCTATATCTGCTGAAGACATAGCTTCTGGTTTTTGATTAGCCAGAAAACAGCTTCCAAAAAAGCCTGGGAATATAATATGCTGGGAATTCTTCACAGACTGTTTTTCCATTATAACTGGCTGCCAGCCTGCTTAGGAGGCTGTCTGACATCAGGTATATCTTTCTTAGGAAGTCTCTATTATCTGATACTGGTATTATTTTTTGTGCCAACGATTGAATTAAACTATTCTGTTCTTATTTCAAAATTAAATAATTCTAATGTAAAAGCCCTGGGTGGATAATGTACTTTAATTCAGCTGGCCAAAAACATTTCTTTTGTTTTAAACAAATTAAACTAAAATTGAAATGAAAGTTTTGACAGTCAAGAAAGTGTAGTCCAAAATAGCTCACAAGTTACAGAGAGCTAATCAGGCAGATGTCTGAGACAATGGAAGTAAATACTGATCTCATTCACACTGCTCTGAACTGAGAGCTACATGATGAAAGTCCTAGGAACCCCTTTGATCAGCTCCGGGCTGAGCTCATAATCACCAGCTATGGGACAGCAGCATTTGGCTGCAAATTAAATCTCACATCTTCTCTGTAAGAAGCACCCTGTCCCACTGCAGCAGGGATTCCAGCAGCAAGGAGTATTTGGGGATTGTTTTTTGTCACTGACAAAAGTTAAGAGGAGACTGATGAGGTGTTAGGCTGAGACTCCTCAAACAAACTGATTTTTGGAAATCCTCAAACTATCAGGCTGTTCTCAGGGCTGGCCCAAGTTAGGCACCCCAGAACAGGCATGCAGAATCACTAGTCCCTTTTAAAAACCATCACTCTTCATCTGCCTAGCAGGCAGATTGGAAAATCAGGCTAATGTAGAAATATTAACTGTGAAAAGCCTTGAAAGTTGTACAAATCTAAGAAAGGTACTTATTGGTGCCTGTAAAATCTGTGTGTATAGTGCAGGATTTCTTCTTCCACCGAGCAGCAGAACATGCTGTCCTTAGCTCCCATGCCCATGAAACTGTTAATATGCTGTATTTATGAATAGCCATTAGAAAAAGAGAACTGTCTTTGCAGTTTTGGTGCTCTGCCAGCCTGCCCACTTGCCCTCATTCTCCCAGAACTGCTGCTGACTGTGCTGTGTTGCTCTTGAGGATGAATTAAGGCAGAGAAGGAAATATTTCTGATAATGATGCAAACTGAAAAGGGCTTGGTTTGCTTTAGAACTCTGCTCTAGGTTGTTTGGGAACCAGCCCAAATGGGCTTCAGCCACTCACACAGATCAGTTTGCACAAATTGCTCTCAGTGGCACCTCCTAACAGGCCTAATTAACATCAGAGAGATAATTTATTAGATATTTGACTTCACTTTGCAGTTACAGACCATGTAAATAAGAGTTACCCTGGAAACATGTTAAGAGTGACTGTGGCACGTTAATACGACCCCACTGTACTTTCAGATGGATTCTAGGAACATGTAAAAAGGTGTTGGAAAATCCACTGCTGGAACTGAATACACTGTGATACATTTATTCAGGAGTTGGATTTTGTTCATTTCAGGCTCTTTTACCTCCTCCCACACGTTCTACCTGTGGCTCTCGTCCTGGCATTCTGATGAGCACTGTAAAAATTCACGTTGGCTTTGAAAAGCAAAATGATTCTACCCATCTGTGATGATATTCACATCTACTAAAAGCTAATGAAATGGGTGGCATTATGATGTCAGGAGGAGCAGAGCCAAAGGTGGTTTTCTGAACGCAGACTCTTCATGAATCTCCCCAGACTGCCCAGCAGTCAAGGAGATTATATTCTCAACTGTTAAAGCTGTTTACACATACCAACCAGCACTGACTGCCTCTTTGTGGCAAGTTGTTTACATGAATTTATTTTGGGAAAATTCCATTAGACGGGACCAAGATTTCTTCATAAATCATTGAATTTAGCTTGTGTACTGATAAAATCTGGTTAGTCATTTATTCTTCTGAGCAGCGTTTAGTTATGAGTGTTCATTATTTGTAAGGAGCAGCTTACATGGGTAATATAAAAATAATGGATTGCCTATGGCTGTTTTCACTGGTGGATATTTTACTCTGCTGGGAAAGATGTATTAGAAAATCACCCTCCTTACCAATTCAGCTAATAAAACAAAGGACTCATTAACTGGAGTCACAGACCGAATGTATGCTCTGAATTTTGCTAATTTAGCCAGCAAAAATCTCCCAGTGAGACACTGAAGCTGCTTTGAGAGTCCTGCAGATCTGTTTGCTGTAGTCTGTGGCTGTGTCCTCTGCAGCAGTGGGGATCTGGCTGGGATATTCCTGCTGCTGCTGCTGCTGCTGCTGCTTTGAGTTGAAGCAGTCAGTGCTGTTGGATGGGGCTGCAAGCTGCTTTATTTCATGCACCAGCACAGATTTTCACAAAGTACCACTGACCACATCTCAGACATGTACAGAGTTTGGGAGGACACAAATCCATTCCTTAGTTTTGAACAAAAACTTACTCTAGCTCTGCAATTTCAGGTGAATCCACAAAATGTCTGAAAAAACAACTCTGTCAAAATTCTTTAATTTATAAAGCATATTTTCTGTTAATTTAAAAATTCATTACTAGCATTTGCTGCTTATATAGCAATAGATCATCACAATGCATTTTAAAAAGGCCCAAAAAATAAAGCCAGGAGCTAGACATCAGTTTTCATACAAACTTCTGGCAGGACCAGGATTCTGATTTCTTCATTTCAAGCAAATGGACCAAGGTCAGATTCTTTGTCAGTACAACTGGAATAACTTCTTTATAACTGTCTGCATCAGTTTACACTAACGTGGAATTTGACACATTGCCATCAAATGGAAGGTGACTTTTCATCCTCTAAATTCACACAGACATATTAATCCAACACTGAGGTTTGGCATAATCTTTAATTTTATATAGCACGTTTCTTCTCCATGTGCCTCACAAATATCACCCAAACACAGCCATGTCTGGTAGGGAAGTTAGAGACATTCCTCACTGCTCACCAAAGAAGGCAACTTAACGCCTCCTTTTATTAAAAATAACATTAATTCAGAGAGCCACAGTTTCAATTGTGTTGGAAATATTCAGTCACTCAGACTGAACGCATGAGGCTCAGTTAATGAGGTGTTTAGCTGCTCCTTCCAGAGCAGCTCCTTCTGTACCTCTGCTTCAGGCAGTCTCTGTGTCTCTTGGATGATTCCAGATATTTACCTTGAGTTAATAATTTGCCAGTCATCTTCAGAAGTTTGCTTATTGTAATGTCCAGTTTCCATAAGGATAAATGGATTATTACACCTCCTGCAAACACGGCTGTTGCCACTAAATGATAGTAAACAACAGCAGTAATGCTCAAGGGCAAGCAATATCAGAAATTCACAGGATCAGGGTATCTCCCAGCCAGCTCAGCCCTAAACTCTGCTTGTTTGTCCACTCAACTTTTGGAGCTCACCAGCCACACAAAAAAGCATTGGAGCATCCCTGAAAAGGCAGATGTGTCTGAGGCTGAGCTTGGGTGTGAATTGGACTCCAAAAGAGAAACTTCTCACTTAGCACAGTGTGGGAAGTCCTTGAGCAGCAACAAGCTTCAGGCCAAGCAGTGACTTCATTTTTTTTTTTTTATGCCCTTATTGATTGTTTGCTTTTAAGAAAAGATTCTCAGACCCAGCCCTCCTGAAGGCACTGGAGAGATCCAGGGCAGTGTGGGCAGGATTTACATGAGTGCCTCCACAGAGCTTTGCCAATGCACTTTTGTCCTGGCCAATGCCTTCTCTTCCAACCCTTGGCCCCTCCAAGGCAGACACTACCAAGTCAGGAGGAACTGAGACATATTATTAGGTGGTTTGGGGCTGTGGATCTTTGCCTGCAGAAAATGCTGTGCTTGGCTTCTCCCTGACCCAAGGCAGCGCTTCCTGCAGGGCTTCCAGAGGAGAGAGTGGAGCAAGGCTCAGTGTGACTAACAGGGAAAGGAAATGGTGGGGAAGGGCCGTGTTCCCAGCACTCATCAAAATCACCCTGGGCCAAGGATCCTGCCTGGGACTTCCAAGGGATGTTCTGCTTTCCACAGTGTGAGGAAATCCTGTGCTCCAGCCTGTTCTGGGGATAAGGACTCCTCTTGCTTGCTGGATGTGGTACCTGTGTCTTTATTTCAGGTGCTGTGCTGTTCTCCACAGTGTCCCAAGCCATCCCTAAGAGCAAGGAGAGCACTGTGGCCTTCCCTAGGGCTGGAGGTCCTGGCTGTTCCTTCCCTGACAATGCACATGGGCAGGGGCTGCTCTCTCCAGGTGCTGGGCAGGGGCTCAGAGCCAGCGTGTCCAGTGACCCCAAATACAGGAACTTTGGGTTCTGCCTGATTTTCTGTATGACTTTGGGAAAACTCCTTGGCATGTCCATTTCTCTTCACCTTTTTTTGCCTTTTACACAATCCTTAGGGATATAACTGCTTGTACTAAAGAGGGGCTGCGGTGTTAGGAATGCTGAGGCGTTAAAGGTCATGTTCTTCAAACTGGAAAATCTCCCACTGAAATGAGTAAATTCACAAACAGGGACAGTTGGATGTTTCACCCAATGGATAACTTTTAACTGATTAAAATTACAAGATTAGGGAAAACTGGGTTCCTATAAAACAACCAGAGTAAAGATAAGTAATTAGGGAAAGGCTGTCTATCGAAACAAAAACAGAAACAAAAAAAAAACAAAACAAACAAACAAAAACATCCATACGAAACAACTCACAGAAAACTGCTTCCCCTATGGTTAAAGGCACAAGCTATAAAATAGATTTTTCCCCCCCTTCACAAATCATTTAAACATAAGTAAGAAATCAGTAGCTCCCTCTTCAGAGGCACCCCAAGGAATAAAAATGCAGTGAATCATGGGTACTTTATTACTGGTCTGTGTGTCTATCTCATGGCAAGCATCAATGCCTCCCCTTACACAGGGTGCCCAGGGGGATAGAAGAATGCAGGGAATAGCTTACTAGTTTCTGTGTCTGTCTGGTGGCAGAAATCCATGTTTTCTTATAGAAGACACTGTGGTAATGCACGGGCAGCCTTTCAGTGTGTGTGTGTGTGCTTGGCTTTCTGGTGGCTGGGCACAAAGTGGGATTGAAATGTTGCCACTCAATCATTGCTGCTGTGCCAGCAAGGCACGATTTGGGCTCAGCCCCTCGCAGCAGAGACAGAAATGTTTGCCAGGCAGGTCTGTGAGGGGAGCCAAGGACAAGCATTAGGAGACTGAGAATGCTGGGGGGAATATCCAGAGTTTAATAATAGAAACAGGTATTGATACAGGGGCTTGTTCTGAGGTGTGGGATGGGGACACAGGTAGAAGGAATCTCCAGCACTGGTTTTGAGTGGCAGTGCAATAAAGCACCAAGCACCAGTGTTAGTGCAGATCACTAACACTGAGTATTCAGTGGTTTCTGAGCTGCTTCTGGGCGAATGCTGACAGCATTGCAAACCAGCAGGTCCCAATATTGCACTCCCCATGTGGCCTGGACCTCACAGACAAGAACAGGGAGTCAGAGAGGGCCAGAGCCAGCCAGCCCCAAAGGAGGAAACTTTTCATCCATAATGCTGAGTGATCTGTTAAAGGGCTTATCTCTGAAAATGGGGTTATTTTACATGCACACTCTTTCAGCAGGGGTTGTCTGGCAGGCCATGAGCATCATCCAGGGATCTCTCTATGAATTCTATCTGAGCTTTAATGCTTTGTACAGAAAGTAACCATGCTGTATCTACACTGAGGTGTAGATATACACACCTGAACATCTACACAGGGAAGAGTAAAGATATTTATTACTGGGTAATTATAAATAGCTGATGGGAACAGAGACCAGTCCAGCTGCACTCAGCATGGGATCATTTACCCTACCAGCACTACTCTGCCTTTTTCCTGCTGGACTCCTGTTGCCTTGTGAGCTCAGTGATTTCCAGAAGGGGCTCCTGTCTCTGCTTTACATCTCAGTGTGACACCCAGACATGCACCAAGTCTTGATTTAAAGACTGAAAGGAACAGGAATCTTGTTCATCCCTAGATAAGATACCACAGTGATGAACTGCCCTCGTTTTTAAATTTGTGCCTGTTATTTCTTGGTATAGACAAAGTCCCTAATGTTGACATTCTGATCATAAAGGGAAGAGGTTTCTAGAGACCATGGCTGGTGCTCTTAAACCTCTTGACTGCTCTTCCAAAAACTGAAGATTTTTTCTGATAATAGCAGAGCTCCAAGGTCTGGGCAAGAATAGCTTTTTTCTCCTTACTTTGGTCCATGCTTCTAGCCATCATTTCGTTATAGCAAAACATAAATTAAGAAACAAGCCATATAAAATTTTGTTCCTGTAGTGATTTATTTTACTTTCATGGTGTCTGGAGACATGATGTACTCCCATCCTCTCAGAGTGGTTATTAGCATCTGGCCATTTCTTGTGGAAAATCATAAAAATGTTTGGTGAGCAAAAGAGAGATGCTAAGTGCTTTGGTGGTCTGATCGGGGGGGTATTTAGGAAAACTGCATATTTCATTTTGAATGAAATGACTGAGCTGAAGCCTTTTCTGGTAGCAGAGACACACAAACTGCAGCAGAGTTTTTCATTTTTCTTTTCAATCATTCTTTTCATTTATAATGTCTGAATGTTTTGTATGAAACTCCTCACTGGACTGTTTTCAGTTTTAAATAACTTGTGGTGTTTTGGTGAAAGGTAAATAAGCATCCTGACAAGGCAACCATTGGAGCAGCCAAGGGCAGCTGAAATTTCATAAGAGTCAGAGGGTGAATAATTTCCAGTATTGCAGAAGATCAGGAGACAGGGATAGTGGTTCTGAGTCAAAGGACTGGGAATCAACTTTAGCAGGCTCTGGATCAGGCAAGTAAGAGAAGAACTGGCCAGCTGGGAGAGGAAAGCTTTCCAGAGGACATTGTAATGCTTCACATGTAATTTCTTGGGCAAAAAAAGCTGTAATCAAACCCTATTAGTACCAGAAATGTCCTTTTCCCCAGTGTAATAATAAACACTGAGCTTATAGGGAATTAGAGGTACCACTTCAGTGAAAACATGCTTCATTAAATCAGTTTTAACAAGAAAACCAAATTTTTCTCGTTTTTTCAGTGGTTTTGGTCTATGCAATTTTTGAAAGAAAAAAATACAGAAAGATATTCACATATTCATCATATTCAAAGATAAATACAAAAAGAGACTCTACAAATGCTAATAAAATATTTAAGAAAATGGCAAAAAATAATGCTCACTGTAAATACTCTGAGACATGGTTACTTTCATAGTTGTGTATAGAGAGGAGATTTATAAATAGCCATAAATCACTTGTGGACCAGACATGGAATTACTATCACCAGCATTGGATTGGTGTTGTTACTGCAGTGACATAAAATAACATTGTGCTGCTTTTGGGCACTCTGTAGGAGACCTTGGATCTCAGTGATGATTTATTCTGCTTCCATGATTTCTGCAATGATATTGGCTGAAGAGCTCAGTTCTTCCCCTGGGCCTTGAACTGCAGGCTCTCAGCTGGTTCAGGGTAGCACTGACCCACAATTTGGGGACTCTTTCCATAGCTCTGAGCAGGGAATTGCCAAGGGAAGATGAAATTCCAAGTGGAGGCTCAGACCTTCCTGTATCTGCCAGTTGTAACCCAGAGAGAAGATACCTTAGGGAGAGTACAAAACTTGCAACACACAGTCCATATTTTGTGCATATTCTGAATTTGTCCACATTCTGTACCAGTGAATATTCCACAACCCCTTTCCCCAGCAGTCCCCATTTTCTATCTGTAACTAATGTATATGCATACACATGTATGTTTTGATTTGCCACTTCATTTAACTCCTCTGTGCTAAGAGAAACACTAATATTTATTTCAGAGCACTGTAAAGCTTTTTTCCCTGCAGTGTCTGCTCTCTGATTCCAGGAGGACACTGTCATGTGAAAGAACCTATTCAAAACCCATTGCATTCCCATCCTTTTAATTTATGCAGTCAGATTTATACTCTGACTTCACATATCAGTTCTTGTCTGCTCTTGAGTTCATTTGCTTTCAGAGCAGACAGAGCTGCTAAAGTAGCTGCACACATACCAGCCTTCTTCCACTGGAATGATATTGTCCCTAGGTGGGTTTCCCTTTAATTGCCACAGATCCTCCCAGAAATTCTGGCAGAGCACATCACAAGTTCAGCAAACGAGAGACGATTGGATGATAAAAGCCTGTTTGTGCTGCTCTTAACTCAGTGAGAGTAAAAGCTGATTCTTCACATGCCCAAAATGAAATTAAGGGGGCTACTGAAAGAGCTCGTGGTTGCACGGTCACTTTAATCTGGCATAAATCTGGCTGCTGCTGAAAGGGGCTGCTCCACCCTCTCCCTCTGCACCGAGTCACTTCTTTCACCCACTCTTGTCTGGCACCAGTGTCTGCCTGGCTGTGAAAGGGTTGGACCACAGGACCCACCTGAGTATCAACTCAATCACTTGAACACTTTTTTTTAATATATCAGTTTCTCGGGGTGGCAGAGGCACATGAATTCTTGTGCTGGGGTGAGTGTGCAGGGATGGGTGTCTGGGGGAGCAGGGAATGGAAGAGCTGCTTCTCCAGCAGCAGCCCAAAGGGCCATTGAATGATGGCCTGATAGACCAGCAGCATCCAACCCACAAAAATGAAACCATCCAGGCAAGGCTGTGAACTTTTCACATTTCTTGGCAACTCTTCTTCTCCTTTCTCATAAGCACCTTCCCATTTCTCAGTAGCCACTCGGCACTGAGGTTTGCAAGCACTTTTTGTCCTAGGAATCTCTTTAGCAGTAAACACAGTTATCTGTGTTGCCTTCTTTTTTCCATTTGTAAAGTCTGCTATCCCCTAACAGCACTACTCCCAGCATGTCAAATTAATTCAAATTTCTTGTTGTTCTCTTTTTGATTTTCCTTTTACCACAATGTGCATGCCATCCTAAACTTTTCCAGAGACCAGTCAACCAAAGAAAAACAAGGTATTTTTCCAAATTATCCGAACAATGAGCATTTCATTTCTGAGACACGTCCCAAAGACCATTACCCAGTTCAGTGTAATACTGTCCCAGCTCTGTTAGGCTCAGGGGCAGCACACACTTGAGTTGTCCCAGGAGCAAAGCAGTGCTTTGGTTGTGGCTCCTGGGTTTCCTCCCTTCCAAAAGCAGCAATCCATGTTTGCATTGTGCTTGGCTCCGGCCGCCTTCCCCTCCTGGCTGCCTTGCTGTGCCAAACCAGAATTCCTCAGCTCCCCTTCCCAGCCCACCCCATCCCCACCCGTCTGTGTGGGAACGGGGAGGCCCTGCTGGGACCTGCCACACCAGCAGCCAGGGCAGGAGAAGAGAGGGGAGACTCCCACTGCCAAACCCTGCCAGGGGAGAGAAATTCCCGTATCCACTGCTGGGACGGTGCTTCAAACCCACAGCAATGGGAACTTCTGGAGCATCTGTGGCTTCTTCTTTACTGTGATGGAAAAAGCCCCTGTGTGGGGCACATTTGCACAAGACTTGACACTGGAATGTGCTGAAAAAGTGAAGCACAAAACCCAGTAACAGAACAAGAAAAAATGTAGGATCATCCTGGAAAGACAGAAATCTTCCAGGTCAGTGTTTTGAATTTGTCCATCCTCGTTTCAGCTTCACCACAAAGCTGATGGTAATTAGTGCTGGTTGCACCTTGTGAATGCAGTTGTCTGGTGCAAAACACCCTGAACTCCACAAGCTTCATTCTGTGCCACTGTTTTTATTGTACTGGGGAGTCTGGGACTTGTATCCCCCAAAACCTGCCCACTCCAAAGAACAGCAGGATTTGGGTGTGGATTGTTACACTGGTGTGTCGCAGTTTTTCCCCTGCCACAGTGGAGAGGGCTATGTGGTGATGTCCATGGAGCCAGTGATCTGTCCAGCTTACAACAAATGAGGGTCTGGCCATTAAAATCCCTTACTGGAGTTAAAAAACTATGCTGAAACAAGGTTTTATTTTTAGGTGAAACCTCTAAAGTCAGCTTGCCATGAGGAGTTCTGACATTCTGCTACCGGCTTGAAATACTTGCACTGTGAAGATAAAACTGCAAATTACAGTAAGGCTTAAAGCTTTATGTAACTATGCTCTGAGATAAATTATACACAATTTAACAAATGTTCTATGAAACAAATGAGTTTTCTGCAGAGAATTGTCTTTGTGGTTTTGGTCAAAACACAAGGGAAACGTCCTTAGCTTTTTATTTGACAAATTTTAGAAGAAATGTGCTCTTTCTTGCCATTTTGGTTTGTTGGACTTATTTTGATAGCTTGCTTGAAATGATTTCTTATTTTTTGAATTGCTCTGGTCTGCTGTTTTCCCTCCCTGCTCTTGAAGCTAATTTCTCTTTCTTTCTCTCAAAAACTGATTGCATTTGTATCATCTTCAGACAGGTCACAGGAGGTACCCTGAATGCACAGTGGATATGTTGCACATCTGGTTTAAATCCTCCTCCCCTGAGCCACTTCCCATCACACAATGCAGGATTTCTGTATCATTGCCATATATCAGAACACAAAGGACACACAGACAGTGGAGCTAAGTGGACACAGTGCATGAAACACAGCTAAAATCTCAATTAGTTTAATATAGCCACTTCTCTTTTATGCACAGTTCCCATTTTGTGCAGTAGAGCAGTACCAGACTAAAGAACTGCAACACAATGTAAAGTTTTCCACAAGGCATAAAAGGCCAACAAACTCAGTGTTCTGGGTTTTCTTTGCAACAGCTTTCTGGCATTTGTATGTAATCCTGAGAGACTCATTTTAGGGATAGAAAAAAGAAATTTCTATTTAGACAGAACTTGCGTTGGTCTCTCATTTTCCATGACATGGACTAGAAGAGGGGCTGCTATACTACCTGTTATTTGTAGGTCATTTCTCAGGGACCCTTGAGCCTGGGACTTCAGCAGAGGGACAGCGTGTCCTGTAGGTGACAAAGGCACTGGAGCTGCCTTCAGATCAGCATCCACTGCCCCTTCTCTGTCAGCCCATCTGCTCTCCTCTTAGGAGATGGGAGAATCTTTCTTGGTCAGCACAGGACAAGAGCTCTGGATCAGTGTGAAAGGACTAAGCCAACAAAGATCCCTGAGGCACCACAGGCCAGGAGATCCTCAGAGCAAGGCAGAAGGAGGCACTTCATGCTGCCTTGGGCTCCTGTGGGTCTGGCAGTCTGCAGAAATTGTTTATCCCATAGGCAGGTTTGGTTTGGGTGTGAGCAGCAGCAGCAGCAACTTCCTAGAGGTTCATCTGAAAGTTTGATCAGCTCAGACCTGCTGGGTGTTTCAGCCTTCTGCAGTGGTACAGCCAGTCAGGGCTGAAACAGAGGGATGGGCTGCCAGGCTCACAGCCCAGCAGACAGGGGTGCTGGGCAGCCCCAGAGCAAGGGGGAACTGGAGTGTGCAGCCCCTTGTAAACACCCTGGGAGTCTGCAATGTCACAAGGCAATCTGGCAGCCCAGAGACCAGAAATCTCTGCTTCCATAAACTCTGGGGTTTGGGAGAAAAAAAAAAGGAAAGGCCCTCTGAGTGTCACACCTGGGCCCTGAAAAGGTGTGGCAGGAATGGGAGCTCATCTAGTTTCTTGCAGGGATGGAACGTTCTGGGAAGGGCAGCACCAATTTTCCATTGTCTCCATCCCTGCATCCCTCCACCCCCCAAACCGACGTGCACACCTGCACCTCCACACTCCCAGCTCCACTCTGCTTTGCCCCTGGATTGAATTAAGCTGAAGGATCAAAGAGCCAAACTGGGACAGTTTCCACACAGAGCATAGACCGAGGCTGGCTGCTCTCAGAAGCCAGCCCTGTGTTTGTCCCTGCTGGCCTCCCCTGATTCAATCACAGCACAGCCCAAGCTCTGCTGTCCCAGCCCCAGCGCCTCCCATCACAGCCCCATCAGCTTTCTTCCCACTCAGACTTCTCCCAGCTTTGCCCAATATGCTCCAAAATGCCAGGAAGTTCAATTCTCCCTTTTTTATTTCTTCTTTTTTTTTTTCCTGGAGTTGGCATTGAAGCTGGAAGAAAAGACTTTTCTGTCTGGTCAGAGAGAGGGAATATCTGTTCCAAATGCTTTTAAAATAGGCACATCAAACTTTATGATACTCTCTCTGAAACAGTGGATTCTATTTTCCCTACATAAAATTTGGAGCAGTTTTCCATGCCCACATCCACGCAGCCTGTCTTATTCTTGGGTTTGGGGAGGCTGAGTCTCCATTAACTGAGCAATGCATGGTTTCTTTGGGTAAACTTGCATTTTTGAAGGCATTAAATCTTCTATTTTAAAGTGAGCTTCTGTGGAAAGCATGGCTCTTGGTAAATAATAATACACAGTTACAGAGTTAAATGCAATTCTTAAGCAGAATTAAGCCACTTTATTTACAGATTTCGTCAGAGCATGCAGCCCATTATTCCACCCTAAAAATTTTAGGAGGATCAAGGTGATGTATTTATTGTTCCTAAGTACCCCACCCTAATACCAATCAATTTGGGCAAGGGCTGCATTGTCCATGTGATAGAGACCAGGAGGTGAGGCCTGCAGGCAGTGAACTCTGCTCCTGAGGCTAATGAAGTGAACAATGTCTGAGTGATAACATTATGATAACATTATGCTAAATGCTGATTTTCTGTAACCACCACGGCTCCTTTCAACATCCAGTCAGCTCTGTGCATGATGCTTGTGTTATACACAGAGATACCCAAATGGATCTTTAGATCCAAATCTCCCCAAATGTGGAAAACAAAAGAAATGCACTTCAACTGATCATCTCTTACTGAAAAAAAAAAAACAAAATATGAAGATGAGCTTAAGATTTGGAATAACACTGGTGCTCCAAACTTTTTGTTTCATGGTGAGCCAACACTGGGCTGCCCTGCTGCTTTAATGGAATAAGGAGAGTTTTAATACCTCAGAGTTCATTGAACCTCCTCTGCTTTTTACTGTTTTTCATTTTAGTGCACATCTCTACCCCCAGACCTGAAAAAGGATTAAAATGCCAGATAGGAGACAGATCACTCAGCATTTCTAATCACACACCAGAAATCTCAAGATACATAGTTCTCACAAGATTTTCTACTCTTTGTAGACCATAAAAGGCTCAAATAACTGTCTAAAATTCACTCTGATCTCTTTAGTCATTAAAAAATAAGTTTTCACTGAGAATCTAAAGTAGGCTCCTACTGCAGCAATCACATTCAATCAACCCAATTTCACTCCACTGCTTCAGAAATTATTTATGCATTCATTCACTGGAAGCAACAGAAGTCTTCATTCAAAACAATATTCTGACAATTGAAAGAGGGCTGGAACTATTGCAAAAGGGAAAAAAAAAAAAAAGCCCTGGAGTACTGCAGGGAAACATTTCTATACACGTTATATCATAATTTCAGATGGTTATAGGCATTTTCTTAGTAACTCTTTTTCATATTCATGTTTCAGAAATGCTCCAGAGCAGCTGTCCTGTCATTGTGAGTGGAAGAATGTGCTAAACTGCTCAGCCTCCCTGAGAAGCAGACAAATACTGAATCATCTAAACTGCAAACTGGTAAGTTTAGCATTTTCCATTACCTTCATCACTGTGAAACTGAATTTCAAATAAAGCAAGTGACTGACTTGCTTTCAGGGAGCTTTCTGGAACTTCCAGTCTTGGTAAATAAGAACTTCTGGTGCATGTTTTCCTGCAAGGTAAATCTGATAGAAAGAGCCAATTAGTTGAACTGTCAAATTGCTTAGTGGCATTAGTGTAACTAATTCATGTCCTATTTATCTGTCTGTGATAAAATGTTTTGGCCTTGCTAAAGAAGTTGATGCTTTCAAAAATTTTAGTCTTTCCCTTTTTTCAAGGAATTGTTGTGTATTTAAATTAGAGCACAGATTATTTATTTGCTCTTTAGAGAGAGACACTACATTTCTGGCCCTGGGCACAGCCTGCATTTTCAGTACACTTTGTACAGCACCTAACACACAGTTCCCTCTGCTGCTAAAGATAATAAATGTAGGAAGATAATGTCATGCCTTGAAGAGTGATGATTTTGCTTATTGATCAGTCTGCAGCTTAGTTTGGGGTAACTGAACATGGATCAAATGATCTAATCTGAGAGGGAACAGCTTGTGCAAACACACAAAATCTTCTGTTAGCATCTGTGTGTGGATGGCAGGCAGTGAAAAGCCACAAACCACTACAATGTGCTTGTAGGAACTTTCAAGCATTTCTTTCTGTGGCATAATGAAGCACAACCACACCTCCACCCACAGTCAGAGCAGTCTGCAACCCAGAGGGGGAAAAAATCAGCCATTTGCTGAAGGTCTTTATTTTATGGGTTAGAGGTGACTTTTGATTTGGATCAATTGAGCTGAGCATTGCAAGCAAAGGTGTAAAAAGCCAAGTGGGAGGAAGAGGGACGTGGTGCTTTCAGTCCCTGTGGGCTGTGATCCCGGTTGAGTGCAGAAACAGTGGCATCTAGTGGGCAGCTCCTCACTCGGGAGAGGCACGGGATGTAAAACAGGGCAAGCACTGCAGCTCAGGACTGTGCTGATCATGGCTCACAACACCGGCTAAAGGCTCCTAACACTGCACCATAATTTCTTCCCCTGTGAAGTGGGAGAGAATGTGGATCAGTGATCAGGAAGTTCTTCACCTTTCTATGTCCCTGGTTTTCTCTTTGTTAATTAGACTCAGTAATAATTAACATTTTGTTGGCAATACCTTTGTCCCTCATGTGGAAAAGCAAATTTGAAAGCAATGAACAATCTCTGTTTCACATTTGCCTTAGGATTAGCTCAGTGTTACTGAGAAGAATTGAGTAGAACCTTCTACTTAACCTTCCTGGTTACCTTAAAAATGACTGAGTATAACTGGGTGGGAGTTCTTTTATTTCAAAGTACTTGAAAATTGACTTTCACAGGGTGAAAGTTGACATAATTGTCATCAAATGAATTTTTCACTGTGCAAATAAAAACAGAGCCAGAATTTCACCTAATGACTTTAACTCAGAGATATGCAAATTTAGATCTCTGTATTGAGAGAGTTATGAATGAATCACACAATAGCAGCCTGATTATACTTTTTCACACTCCCAGATTTAATCTATGATTTATCTTGGCAGTAGGGGAAAGCAAGCCTTTGGTGCTTTGGGATTTAAATTGTTTCCTTGGAGTCATATAGGAGAGCTGTTTTACTGGAAGGAAAGTATGCCAGAAAAACTGTTGATCTATTCCAGCCTATCAAAAGCTCTGTAGCACTAATTACCGCATAGATATTCATAAAATTGTGGTTTATTTTGCTCCCAGTCCTCAGGCTTCAAGTGTGACTGCAGTGAGGAGCTCTGAAAGTCACTCTGCTCCATTCATAAGTAATTCTGTTGCCATTGCAGATCACAGCAGTCATTTAAGAGCCATCAAGCAATTGTTTATGTTGTTTTGCAGGCATCATGTGCTCCCCATCTGACTGTACAAGATATTCTTTTCCAAGGTATAAGTTAGAAAGGCACACAGGCAGGGAAGGATTGCCTGGATTCATTTGCCCCTCCTGGGCAAATTTTCCCTACAAGGGAAAGGGATAATTGTGCAGAGGAACTACACAATTATCAGCCTGCACCACAGTGCTTCCCAGCTGCTGCTCCTAGAAAGTCCTCTGATGTTCCCTTAGTACTTCACAAAACTGAGCCTCACTTCCAGGGAGTTTCATCAGAAAATGGGATGGGAGACTACGGGAACAAAATCATCTGCAAATGGAATTGAGTCAAGCTTTTATTATGAAACAATACATGAAATACTCATCAGGCAGTAAGACATAGTGTTACATAAATGTTGTGTCTTCATGTCTTGTTATTTAACCTAGAAAACTGTAATTAAGGATTCCTCCAAAGCCAAGAAAGCTGGCCTTCTCTTCATGTTGGTATTCTGCAATTTTCTATGGACCTCTCCCTCCAAGTTCCTTTTGCTTCAGACAGTCTAAACCTGTGCCCTTAAAAGGATTCTCCAGGACTAATCAGTTGCCCATACCTCAGAAACTGTGGAAACCCTCAATTCAATTATTCATGCATGCAATCATTGCTGGTAGAAAATACATGTTGGTCTATAATTCATCAAGCCACTCAGAGCTGGAAGTTCTGCTGTATCATGAGGATTGCACTATACTGCAGAGAGGTTCTGCTCTACAATGAGCACGTAGCCAATGCAGGAATAATCTTGTATAAATCCATGTGGAGATCTGCAGAAAAAAACAACCAACAGAATATCAAAATCCATGCTGACACTGGCCATACTAATAACATCTTAAGGGCTTTAAATCATGTAAATACTTTTCTAACACTAATTCTTCACAGTGGCCTGGGAGCAGCTGTTGGGAAGAAATCCTGTAGCTAAGTGAGCTGGCCTTCAATTGTGTCTCAGCTGGAAAATTTTTTGGACACTTCTGTTCCCTGCCCCTGCCCAGCTGCCCAACACCTTTCTGCTTTCCCCAGACTTTGGTTATTCCCTTCTCTCCCAGCGTGTGGCTCAGCCTTTCATTATGGAGAAAAAAATATGCACTGTAGAAGAAATATATATATATATGTATATATGTATATGTACCAGTTGCAGGGCAGGCAAACCCATTAGATTGGATGGACCAGATCCCTGTTGCAGTGTGGGAGGCAGTGAGGATTTAACCAGTGCTCAAGGAATTGTTCTTCTGATCTCTGCTCCAGGCGCTGCAGGTAAAGCATATACTCCTATTTAAAAAAAAACAAAACAAAACAAAAAGGAATTCAATTGTGTAATCACTCAATTCTAACGTCAGGCCAGGGACCCAGGATAATTTTACAGCTGATGTAAGAGCCATTAATTTATCCCTTAAAATAATCAAATATAATGAAATGGTGTTGGTAGTCAGCTTGCCCCAGCCTCGCAATACTTAATGAATGACATCATCTCCAGATTAGTAAAGGTGTTGAGCAAAATTATACAACAATATTCAAAAATTAGGAATTCTGTATACACATTTCTTATTTACATATTGACACAGAAGCCTTTGTTGGGCCTGAGGGTACAAAGGATTCTCACAAATAGGTCTGTTACAGCCCCTTTTGAAAACTGGTTCCTGCTGCTTAAAGAATATTAACCCCTTGCAGGATCATGTGGCAGGACTGAAGGGTTCTAGTAGGCAGCACACATCCATGCTGACTGGTGATAAATAAAATAATGTGAATTTCCCACACCAATTTATAGAGAGAGGCTTTGGTCTCAGCAACAAATTTATTGAAGTAAAGTGGGCTGTGTACCAAAAACCTGACCTCCATCAGGGGCAAAATTTACCCTTAAAACATCCCAATCCTATTTGGCTCATAAACTTTGTGAATACCAGATACATTTATTCACAATAATCTCCCACTGCTTTGCACAGTGGGCACTGTTGGAATGGAAGCTCCTAAACCCTTTGCACTGGCCAAGGATCCCAGATCCTGCCTTTCACTGGGCTTCCTCTCCTCACAGCCCTGGAGACTTGGCTCATATCTCTGAGTAGAGACTGCCTTAGGAACTGACAGGGAACAGAACTGTGTGACTGAGAAGATGCCTCATTATCCACAGCAGGATCTCAGTCAAAGTAAGTTTAAAACACACTGATAACATAAATTACATTTTTTTTAATAATCAAAGGAAGCTGATCATTCTGCCTGTAACTGAGCAGTTTTTGACTCAAGCAGCCCTGTGGAAGTCAAAGAGTGTCACAAAGAATTGCAAATTACATTCCCCAACTCAGCATGATCTGGCCCAGCACAAACAGCTTTTGCTTAAAAGATGTGGAGAGGTGGGTTCATCCCAGCATTCATTTCATTCTGCTACAAAGCATCCATACAAAATCAGTTTTTCTCCTTGAGACCATGTGCACAAGCTGTGCACAGGGATGCAGCAGCCATGCACCTTCAGTCACATGGAAAATCTGCACATTGCACAGGGCAATGAGGGTTGTTTTTTCATCAGATGTTTCCTTTTCTACTGAAAATCTTGACATTTAAGGAGCAAAATAAATATTCTTATGTTTGGATCTTCTTAGAGAGGATCAGCTTTGCTTTCTAGATTAAAAATAAAAGAAAATAAATGAAATAAGGTTGGAATTTTTCGAAAAGTGTTTGCTCCTAATCATGGTAGGACAGAGAGCAGCAAGGAAAGAGCAGCAGAGTCAGAAATCCAACATTTCTTTAGCCCTGAATCCCTCCTTTCCCCAAAGAGATTCACAGAATTCATAAGGATCACCAAGTCCTCAAGGACAACCTAAACCACAGACTAAACGTTGCTTGCATGTTTGTAGCTTCTTGCCATACAGGAATCACCTCAATCCAACTGTTCTGCTGCTTCATTTATTCTGTATTCAATATTTGTTATATTTACCACATAAATATATATACCTTAATCATGGTGGTATATTAAGCATGAGCAGAGATGGGAGCTGTATTCCTGCTAATTTGCAAAAACGACAAAGCCCATTTAACAACTCAGAAACCAACCCAGTCCTGAGTGTTGTGGGCAGCAGTGCAGCCTTCTGGTTTTTGGCTGTGCTGTGCAGTTTTCAGAGTGCAAGGCTGTCAACAAGCCCAGAGCAATGCCCTTATACCAGCTTTGGTTTGAGTGTGTTCACCCAGGGTTGGGCAGATGGATTCTTTTTGGCTGGTGTATGTTACCCACTGGAAAGGGAAAACCAGGAGCTGTTCCTACAATCCTGCAAGGCACATGGAGCTCTTCTCATCCTGTGGAGTCCAGGAGTGCTCAGCACCTTGCTAAACTGAGCCCCTGTGCTCATCACAGGCCCTTGTGTGCTCCTGCCTTCTGTGGGCATTTTGGCTCCGTTTATTTACTTTGGAAAGAAATAGGCAGTAGTTTTAAAATATCTTAAGTACCCTTGAGAAGTGCAGGATTATGTGTTAGGTCTTGTCAAAGCAAGGAAAACAGAAGGCTCTTTAATTCTTTTACTTTTTCTTTTGTTGTAATGGGGTTTAGAAATAATTTAGATATTGTATGCAAGCCCAAAGCTGTTGCATTGAGCCAGCAACTAAAAACTCCTAAAATGTCATAAAAAACCATCCCATCTGTAGCATCCATAAGTAAGTCAATGAAAATAAGTGATTTTTAAAGCTGGCTGAGAACTACCTCAGTCTCCAGACTGACCACTGACACCTCCATCTCCTCTCTGCCTGCAGTGCAAAATGTACTGTAAGCAGAAGATATTTCCTGTTACTTAGTTTTTCAGGGGCAAGCTGATGAAATCCACGTCTCTACAAATGAAATGCCACTTTCTTCTCAATAATTTGATCAGTATTTTTGAGCCATGATAAATAATCTCCTCATTCTGCAAGTGAACATTTCCTGAGCAATGCTCAGCACTCAGAATGCTTTTAACTGTAATTGAAAGAATTTAAAGGGTTTTTTTAATATTTCATGGAAGGACTCAGCTGCTTTAAAGGGTGATATTCATAACATATTGCCTGGAAGCAATAGAAATTTAATACTAAGCACAAATGTTTTGGGGGATTTGGTGTTGGCTTTTTTTAGTTAATGTGATTTAATAGTAAATGTCATAAATCACCCTCATTGGTTCATCAGGGAAACCAGCTTTTCTTGGTCTGTCTTCACGACGAGTCCTCAGCATCTGTTTGGCATCTTTTTCAGACAAAATTGGTGAAGTGTCTAAAGAGAAAACAGCAGCAATTAGTTCTGAAATGATAAAAAATCAGTCTTTTATCTATCAGTGGTGAAATGAAATGTCTCCAAACTTGATTTTTTTTCTGTATACAAAGTGTTCTTTCATTACTGCCCCTTCCCAGGGG
Organism: Cisticola juncidis; assembly: GCA_013400215.1. Lineage (NCBI taxonomy): Eukaryota > Metazoa > Chordata > Aves > Passeriformes > Cisticolidae > Cisticola > Cisticola juncidis. The sequence continues at coordinate 301,225 of VXBR01004638.1, read as the reverse complement.
ATATTACATTCCAAGAGACAGAAGTGGAATTTTAAACCATGTTTATACTTGTGTTTTCTCTTGTTCTAGTATGAAGCAATGCCCACATATTCATGTTACTATAAAATGAGCAAATATAACAGCACCATCAAACCACTGGCATTAGTTGCTCTTCCAACTCTTTGTTCTTTTCGGTGTTGCTTTATAGGATTTTTTTTTTCAAAGTAATGAGTTAGATACATTGCAAAAAAGAGATTGCATTGAACATTCCACTTGCAAGACCCTGGTAAAATAATATTAAAATAGTAAGCAAGTAAAACTAAAATTTTGGGGGATACAACAAATGACTACAGTGTGGTAATGCAGAGAGTCAAATATCAAATACAACATCATGATTGTTAAAAATCAAATGATGGCAAGCCTGCAATATAAAAATAGTTGAGTGTTAAAACTTAAATAGATGAAAATATATGAATAATGAATACTAAAATAGAAGGTTGACAAATTAATACTACTTACATGTTCTGCTCTACACACATATGCAGGTCTGTTGATATAAACTCCTACCTGTAACAGTGATCAGCAGGACCAAAAAGGAGACAATCAAAAGAAACTTCTTCATTTTGATTCTGCTTTCTCTCAGTCTGTTCCAAAATGAGCAACCCTGACTGAGGCGTTTGCCTATTTGAAGGAGCTACGTCAGTCACAAATGTTTGTGTCTGCTTTAATTTGAGTGATAGTATGATTCTGAAGACATCTGGTCTGAAGGTTTGAATTAGTCTATTATCTGCTCACACATTCTCTGCATAACTCTTTTCCTGAGGGAAGGAAAATAGAAGGCCTTTTTTTCCACCTCAGGCTTCAGAGCTACACTGGGTATTTTAAACTTGTGAAAATAAAGCTTACCCCCTTATATTTAGCATGGCAAGCAAAGGTTTTTGGTGCCCAAGGTAAACTATTGTTTTTTAAACAAAACAACTGCCCAGTACTGTTAATCTCAGAAGCAGCTGGAGAAGGGTCCCTTTGTCAAAGATTTTCTCTAACTTTGCTCCAGCAGAGAAGTATTTACTAATGGGGTTTAACTCCAGCAAAGCCAAATTATGACTGCTGAGAAACACAGCAGAGCTTTCTACCAAATTAACAGAACCACACAAACAAAAACCCACATAATTCTCCTCCTTTCAGGACAAGTCAGTAGAAAATGGGATTGTAAAGCATATTAAGCATAGTGTTAAGGATGTAGGTTAGCAAATGTCACTGCAGACAGGTAGTTTGGCCTTGAGAAATCTCCCGAGCTCTTCTGGGCAGAGCTGTGCTGAACACGGTACCAGCAGCACCAATCTGTGGGGCATCAAATGCATCCCTTCAACTCTAAGGGTAAAATAGGGAGTCAGAGTTCATCCTTGGGTCTTAATGAGAGAAGTGAGGAATTTCCTTGGAAACCTGAGTGTTGCCCAACTGTGCAATGTGTGCTTTTTTCAGTGTTTTTTTTTAAGATGCCAAGACCCCAGAATCCAAACAATTTTGTATGTGCTGTATGGATTTACATCATTGCTCACTATACTGTTTCGAAAGTGCAAAACCCTGTAGGTTCTAATGACAACCACTCTTTAGAACTGCTCCAGGGGAAACAGTCAAACACATAATCACAGAACAAAATTATGAGGGGAAGGCATTTATGGTTGGGCAATAAAGCACAACCACGGGGAGGACAAATAAGAGGCACAAAGGCAGGAGTCGGGGGAACCTCACTGCTCTCTAGAAGCTGAAATGTTGTAGTGAGGGGATTGGGCTCTTCTGCTGTGCCCACAGAGGACCAGGGCAAACGGCCTCAGGCTGAGACAGGGGCGATTCAGATTCAGTATTTCCACTTTTGGGAAATATTCCCTTCTTTGGGAAGGCTGCCCAGGGCGGCGGTGCAGTCACCATCCCTGGTGCTGCTGTGCTTTGCGGTCACAGCGCAGCGCGGGGTGCGCGGCCGGACCGGGCGATCCCAAAGGCCTCTTCCAACCCCGATGGCTCCGTGATTCCCCGGCCGAACGAAATTATGGGGGAAAACATTTATGGTTGGGCAATAAAAGCACAAACACGGCGATGACTCGGCCCCAAGCCAGCACGGCCTTCGCCTCGCGTGTGGGCCCGGCGGAGCCGGAGCTGGAGCCGGAGCTGCAGCGGAGCCAGGCACTGTCGCGGCCGCCGAGCGCCGCCGGCGACATCGCCGNGGGGTCGGTGCCCGGCGCTGAGCGGGGATTAGAGGATGGTGCGGGAAGCTGCGCCGCGGCTCCCTGAGCGAAGGGGCCGCTCCGGGGCTCGCCCCGCCGCCTGCCCGAGAGGTGCGAGGGGGTAGGCCGGGGAGGCGCGGGGATGGAGGGCTCGGGCGATGCCTCCCGGGCCGTGGCCGACTGGCGCCTGGCCGTGTGGACCCTGTGCTCCGTGCTGCTGCCCGTGCTCATCACGGCGTGGTGCAGCTTCCAGCGGTCCCGGCGGCAGCTGCTGATCCGGGACATCTTCCGCAAGAGCAAGCACGACTGGCACTACACGGACCTGTTCGGGCAGCCCTCGTACTGCTGCGTGTGCGCCCAGCACATCCTGCGCGGCGCCTTCTGCAGCTGCTGCGGGCTGCGCGTCTGCGAGCGCTGCCTGAAGAAGGCGGACCAGCGCTTCCTCTGCAAGGAGATCACGATGAGGGCCACGGCGGGAGCCCCCAGCTCCATGCCGCACCACTGGATCAGGGGCAATGTGCCCCTCTGCAGCTGCTGCGCGGTCTGCAAACAACAGTGCGGCACGCAGCCCAAGCTCTGCGACTACAGGTACTGCAGGGCGGGCGGCTGTGGGAGCGCAGCACCGTGGCACTGCTGTGTTTTCCTCAGGGTTGTGGGAGACAACGCCCCGAAGGAGATCCTGCGGTAGTCAGATAAGATAATTTTTTAAAAACCAACTTCAAAGAACCTAAAATTAGAGTGGATGCTTGTGAGTCATAGATTAGGAGTGTGGCGTTGTGTCTCACGTCCACTCGTTCTCTTAATTGCATTACTCCAGCATGATGTGCAGGCTGTATAATTACACACAGGAGACTCTCAGTGTCCAAGAGAGTTCATATTTTACGGAATAACATTAAGTAGTTTCTAATAAATTTATCAGTTATACAGGATAGCCTGAGCAATTTCACTTGCACAAGCTCACCGTTCAGAGAACCAAAGTGTACATCTCAAAATTGGCATCTGCTCAGTATGAATAGAACAATGTCCTGTAGAGGTTTTAAGTTCATTTTTAAGGATGCTCAGAAAAGCTAAAGAGAAGTTTTACAGGCTACTGCAGTATATTGTTAAAGGTTGTGATAAGAGTGTTTTAAAAATACGATGAACCATTAAAGGGGTTGCACTGTCATTGGTAAGGCTGCTTGCAAAGTTGTCGGTGCCAAAATGCAGTGATGGGTGTCCCGGTGTGTTACTTCAGCCTGCTCAGAGGATGTCATCTTTTCAGCCTAGGTTCTGCCAGCTTTTGCTTTCTATGTGATACTGTCAAATTGCTTGGTAAGTGAGCAGAATTACAGAGAAAAAGAGCACATTATCAGAAAAAGAACCTTGGGAGTGTGGAGAGGAGGCAAGGGCAGGAATTTGGAGGCAGAGGGGAAAGGAGGGAAGAAGAGGAAAAGAGAGTCATAGTATAGGGCAAGTGTCATTGCTGCTCGAGCTGTGTGGTGGATTAGTCAGGAAGACTCCAAAAATAGCTTTCCCAGCTGCTTAAATCAAGGCTTTGGATGTAGCAAATGAGGATTAACATTCTGCAGAGACTGGAAGTGGATATTGCAGTATTTCCTCGTGTTCTGGTCTGTTTTCCAGGGCAGCTTTTAGAATAGGTCATAAAGCAAAGCAGTTTTGCATAACTAAATTGCATCAGCCTTGTACTGGCTGGTTACACAGAACCTTTTAGGTTACAGGCTTAAATGGGTATTATCAGTCTTAAGGAATGCATTAATTCATTACTGGTAACATTTTTTGAGTTGATTATCTGTGCTCTTTAAGTTCAGGTTCTTTTACAGGCTTTCAGCCTAACTTAAGATTGCAAACAGGAGCATATTTATAGCACTTATTTTTTTAAGTAAAAATAACTGAGTTAATTTAAAACTGTTGGATTTTTTTCCCAGCAGAATTCAAATACTTTCCTAGACCTGCAAGCACATGACCAATTTATGTAATTTTCTATACCAATACATAGGCTTCCAGGGATTGCATCATTTTTCCTGTAATGTGAAATGTAATGTTTAAAATATTACTTATAATGATGCATGTAAACATAAATATTTTGGCAAAAGTCTAAAATCAATGAGCAAAATCAATGTGCCCATTTGAATATTGTTTTCATGTTTTTTGGTCTTTTTTCTAGGTGTGTGTGGTGTCAGTACACTGTGCATGATGAATGCATGGTGGATAGTTTGAGAACTGAGGACTGTACATTTGGAGAATTCAAAGATTTAATTATTCCACCCTACTATTTGTCTGCAATCAACCAGATGCGTAAAGAGAAAAGAACCAGTTATGAAAAGGTAATGGCCTGCTGCCTCTTGGGTTTAGAATATACAAAAAAAAAACCCCAGATAAACCCACAGACAGGCCTTGAAATCTGAACTCAATACTCACTTTAGCAACTGTCAGATAAATGTTTCAAGGTATGTTAAGTACCTGCTGTGGTAATTCAGAGGTGTTTGTCATTTTACTGACGTGGTTGTTGAAGCATAAGCAGATGTGGATTTTTTTATCCCAAAATACTGAGATTTGTCTTAGAATCTTTGAATGTTTTGTTACTGTGTAACTTGTTGTGCTGGGCACTGCAGAATCTTCAGCCTTGGTGTTTCAGAAGTTTTTGTGTTTTGGCTGCTCCGGACTGACTGCTGGCATCCTCATTTCAGCCCTTGCAGGGGATGGGATTTGAGCAAGGCTGTGGACACTTTCAGATGTGCAGGTTTTGTGGGACTGACTGGTTTTACCTTTTGCAGGTGGTCCCTTACTGCAGGAAGCACTGGATGCCAGTGATGGTGCTGGCCAATACTCGCAGTGGAAACAACATGGGTGAAATTTTACTGGGAGAATTTAAAATGCTGCTGAACCCCGTTCAGGTATTTGCAGTGCAAAGCCACCGAAATAAAACCAGGTTTTAGATTAGAATAGATGGCACTTTGCTTATACAATGGCAGTAGGATCTTGTGGAAGATCAGTAAAGAAAATTAATATAGTTTGTTCTTTTACAAAGGAGCAGCTTCACAGAGAAAAACAAAAAGTGCAGAGGCTTCTCCCAGCCCCAAGTTTGTTAGGATTCTAATACCAGTCCTGTTTTTTTGCATACAGTAACACATGCAGTAATCCAGTTAATAAGAAGTATCTGACTTTTGAAACAGTGTACACTTTTAGAAAATGAACTATTTAAATCTTCTTTATGGGAAAGCTGTGTTTGTTTAAATCCTCATTTTATTTGTGGAAGTGTCAGCCTTGACAGTTCACATTGTGCAGTTGCTTTCCCCTTGACATCCCCTGGGATGGCTCAGGATGTTGACGTAAGGCAGGCAGTTGTTCCTTGGATTTCCTGGCTGCACCTTAATACTCTTGCTTTGGAGTTCAAAACCCAGCTTTAAAATGCAGCCTGAGAGAAATCACTGTGTGTTTGTTTTAAATGCATCCCAATAAGGCTTTAAAGAATAAACCTCTTTGTGTGCTGAGTATTTTAAAATTACCTTTATCTGAAATCTTTCATCTTTGCAGAATTCATCATCATGCTTCTAGATACAGATTTTTCCAAGGGCTCTGTCAGCTCAGTTTATCATTGCTGTTTAATCCTAGGGAGGCAGCTGGAGCTCTGTTGTGAATTTGGGAAACAAATCCTGCTCAGCAAAGTCAAGACCTCTCATTTGCTAATGTAATACTGCAAATGGAGAATCTTTGTTTTGCATTAGAGTTAACTTCCTGAAGTTATTTATCTGTGAGGCAAATCCTGAGTCATGTCCTGTGAACTTACAGAATTTCTTATTTTCCTTTTTTCTAGGTTTTTGATCTCAGCAAAATTGCACCTGCTAAAGCTCTCCAGCTCTGCACTTGGCTGCCTTGCAACGCTGTCAGGGTTCTGGTCTGTGGTGGGGATGGCACAGTGGGCTGGGTCCTGGATGCAATTGATGAAATGAAAATAAAGGTTTTGTGTTTTCAGTTAAAAGGTGAAATGAGTTTTGAGCTGCCAAAGTTCTACCCCTCATCTCTTACCTGTATTTATTGCCTTCTTCTTCCTGAATACGCTTACAGAGGAATATTTGCATAATTGCTTATTCATATTAGGGAGGGCTGTGGGAAATGCATCTAATGATTCCTCGTAGTTCAGGAAAAATATGAACACTTTAGATTCTAAATTATATTGATAGTGGTTCTTTTCTGCAAAACAAGAAGAGAGCAAGCTGCAGGATATTTTCTGCATTGTTATTTCTTCTTTGAACAGATTTATATTGTCATAAATGGTATTGCTAATATTGGCTGGTGTGCTCTGAGTGCTCCCTTCTCCCAGCACTCTCAATCTTTTATAAGAGCCTCATAATTTTGCCAGCTCTACTGGTTTAGTGCATAAATGAGTGCAGTCATTTGCTTCTGCTCCTTGTCGTCTGTTCTGAGGAGTCTGTCTGTCTGCAGCCTTCCCTATCAGCTGCAAAGGAGAAGGAGAAAAAAATTAACTGTGTTTACTTTTGCTTTGAAATGGGAGATATTCTCATTTATGGGATGCTCCTAAGAACTCCAGAGAGAATTAGGAATGGAAAATAATTACAAGGCTTTAGTGCTTTACCTAGTAAACTTCTCTAGTGCTGAAAGGAAGAAAGTTTTTATATGAAAGTTTTTGGGTTTTTTTACTGCAGCTTTCTTGTTAATTCATTAAGTGTTGTAACTGCAGACCATTATTACAACTTCCATAGTCCAACAACCTCTTTGAGAATAATTGTGTGCTGATAAAGTAGAAATAAAGTAACTACAGAGGTTAATGAATATGAATATATTGGTTCTGTGGTCCTGAGTACTTGATATATTGTCCCTCAGAGCTGATAGAGTTGATGAAATCTGGGTTTTTCTTTGTTCTGTTCAAATGAAGTCATTGGTATTAGGTAAAATACTGTAGAGATTTATCAGCAAAACCTTTTTCTTATCAGCCATAGGCTATTTGCTCCCTCCATTTATCTTGACTCTCAAACACAGCTTACCTGGCTGATAACCTTTCTGGAAAACACAGTAACCAAAGTGCCAATTTACTGCAAGTGCTTTTCACAGCTAAATTGCAAAGGCCATAGTACAGCTGAAAGAATTGTCCACCCCCCTGTGTGAGGAGAGCCAAGCCCTTGCTAAGGTGGCTGTTGTGCACAGCAGCTGTCACTGTGTGCTCAGCAGAGCTGGTTGTCACTGCCCCATGGTGGGTGACAGTCTGAAAATGAGACACAGACTTTGCTCCTTTGGTATCTGAATTTCTGTGTGTGTTGAACACTCTGGTGCTCTGCATCTGCTCAGACCTAACCTCACCTCGGTCCTGCAGGAGCACTTTGGTGTCCTGCTGCAGCTCACAGCCTTGTGTGTCACATCTCTGTGTCCATGTCCCTTCCCAGACCTAAAGCATCATTCCTGGGAGGAAACACTGTTCAGGATTCCTCATGCATCGTTTCCATGCTGTGTTTGTATCCTCTTTCCTTCTCACCATGGTTTAACATCTCCATGTGCCACCTGCTCTGCCAGCCCCAGAGCTGTGCTCTAGCAGGCTGCTGGGAAGGTGAATTTCTCTCATCTGAACATTTGGAGGCAGTGAGAGCTGCAGCAGCAGCTGATGTGCAGTGGTTTTGTGTCCTAGGGGCAAGAACGATACATTCCACAAGTGGCCATTTTACCTCTGGGCACAGGGAATGACCTGTCCAACACCCTGGGCTGGGGTGCAGGCTATGCTGGAGAGGTCCCTGTGGAGCAGATCTTACGAAATGTCATGGAGGCAGATGGAATCAGACTGGACAGGTAAGAGAAGAGATAAAATGTGTAAAAACCAGACACTGCTGTAGCTCTGCTGATAATCCATTGCAGCAGTTCCTTTACATAAACAGAGGATTGCTGCAAGGAACTACAGCATAACTGAGGTCTGAATTTAGTCTTTTAGTTTTTCTACAGAGCTTAACTCTTTCATAATTTAACTAAATTTGAATATTTTGCCATAATCCCAGTATAGATATGAGATTCCTAACTACAGCTTTGATACTGAGGACTGTGTCACAAGTCTAAGTACCAACTGTTGTTTTTCAGGTGGAAGGTTCAAGTAACAAACAAAGGATACTACAACTTAAGGAAACCAAAGGTATGGTTTGCAAGTATAAATATGAATTCTGTGGAATACCTGTATGTTTCTAATCTTGTTCTTGTTGTTGTTATCAGCTTCCCATTAAACACTCTGAATTTCAAACCCTAAAGATGATATTTAATAAAGCATAATTGGAAGTTCTGTCTTACAGGTATTCACAATGAACAACTACTTCTCTATAGGACCTGATGCTCTTATGGCTTTAAATTTCCATGCCCATCGTGAGAAAACTCCCTCTCTGTTTTCCAGCAGAATCATCAATAAGGTGTGTTTGGTAAAGTGACATTTCCTCGTTGGGATTGTTGGTTGGACTTCAGGCTATTTCTAGGTTTACATTCCTTTCTGCCATTTTAAGAGTTTGAATTCCTTTTTCTTGGGGAGGGGATTCCTTGGTAAGAGATGTTTGCAGCCCACTCATGAGTGTTCTGCTTTGTCTCTGCTTGCTTACAGAATTTGCTGTTTGCTCAGTTTTTGCTCAGAATTTCTCATTTGCTTTGAAACTTTATGAGTTAAGTGCTTATTTCCTTTTTAAGTGGAAATCTAGTTTCTTATGCAGGTTGTAGCTCATCTCATGAGGAAGGTTTAGTTGAAGGATGTGCAGATATATTATTGTGATTTAGGATAAGTTTTAAATAAAGTTTGCACAGCCATAACTACACTTAAATATTTCAGATAGTCTTCTTGTGTATTGTCTTTTTCTAACAATGTTTTCTTTTCTCCCTGTTTTGTGGGTTATTTTTTGTAGGCTGTTTATTTTTTTTATGGAACCAAAGACTGCTTAGTACAAGAATGTAAAGATCTTAACAAAAAAGTTGAGGTAAGTTTTTTAACTTGCTTATTCTCTGGACAGTCAGTGGAGCATAAAAACTTAACCTTGTGAAAGAGAAGGAGAGAAGCTTTGCTCTTTACAATATTTACATTTAATGATATTTGTGTAAGGGTCACTGTGACCTTGGAGCATTTTTGTGTTCCTTTTGCTGTCTGCAGCTGCACTTCATGGAATTCATGCCTTTGGGCTTACTGAGAATTCCTAACTTTTTTTCTGGCCTTGACTCAGTTCTGTGAGTGCAAGCCCTGATATTCAGCTATAATTTGCGATAGCACCAGAGGCTTGCATAAGTGAGAGTTTCTTTTTTCTTTTCTCTACTAACAGAAATTTACTACAGCTCAGGATATCTTGTGAAGTCAGAAAATTTTTTATAAATATAGAAAGAGAACACATTCTCTTGGCACAGGGCCAATTTTTCTTTAAGTGGAAGCCTATTAAATGCACAAAGTGAATAATTTCTATTGAAGTACTGAATATGAGCCACAGTAATTAACTTCTGCTTGTCTTTTAAAGCTAGAGTTGGATGGTGAGAGGATTGAGTTGCCCAATTTGGAAGGCATCATTGTGCTGAACATTGGATACTGGGGAGGTGGCTGCAGGCTCTGGGAAGGAATGGGGGATGAGCCTTATCCTCTGGCAAGGTACAGAGGGCATTTTTGCTTTGTGTTTTCCTTTACCCCTTCTTGCAGTGTAAGGAATTCCCTCAGTGGGCTGTGCTTATGTAGCCAGGCTTGTCTGCAGGTCAGGAGGGTTCTTTAGGTCAGGCTATCTCATATTTGTTTATTTTCCTTGAATTGGAGACTTGAAATAAAAGCATCCTGCACATCAAGGGGGTTTTAAGACTTTCTCAAAATGTCTGGCATGACAGACAGCAGTAGCACTGGAAAAAATAATTTCAAAATTAATTATTTCCTGTTGTGACTTCCTTCTTCAGAAGTCACCTATATAAATATACCCCTAGTTCTGGTACAAGGCTTACAATCCTGAATTTCTGAAAAATACTTGGGTAAGGTCCTTTACCCAAATCTAAAAAATTAGGCATTAAAAGACTTTCATTTGGATGAATATCTGACTAAAAAGACAGAAAATTGTACAAGTTTATGGAAGAGAAATCCACTGTGGGCCTTATGTGCACAATGAGCCTTGGAAAGTTATAAATCCATGATTTCCAGAAGCCAGCTGGGGTGTGCTGCTGAATTGCTCCATAGCTTGGGGTCTCTTTGCAGTTCAGTGTGATTTGTTACAGCACAAATACATAAATGTATCAGAAGCACAACATTTGTCTTCTCTCTGGAAATAACAATAAAAGCACTGTAATATTTGGGCAGAGCTCATCAGCATCACTGAAAGAAGTCTCATATTTTATTTCACAGACATGATGATGGACTTCTGGAAGTTGTTGGTGTCCATGGTTCTTTCCACTGTGCCCAGATCCAGGTGAAGCTGGCGAATCCCGTCCGCCTGGGGCAGGCACACACAGTGAGGGTAAGTGCTGCTGAGGGACCTGCTCCTGAGTTTATTTTAATACAAAATACAGAATCTCCAGCACTTAACTGCTTGGATCAGGTCTGAAGTTGCAGTTTGCAGTTGAGGTGGATATTCCTCTTGCTCATTAAAAATTAATTATGTCATAATACAGAGACCTGTGTTGCTGTGGTTGGTGGCCTGTGAGTGCCACTCACAGTCTCTCCCTGGGCAGGTTGTGAATGTGTTGCAGTTGTAAAGGTGATTTCAGAGCCCTTAGAATTGTGATTGTGTTGTTGTGTTTGGTGCCAGCTGATCCTGAAGAGCTCCAAGATGCCGATGCAGGTGGATGGGGAGCCCTGGGCACAGGGGCCCTGCACTGTCACCATCACCCACAAGACCCATGCCCTGATGCTGTACCACTCTGGGGAGCAGACTGATGATGATGATGCCTCCAGCCTGTCAGAGTGACACCACGGAGGGAGCACATGGAGAAGGACCTGGAGATGTTGTGGGATTTCACGTGTGGCAGAGAGGAACCTCAGCTCTAAAACACCAGAGTCTGATCTAGACTGAGGTGCATGCACTGAGGTTCATACTTGTGAATGAACTGGAGCTGAGGAAAAAGCCATGATTTTGCACTCATGGAAACCTGCACAGCTGAATTAGCACAACTGCTTTGTTTTTGGGTTGGTGGGGATCTCCTCCAGCCTTTCCAGCTGGAGAGTGTTCCTGTAATGGCTGAAAAGGGACAGATGCTGCAACCCTTCCTTGCTGTGCAGTCAGGTCTTCTGCACATCCACAGTTCAGAGAGATGTTTCATACCCTTGGGAAGGGGAGCAGCTGGGGTTTGACCTGCTCCCACCAGTTCCAGAGCAGAAAAGCAGACAAAGCAGAATATGGGTGGATGTCCTGGCAGCAGGCTGCTCCTGGCTGCCACCCCTGCTTGGGAGCAGGAGCAGTAACTCTGCCCCTGCCTGTGCAGTGCATTTCTGATAAGCTTCACTGGGAGAGTAGAGCATCTGGGGAAGGTACTCAGCAAGAAAATTGCTTTTGGACCAAAGGTTTCTGGAAATGTTATTTAGGGAATGACCTTTTTCAGTGGCTTTGTAAGCCAAGGAGTACCCTGAGGTCTTGAGTCCCCAACATACTACCCAAAATAATTGTACTGGGCCTTGCACTGAATGATCCTGTGACTTGACTTTGCTTCAGTTCAGTGAGAGACTAATTCTAGTTTTTGTAAATAGCAACATAATAGTTCTTGGGCAAGCTTTTTGGAGGAAAACTTGGACAAAAGAGCATCTTTTTTAGCTGTTCAGAGGAAAGGGCTTTAAGGAAATGATGATGATTGGCAAATGTGGGGTAGTTTTAAAAACTTGTTAAAGAACATGGCTTATAATTAAAGTGATCAGTAGCAGGTCAGTCTGTTAATGTTCAATTTTAAGTGTGGAGGTTGAGCACTAAGTTTGCAGAGGTGGCATTCATGTGTATAATTTGTGGAAAAAGGCATGGAAGCATTTGTTTTCTGACTGCTCTGAGGGATCAAAGATAGCTTGGTGGTTTCCCTCATTTCCCTTATGAATATAAAGGGGAAAAAAGTTGAGTGGTTGATCCTGACAGTGGAGGTTCAGAACACCTCCAAGAGTACACAGGGCATATCTGAAGCTTCTCAGGTTAAAAGCTTCTCAGGTGAAAACATCTTCATGGTTAACAAAAATGAAAGATCTTATTCCTGTCCTTTTTGTTGCAAGAATTTTAAGCCCACAGCAGGTGAGAACAGAGTTGAGGTTTAAAATGTCTCTGTAAATTCAGTTTAGTTTGCTCTTCCAAGCAGAAGAGAATTTATCCTGTGTAAGCCAAGATCATAAGGGTGAGAGCTTCGGTCTGAACTTTGAATGTTGCTGCTTTTGTCATGATCCCCCAATTTTTAACTTTTTTTCTTTATGCTGACTGAAAATGAGACCACTGGGTAAAGTAGGCTGTGATTCTAGGTTTTTTTAAAATGAAACCATTTTTCAAAAACCTGTCAAATGATGTTTGCATTAACAGTGAACGATCTATTTATATTTTAAAATAATTTATTGAAACTTGGCAGAGTCAGTATTTTTAAAACGTTCAACTGTAATTCTCTTTGGAAAGTGTTTTTAACTTGATGGTAGAAAGTGTATGTTGTAGAACTTCAATACTACTGATTCTCAGTGAATTTATAGCAGTCTGAAAATGTGATTAGAGTGTAATGAGCTGTAAAGCAGAAGCCATTTGTAAATTCCATATTCATTAGCCTTATACACCTCACTTTAATTGTTTCATTGTATGTAAATATAGATGAAAAATAATAGTAAAATATATGTAAAAAGTGTTTAAAATACCCTAAGTATACTATACTAGATGAATTCATTGCTTTTTTTAGTTATGAGCTTCAATTTGTATTAGCTTCAAAAATCTTACCTGTTAAGTTATTATTTTTTTAATAACTAGTAACTTTAAGCATCCTAAAAGTATTTAAGTTCTATGCTGTATTTCTTAATGTACTGTTGTTTACAAACAAATGAGGAATCTCTGGAAAAGCAGGGTTTGAAATGATACCACTGGCTACTTTAAAGTATTCATAATACAATTTAGACTTCTCTGAAGTTGTTCAGATGATTATTCAGTTTGGTTTATAGCCTAACAACCTTCAACTGTTGAAAAACTTCACTCTTTTGACTCCTGACATCTAAAAAAGAAATAATTGATGCCAGGGTTGGAAGTCTCCCTGTGTTACCAGAGGTGAGATGTGAATGGGCCTCACCATTCCCCAAACTCCATCCTTGTGCCCCTTGGGGCTGTTTGTGCTCCCTCTCACTGCAGCTCGCCAGGATTCCCCTGGGAAAGGCAAATCCATCCTTCCTGCTGGAGAAACAAAGCCAAAGTAGCTCTAACTGGGGCTTGTTTGGGCTAACCCCTGATAAAAGGCCTTGGGTTTGTGTCTCACCAATGACTGAAAGTGCTGGCAGCAAATGGGGCTGTGCTGTCCCTGGGAAGGCTCCTGGGAAATTGTACAAATGGTGTAGGGAACATCCTGCAAGGTTGGAGTGTCCCTTGAGACTCTGTAGCTGCCATACCTGTGGCAGAAAAGGTCTTGTCAGACACAGCCCTGGAATCTGTGGGAAGCTTTGCTGTTTCCAGCTGTTCTTTGATTTCAGTGGATGCTCCTGGTTAAATTGGGTTAAAGCCTGTTCTAAATGACTTTGATGCTGCTGTTTCAGTTTTAGCCCAAGCTTGGCGCCAGCCACGGGCTCCCAAATTGTCTGGCAGCAGGAATGGACTTGGCTAATTCGTAACAGAGCTACCCAGGGCTGTGCTGTGCATTGTGAATATAAACTGCTCCATGCTTTTGAAATGTTGAAGGTGCATAGAGCACCATTTCAAACAGCTACTGCATCCAAGGAGTTACTCCTTGTAGGTTGGAACCCTGGGAATCCCCACAGTATATTTAGTATTCTCTGTCTGGGAGAGGGGGCTCTGCACTTGGAGCTCCTGTCCTGCACTGAAGAGTTTTCCCTTGTGCTGTTAATCATAAACATTGGAAAAACAGAGAAAACAATATTTCAAAAACTCAAAAAAATTGTAGCAGGGGTCAGTCTTTTTATATTATAGCTTTGTGTAAAATGTACAGGGTAAACAATGGCACTGATTGTCAGGCACTTAGAAGTGAGTTCATTAATTTTATTTTTAAGTTGTATTGCTGCATCTGGTAGCTTTAACTGCAGTGTGGTCAGGTTCTGGTAACTTCCTTTACTGCAGGTTCTCAGTCCTGTGGCAGGCAATACAAAAAGCATAACCCTGCATGGGGAGCCTTTCTGAGGGCCAGCCCTTGCCTGGCTCACCCTGTGTGTGTTTATTCATGCTGAGAGGATGTGCTGGGTATTTTCATGTGCACAGAACCTCTCCTCAAAGGCTTTGTCAGACCAGAACATGGGAGTGGCTCCCACAGCTGTCCCTGGCCCCGTGACCCACCTGGCTGGATTTGCAGTCAGCATCAGCACCAGAGCTCCAAGGGTTCCCTGGCACCCTGGCCTGTGCTGAAAGGAAAATCTCTGTCCTTGCTGCTGGGGAGGGACGTCCCTTTTGTGCACAGGCTGGGAGAACTGATCCCCAAAGGCTTTGGTTTCAGCCTGGCCAGTTCCCCCTGCTTCTGTGCTGAATTGCACTGAGGTTTTGCAGTGTGTGTTACTGCATCTCACTGGTTAAATAAAAAAGCCCTGCACCTTTAGCTGTGACAGCACAATGGCTCAGTGTTAGAGCAGTTACTACTTTTTTTTATTGGCAACAAATGCTTTGGTAGAGCAGCACTGTAACCAGTCTGTCTATGGGGCACTTAAAAATCTGCATGTGTTCTAACTCAAAATCCTTTTTAGGTCTGTATTTTATACTGACTACTAAGCACTTTTCTTCCTTTTGGAAAATAAAAAATTAAGTCTTGAGTTGGAATTAAATTAGGCTGTCTTCAGATTCAAAACCACTAGGACATAACTGATCCTGTTGAATATCAGCCACTTAAAAATGCTGGTTTGTTCTGAGAAATGAGAGGTGCTCCTTGAACACAGGGATGAGGGAGCAGAGACCACTTCTTCCTGTAGTAATTAAATAAATGTAGAGAATTTATTCTTTATTTCAGCAGTGTTGAGGCCACAGTTCTATAGCACGATGTGATCACAGTTTTGTTCTCTAAGAGTGCTGAATACCCAATTCAGGCTTTGGGCATCTCAGGGAGATACTTCAAGCTACAATAAAGCCAATGCCTCAACTAAACCTGTTATTTATGTTATGTTGTGCAGACTGACCTTAGCTGAGGATCTGGCCCTTAACTGTTCAAAACTATGAATGTATTCAAAATTTTACTTTCTAGTACTGCCCTGTGTCCTGTGCTGTGTCCTCTGCTGCTGTATGTCATTAATTCTTTGCATTGTTTAATTTGCAACTTGTTTGGAGATTCCAGCATAAAAAGTTTTCCTTTTAAGATTATGTAGGAACTTATATTGTATGTGAGTTTATTGCATTCTGTACCTTCAAGGTTTACATCCCTCAAAAGCCATTTTGTCTGCTACAAACTGCTGTAATCTTCTGAGTACCTCCAGCCATCTTCTCTTTCTAGGATTTTTGTAGTTCAACAGAATGGATTTTTATTTTTGTAGCTTGTAACTTCAGTATGTATAGTAGTTGTTTAGTAAGTAGTGATCAGAATACTGTAAAAATACTGCTTTTAAGAGCTGTAACTTTAAATTAGTAATAACTACTTACAAGAAAATGTCAGCATGTTAACAGTTTAAAAAAATTACTCTTTAGCTTCACATGCTGTGATGCTGCCACCTGGGATTTATATTGAATGTGTTTGTCTATATGTTCTAAAGTGGCTCTAAACAAGGAAAATATGACCTTAAAGTGCAAGAAATAGGTAAAAAATACGATTTATAACATTGTAGGCAATTTTCAATTGAGAAAGGTGACATGTGAGATTCAGTATTTTCTTTGTTTCCCACTGAGCAGTGAGAAAGGAGTGAGCAGTGGACTCTTGGCAGATCAGTTGTTTCTTTATGGTGTAGTTTGAGATCTGTGTTTGAGATTTAGTGCCCAAACACAAGCAGACACTGTCTGCACCATTCCTGCCCCTCAGAGCAAAACCCCAGAGCAGACCCCACAGCCTGCAGTGTGTGAGATCTTATTTGCCATGAAAGAAGCAGTTAGCAGGACCTTGAACCTCCAAAACAAATGTTTAAATCAAAATGGGCAAGTCTTTCCTTGGCATCAAGCCCTGTTTTCAAACCCCAAACTGTTTTTTTCTTTGGTTTTGAAGAGAAGGCAGGCTGAAATGGGAGGGGAAGGAGGTGATCCTGTAAATCCTGTGAAAGTCTTTGTTATAAAAGCTGAGACCTCTGGTTTTATTTGCTGCAGAGACACAGTGAGTGTGCTTTTGTCTCATAAAAATCTGTGATGGTTGGTGCAGTTGTTACATGGGCACGGTGTGATTTGGGTCAGGTTCTGCTGAGAGCTGCCCCATTCTGTGGCTCCTTCACATCAACAGGGAAACTGAGAACTTCAGGAGGTTGTACCAGGGCCTCTCTCTGTGACTTCCACTCCCAAAAGGCTCTATGGAGAAACAGCTGCTCCATATTCTTCATAAAACTTTGTAAATGCAGATTTTTCACAGCACTGGCTTTGTTATTGAATTTCTTAATGCATCTGTTTGTCTTGTCATTTGTACTGTATTTCTCTGTAGATTTAAAGGTGTGGATTAAAGTATTTAAACTCAGTTTTTCCTCTTCCTTGCTATGCATAAAAACAAATGTGAATGCTCAACTCTGCAGCAGCCCTGAGCTGAGGATGATGGATGAGCTTGGGCATTTTGAGAACAAAGTTGTATTTTGTTGAACTCTGTGGCCGAGATTCCTGCTGCAAAATCTGAGCATCTCAAACCTCAGCAAATGGGAAAAAGCCACAAGGAAAAATCAGTGTTGAGCCCGGGGTGGGCACTGGGTGAACCCCAGCTCCAGCCTCTATGGCAGGAGCAACCCTGGTCACAGTTCAGGCTCTGCAGGGCCAGTTTTTATACAGTTCCTTCAGCTGGACAGGACAGTGCCTCAAACTTCCTTTGTCTTTTCAATTTCTTTTCCATATTCATGTGGTATTTTCCTCACCTCGTTGGTTGAATAGGTTTCAATAGGTTGAATAGGAGAGGTGAATACTTGATTCAGTTTCTGGGAATCCTGTATTGGGATGCACACCTGGGATGATGGAGGCTTGGTCCACATCGAGTGTTAATTGAGTGTTAATTCCTTGTGTCTTGTCGAGTTCATCTCCAGAGTGGGCTTATCTCTTCTCAGAGTCATCCTTCTTTCTGTTGCAAATTTTGGTCCTTTACAATTCCTGAGCATTTTTCTTTATTTCCAAGCCTGAGTGACTGTTACTGTATTTCCTCTAAAACGCGAATGATTTTACACCACAGATTGACAAACACGAATTATTTCACATTACATTGCATGAACATGAATTATTTTACATCATATATCCCATTAATCCCTTGTAAATATTTCAGAGACAAGAGGGGGTGCACTAAGAGCTGTGCTTTGTACCCCTGTGCTTTGTTGTGTCTTCATTTCTGCCTCCCTCCCTGCTTTGACCCTGAGCAGAGAACAAAACACCCAGAGTCAGGGTTACTGTGAGTATTTATTGAATTCAAACCATCACCACTCCCAGCCAGCCCCAGGGGTGGCCACAGGCACAGGGACCACATGGCCCAAAATCCACAGTGGGGCCCTGCCAGTGTGGGGCTGGCACAAACAATAACACTTGGCACAGGCTCAAATATCAGTATAATCAACAGGTTTGTAGCTACATCAGCATTTCTTTTTCTAAGTACACTGTTTTACTGACATATTTAATTGAAGATTAAACATTTGTTTATTTTCATTCAGCAACTGCTTTTTGATTTACTCTCACTTCTACATTAAAAATGCAAATCAATGCACATCCTCACAGTGTTAACACCAGAATTAGTTATTTTCCTAGATTAAGTTGCTTTCTTTGATATACTAAAAGGAGGATTACAGTTAAAATATATGGTCCTATACATGTCTTGTTTAAAACCAGGTGCAGCTCTGACAGGTACTGTCCGAGTAAAACCACCTCAATTATGTTGAAAAGATTTTTAAAAGATCATTTCTCATGCAGTAACTAGTATTCTTCCTAAACACACTAATATTTATTATTATTTATAATAGTTGTATCTCACTAATGTTTGAATATATGCAAGATATCTGAAGCTAAACAGAACAGCATTTCTCAGAAGCCCAGAGCTTACCCCTAGTAATGCCAAGGTCACCATTTCCATCCCCCTGTGAGTCACTCACTTAACAGCTGGACTCACTGACCTTGTGAATCCCTTCCAGCTCAGAAGATTCTGTGATTCTGTGAGTTCCAAATCAACAGAACTTCACTCTGTGACTTCTAATCATTCATAGCACAAAAGAAAGGATCAGGGGCCCCTGATCAGGCTGGTTTCACTGCAGGACACCTCACGTGTTCCACGTGCTTGGTCCTACACCAGTCCCATGTCAAGAATCCCATTTAATCCACGAGGCAGAATAAAAGCTGCTCTTTCCTTTGTTTGGGTGTCCCTCTGGCTATGGCCACAGCAGCCCATGGACCCACAGAGCAGCACTGACACCTCTCTAAAGTCAAGCAGCAAGGAACAGAGGATGGGGATTTCTCCACTGCCCAGACTGCTGGAGCACATTCCTGCCCACAGCCAAGGGACAGAGCTCTCCTGCAGCTCCCTGTGAGTGCATCTGCAGCCCTGCAGCACAGCCAAGCAGCAAAAGAACTTCTCAGAGGGAACTGCTCTCATCTTTCACTGCTGAAAAACTGGGAGGGCAGAAGCCCCAGTCTGCCATGCACTGGTGGCTGCCAGCAGGACACAGCCTGCTGCAGCTCCTCCTGCAGCATTTCTGCTCAGGCTGGCAGCTTTAGTGCTGACTGTGCCTGGGAAAGTGGAGACCCCTGAGAGAACAGAACTGCTCCAAAGACAGCCACAGCACTTTGAGATCCACCACCAACTCCATACCCTATTCTGACCAAAAAATGGGAAGAAATGAGACTTGTGCTATCCTTGACAAAGAACTGAGAGTTACAAACCAAGTAAAAATAGAGACACCAAGCCTGAATTCCTGAAAGCCTCTCTCCAAAGCACTTTGGCTAATGTGGAATGGAGTCACAGAGGTTCTTTTAAGCCTTCTAACAATTCCTTGCCAAACTGCCAGCTGTGGTTTTGTGTTCTATGTCAACAAGTCCTGTAAAGGGAGTTTTAAAAATCAAACTCCAGGAATGCTCTTGTGTGAGCTTCCCATGAGCTACAAGAAATAAGAGCTGGACACTAAGTCCAGAGGCAGCAACAAGATACAGGCCCAATAACATGAGATCCAAATACCTTGATTGCTTACAGATTGTTCTAGAGTTGTAAGAAAGAAGTACAGATTTCTCTGTACCTGGTGAGAACTTCTGAAGACATACCACAACCCAAAGAACACCAGGAGAACTAATAATCCCTCCCAGCAGGAATGGATGTATATTCTCCTTCGTGCTAATCCTCTGGATGTCCAAAGACTCACCTTGTCTGCCCACAGGCTTCAGGCAGAGAGGAACCAGCATTTTTCAGGTATTTGCACTGTCTTGAGACTCCTCAAATTTGAGCCCCAAAAACATGCAAGAAATCCAGTTTCTACCACCTGAACAACAAAAGAGACACCAGCAGAGAATATCCCACCTCCTAAAGAAGGAAAGCTTTGACAGGAGACCCTGCTTTAAGCTAGAGAGACACCAGCAGAGAATATCCCACCTCATAAGGAGGAAAAGCTTTGTGACAGGAGACCCTGAGAGCAGGAATGCACCCCCTGAATTCCTCAGCACACTCACAAAAAAAAAAGCACTGAAGAGCCCTCAGTGTGAAAATGTGAAGCATGTTCTGGGTCAGAAGATGACACAGAATGCTTCATCCCACAATCTTCACAACAGGCTGCACACCACTGCTCTGCAGGATGTCTTCCTGACAACTCTCTGGCATATTCCCAGGGTCTGGGCTGATGTCATTTGTTTCCTGGTGGTTCTAATACCATTTCTTTCCCATCAGCTCCCAAAGTCTCTGCAGTTCCATTCTGATGAGATCTTCCTGGCTTTGGTACCTCAGAGCCATAAGACCTGAACTTAGGGATTTCAACAGCTCTTTCTGTAGCATC
The DNA here is from genome assembly GCA_013400215.1 of Cisticola juncidis. NCBI lineage: Eukaryota > Metazoa > Chordata > Aves > Passeriformes > Cisticolidae > Cisticola > Cisticola juncidis. Next base: position 280,828 of record VXBR01004638.1, on the reverse strand, counting down.
TGCTGGAGTCACACACTGACAACACCTGTATGGACAACAGTCTGTGCACAGGCAAAAAGGCAACAGTGAGACCTCCCTCAAAGCCTGAATTTGTCAAGGAATTCTTCCTGCTGCTTTCTCAAAGGGGTTATTGTTACCCATGGAACAGATTAATTCTGTTGCTCCTTCACAGGAAACCACAGAAGCCACAAGGGGCCACTGAAGACATTTAACAAGGATTTGCATCATAACTTTGATTTTAGGGCAATCAAGACCTTAGTAAAAACTGTAATGGTTTGCAATCACCAACATTTTGCTAAATCACTATCTAAGGGCTTCAGCAATTCAGACCAAAGAATTGACAGATTTCCTAAACTGCTTAAAAGAGATGATCATATTTGTACCAAACAATCAGAGAGATCAGACTGAGACAGATCATCTGTGCTGTAAATGAACTGAGACAGCAGACCTTACTCCTTCATGTGACAGAGGGAGAGAACAGCATCACTGGAGAACAGCCAGAAGGCCGGGTACAAGGCCTCAGTGAACTGGGCCTTGAACTTGTAGATCAGGTTATTCTTCTCCCCCACGGCGCTGAAGATCACAAAGCCCCCGTCGCAGTGCAGCAGCACCCCGATCTTGGTGGCCTTGGTGTTGGGCAGACACTTCTCCACGTCGTTGTGCCAGGAGGAGATTTTGGAGTTGAGCCACTCGACGCACCAGGACTTGGCGTTCCTGCCCAGGCGGCTCTCGGGGCCGTGGCGCTCCATGCTGCCGTAGCAGACGCCCACGCCGCAGAAGCTGCTCTGCTGCAGCTGCACCTCCCAGTAGTGCACGCCCCTCTTGAAGCACTGGAAGCCCAGCACCTGTCTGTAGTCGGTGAAGCGCTGGGGGTGGTACTTGTGGCCCGAGGAGGTGTCTGAGATGGACATCCTGGTGTAGTTGTCAGACAGGATCACGGTGTTGTGGGCAGTGTTGTAATCCAGCGTGATGTTGGCAGCGTCTGCAATGACAGGGACCACTGAAGGCACTGAAGAACAAAGCAATTTATTTATCCTGTCCCCCTCAGCACTTGTTGCTGTGTTTATCTGCCAGCTCTACTCTCCTCCCCAGTGCAGCCAGCTCTTAGGGCCACAGTAAAAGCTGCTGGGTACAGCTGCAGCTCTGCACTACTCAACATGGAGGGTGAGTTTTCTTCCTTCCTGCAGCCCCAGAGGACCCCTCTGTCACCCAAATACACCCTGGCAAAAGAAGGTGATTGCTGATCGGGCAGCAAAAGGTAGGCCATGTTCTATAGCATCTTAACAAGCCTGCATTTCATTTAAAAAGAATCCAGTGCACCACACTGTGTGATATCTTTTTTTGGGAAATCAAAGTCATTACTTAAACTTCATTTGTCTTCATAAAGATACACAGATGCTGAGGATGAATTTGATTCATCTGGCAAAAGAACCACTTAGAAACCTCCTGCCCCCTTTTTCTCCCGAAATTTCCTCTATTTGTAACAAGCTATTAAGCTAACCAAACCCTTCAGAAGTGTTTTTCTCAGGTAACTACAGAGGACACAGAGCACCAGTACAACAAAAGCAAAGTTCATCTTTAAGGAGTGCAATGCTGGGTGTCTTACACTGCAGGAGCTCCTCCCGGGGTTTCTTGAGGAAGCTGTCCATGAGCTCCTTAGCAGCTGCAGTTGTGGGGGTGGGTGCTGGGGTTGGGGTTGGTGCTGTGTCAACAGAAGAAAAGAGAGTTAGGCCAGTTGGGAAGAGACTTCACATGTTTAAGACCCCATCACACACAGCCAGGCTGGGGCTGATCTAGTTGAGCCTCCTGCTCCATGCAGGGCTAACTTCAATATTAGCTCAGGATGGTCACTGTCACTTCAGGTTTTGAAAATCCCACTCTCAGTGTTTGACTGCTCTTACAGGGGCCAGCAAGAGCTGAACTTTTGCTCAATACATGAACACTAATGACCATCTTAGCATTTTAAGAGCAGTCCATGAAAATTAGAATAGGATGATGAAAGTTTGGACTCACCAACTTTAGCCGCTTTCTTTTTCTCTTCTGGAGGGGGAAAAAGAAAAAAGTAAACTGTGGGTTCTACTGGGAAGCAAAAATCACTGGTAAGACTGTGTCAGCTGTAAGATCATCACCATGGCTCTTCTGAAACTGCAGCACTGAAGAGCTGACAGTCCAGCAGGCTGAAGCCAGGCACAAATATTGCAGCAGCCCTCTTGTCAGAGGGTAGAAATGAGCTTAGACACAGATTTCCTGTTTATCACAGCATGAAAAGGGTCCTGGTTTATTCCTCTTTACAGCTCAGCCATCCTGACTGCAGCTATTCCCTGGCTCTGGCTGCAGAAAGCTCCTGCTGGAGGTTTCCCTTGCAGCCTCTGACTGCAGCTTTTACCCAGCCAGGCTGTGGCTGCAGGTTCCAACACCAGGCTCTGCCTGCAGCCCCAGACTGAGCTCACAGCACTGATTCCTCAGGATCCTCTTCTTCCTCCCCAGCTCACCCCCTCCCTTCTATCACACTGATCTTTACTGGGTATAGCTGTGGCTCACCAGGGGTGAGGCTGTGTGGGGTGTTTAACAGCTGCTGCAGACCAGGGCTGAGGTCACCTGGATTCCCTTCTACAAATACCCTCACACTGGACAGCTGCACATCACGCACAGCCTTCCATTTGTTTCCTATTTTACAGGGCCATAAGCCTGGAAGGAGCTTGATGTCCCCTCCAGGAGCAGTGTTCAGGCATGTAGAATACTCCTGCTCCCATGAGGAACACTGACTGAGCCTTTCCTTTCTACAGCAGAGCTTTTAGTGCAGCAGCAGGAGCTGCAGCTCCACTGCAGTCCTGCCTCCCCAGCACACCCCGACTGCTCCACACCCTGCACTCGGACCATGAGTCAAGAGCTCCCTGGAGGTAACTGAAGTTATTTAACACTTGCATTTACTTCAAACATGGGAGATCATCCACAGAGGCTGCAGTGCCCCTTAATTCTGCTATCTGGACAAGACAGTACTGAAAGGCCCCAGCATAACCTGCCACAAAGACCATCACCCCAGCCCTAGACTGGAGGCAGCAAAATGTTTGAGTCAGGCTCCTTTAATCAGCACTTACTGGTGTCTGTCTCCCCCTGGGAAGTGTTTTGAGCCTGAGGAGGGTTCTTCTCTTTGTGGGTCTGGTCTGTGAGGGTGGAAGGAAAAAAACAGAACATGAACAGATCCCAAGCAGAACTCAATACACACAAATCTATCAAACAAACCAAAACGTGTTTGGCACAAATTGAAAGAAAAAGCCTGCAACAACCAGAGGGTGGGGAAGCTCTGCTTTGCTTTACAGCCCACATTGACCCCATACAGGCTGATGCACCCTGTACCTGTGCAGTTCACAGGTATCCAGCCCCAAATACCCCAAAGCCCCCTCCCTTCCCTGTGCCAGGGCACTTCACTGCAGGTCAGCACTGCATCACCACCACAGCAAACAGTTCACAGTTCTAGTTAGGACAGGAGGATGTTCTGCAGTACTCACGTGGTCCATGAGCCTTTTTTCCAACAGTGGGTTTGCTTGGATGAGCTGCTGGAGGAGCCTTAGTTTTCACAGGTTTGGCTGCAATGGTGATAATTCACATTATGGTTTGTATGGCCAGGAACAGTCATGCATTAGTGAGGACATTTTCCCATCTTATTTTTCAGTTACTCAAACAGAACTGAAGTGATATTTGGCAGAGATGGGAGTGCACACCCATGCCCCAGCCCAAAAGATCATTAGGCTTAACCCAGTAAGCAGAACTTTGTTCCACCACACTTCCACAATCAGCCCCTTAACAGCTGGGTAAGTGGAGTCCTGCCTCTCTGAAGCCTTTCAAACCTCCTATCAAATCCACACCCAACCCTGCTACACATTAACACTATAAATTACCATAAAGAAGAAAGGCTGAGCTTTGCCAGCAGGGTGTAATATCATGATACCCATCAGCTTATCCAAGTATAGATAACAGTGAAGAAATACTGGCATGTTTTGTCTCCCAATTTGGCCTAGACTATAATGGTTTTGTGTGGAAATGGAGCACTGCAGAGATTGGAAGACACAATTTACATTAACCTACTGTATTTGTTGCACTTTTTTAAAAAATTACATTTGGACTGGAGAGGAAAGATCCCTCACTTCAGCTCACAGCAAAAGAGAAATGCCAATTTCCCCGGTGATACAGTACCTTCTTCTTTTTTCTCCCTACTCTGAGTCACTGAAAGTTTCACCACATCTTTGAGTATAATGGCAGACTGGTAAGCAGAATGCAACACATTTTGGTCCATTTCAACGACAGGAACAAAAGCCTCTTTTGTTGCTGTTTGTTGCAGTGCTGTTGCTCTCTGAAACGACAAATGAGAGACCACCTCGTGTAGCACACAGAGAAAAACACAACCAACTTACCTTAAACGGGCTGGAGTTTGTGCATTCATCCCAAATTGAAGGGAACAATGGATGCAGTCAGACACAGCTCATGGCAAAACTCCAGCAGCAGCAGCTCAGACACCTGAGCTCCCACTGGTACCTGACCAGTGACCACACAGGTGACAGCAGAGCTGCCACTCCTCACAGAGCTGCCACTCCTCACAGAGCTGCCACTCCTCACAGAGCTGCCACTCCTGGCCCCTGTGCTGCTGGCAGAGGCAGTGGCTGAACTGGGGGAGTTACCAGGCACCCCTTGAGCATTCTCTCACTGATATTTGTGCACTTTCCAGTACATCCCTTGATAGCAGGTTCTCCCACACCACTGCATTTCCATTTGACTGGAAGTCTCCAGGGAACAGGATGACCACAGCAAGTTTTTGTTATTGTGCATTCTAGAATGAAGAATTGGATTCACATTTAAATGATACATTACCTTCAAAAACAGAACATCATCACTTTCAGTCAGTGCCATCTCAATCTGATCTTTGAGAGACTGAATTTCATTCTTCTTATTTCCCAGAACACTGTGAATATAATCCAACTTATTCCAAACTCTCTTTTCTTCCTCTGCAATTGCTTTCATGATCTCATTTTCTCTTGCTTCAATTGCAGCTTTAATTTCTGAAAACTCATTTCTGATCAATTCCTTCTTTCTTGAAGCTGTCTCCTGGAGCAGACAAGAGCAGATAGGCACTGGTTTCAAAAGAACAGTTTGTAAATAAAATACTCTTAGTGCTACTGCACCAAAGTCTCTGAGGAACATGTGGGCTTCTCTTCCTTGAAACAGGCAAGAGAAGAGCTGTAGATTCCTATGTGGATTGGAAAGAAAACTCCCTCATTCACAAGGAATGGAGCCCATTCTTAGTGGCACCTTCACATGAGGGTACAAAACCTTGCACAGTGCCTGGTTTACTCCCACCTCCCACAGAGCTGCCTGCCAAAATTCCTCTTTTCTGCTCCTTCCTAGTAACACCTTCTTCTGCCAGTGCAGCCTCAGCACTGCAGTACCGGGGTACAATCACCAACACCACGCAGTGGCCAGAGGGTGCCAGGCAGCCTGGGAGCACCCTGAACAGTCTCCACTTACAGCACACTGGTTCTGGTTCGTTTTCACCGTGCTCATTGCCCGGGCAGTCCTTTCACCCTGGTTATGCAGCTCCACGAGTCTTTTCTTCAGCACTGACTGCAAGGGGAGAGAGCAGAAAGTATTTCAGAGAGGCAATTGTCATGTCTGCTCTGTTTTAAATACTCTTGTAAGCGTTTAGTTGTCTCAGCTTAAAACCTACCTTCCCTTAAACCTCAGAGGGTGCAGAAGTGCCATCCTGCACACGTGTGGCTTGTGGCACCCACACTCTCCCCATCTATCCCAAGATACCATCGTTGGCACTCTCTTCACAAAGGACCCTGTGCTTTCATCAGCACAGCATTCTCATGCTAAGAATAAATGTTACATTAGCTCTCAGGTTGGACTTTGGGCACCAAGTTGTTGCTACCATTCACCCCTCTCCTTTTGAAAATTTTCTCATTCAGATGTGATTTGCCTGTTCTTTTAGTTCAAGATTCTGCTAAGCTCAATCAGGGCTCAGTTCTGCAGCTAAGCTGTGTACACACTCAATGAACAGATGGGAATTCTGCCACTTAAACTTTTTCAGCATATTTTACTCATCCACACTGATTTTCAGCTGTGCTGGAAAATATAAAGACCAGGTTTCCTTCCCTTCTACTCTATGAACCTCTTTCTGGCTTTCATCTACATTCTTGAGATCTCCCCAGGACACCTTTATAATTCTGAAGAACATCTGCAGAGGAACGCTGGCCCCTCAGGCTGTGACAGGCCCTGGCAGGGAGAAGAGCAGCAAGGGAGGCTCAGGGTGATGCCATAGAGCACGGTGAGCATAGCCCAGCCCAGGAGCAGGCAATCTCCCCCTGACAGCGCCTTCACAGACCCTGCTCTTGAGCAACATCTTGGAGAGAGCAGGAAAACGCAAGGAAGGCCTCTGAGGACGTGCCTGAGCACATGCTTGAGGGCAGATAACAGTTTCTCAATGCCAGATACGAGTTTTACAGTCGATGTCTTGCTCCGGCCTCCAGTCCGCACTCCAGAGCGGCTCCCCAGGCCCCGCGGGAGCCAAGGACCGCGGAGTGCCCTCGGAAGGAGCCCCAGCCCCGGGGCCACCCCCGTCCAGCCCCGGCTGCTCACCTGGGCAGCGGCTTTCGCCTGCTCCAGGGGGTTGGTGGGGCACAGCTTGTGCCCGAGCAGGCAGAGGGAGCAGATGCAGACGCCGTGCTTGCCGCAGAAGAACTCGAAGAGCCTGTTGTGCTGGGGGCACTTTCGCAGCTGCAGGTCGCGCAGGGGCGGGCACAGCTGGTGGTCGCGGAAAGCGGGGCTGTCGCGGTGCGGCCGCAGGTGCTCGGCGCAGAAGGACGCGGTGCAGGTCAGGCAGGTCTGCACGGCCGGCGCCTCCTGGCAGCTGTCGCAGGGCACGGGGGGCTCCGCCGCGCAGTAGCCCCCCGCCTCCCCATCCCCGTTCTCACTGCCCTCCTCCTGTCCCCCGCCCTGGGCCCCGGCGCGGCCCTGCAGCTGCTCCACCACCCGGCACAGCACCGTGTTCTTCTGCAGCTGCGGGCGGCCCGCGAAGGTGGCGCGGCACTGCGGGCAGCTGAAGCCCCCCGAGAGGCCGGCCCAGGTGAGCTCCAGGCAGGAGGAGCAGAAGTTGTGGCCGCACGGCACCGTCACGGGGCTGCTGAAGAGGCAGAGGCAGATGGAGCAGGTGAGCTCCTCCTCCAGCCCCGACAGGCTCGGTTCCGACTCCAGCGCCGCCATCCCCCCGTCCGCAGCTGCCCCGAAATCAGAAACAAGAGTGTGCTCGGAGAAGCGAAACTATGGCCGTGGCTTTCCGGAAAACTACGTGTCTGATCCCCGCCCCGACGGGAGGGGCGGCAGCCGGGGGACGAGCCCTGGGGCGCCCGCCCATGTCGGGGGCCGGGCAGCCCCGGGCTGCGGGGGGCTCTGCCCGGGGGAACGGGCCGGGAATGGGACCTCCGGGGCGGGGACGGGACCTCCTGAGAGAGGACGGGACCCTCGGGCCGGGGACGGGACCCCTGGGAGGGGACAGGATACTCGGGGCGGGGACGGGACCCTCGGGGCGGGGACGGGACAGGGCTGTGGCAGGAGCAAAAGTTCAGGGATCAGCTCTGTCATACGCTGGAGGGTGGAGGGGTTTCTAGGAGATGGGCTCGGTGCCACAGGTTTACAGTGTGGTTGGGATGTAATCAGGACTTTGTAACTGCTGCCAGAGGAAATGCAAACACCTGACAGGGGTGGCTGACAGTGACAGCGAAGTTCTTAGATAGTTGTGCTGTGCATGAGCTGGGGCCAAAGAGCTGCTCCTAATGTTTGCATTTTTTGTTTTTCCATAGGTGAACAGACCTGGGCTGAACCCTGGGCTTATCTGGACTAAGCCTCTATCATCTTTCAAAGACTCAGCACCTTCCCTGTATTTTCTGTGGCACTCGTGGTATCAGCTGATACATACAAAGGTATGCCAATAAAAAGGGTAAATATTACACCCTCACAATTGTAGCTTTGTTTCTGGAACGTAGCACAGGATATTTAGAGCTCAGATGAGCAATTTAAGGTCCTCATTGTCAAAGAGGGCTTGAAATTCTGGTTTGGAGGAAGCCCAACTACTCCTGTTGTGGAAGAGACAAAGTTCTAACATAAAAAATTACTGCTACCATTTAAATAGCTACTGAAGTTATTACTCTCTTTTGCTTGCAAGCACTTGAGAACTTCCTGTGATTCTGAACTAAAGGTAACCCTTTGCCCAGACACTGCACATTGGAAGTGCCCTGCAGAGCCCAAGCAGGGCTCCAGATGCACCGTGGGATAAATTGTACCTCGTGCTCCTGCCCCAGCAAAGGGGGTGGCCAGAGCCAGGAGAGCCCAGGGACAGAAAGGCAGCAGGGAGGGCTGGTTCAGCGTTTTACCACCTCCTGGGATCCACGTGCACTTTGTGGATTCCTCAGAGAAGGAGGTGGATGGACAGGGAGAGCTCTCCAGCTCCCTCCTCGCTGCCTGCCCTTGGTCTGATTTGAATTGAGCAGGGCAGCAGCAGCTTCACACAAACTTGGTGACAGCAGGTAAATAAAACTCAAGATTTTACCTTCAGAACACCCTGTCTCACCTGTTTGGCACAGCCAGAGTGACTCTGCATCCATTTAATTCAGCCAAAAATGCAGAGCAGGCAATAGAACAAGAGGTGCAGTGAACCACTTGGATTTAGCTTTTGCAACTTCTTAAGAATTAACAAGTGAGGATTTCCCTTAGAAAAGCATTTTTTCCATTAATCCCCACTGTCTGAGCATGACTGCTTCTGTCTGACATATTTTCATCCAGTTTGCAAGAACAACCACACAAATCTTAACTGAACTTTTCTCTAAAAGAACAAATCCTAGCATGAAATAATGGCATCTGAAGAGAACCACAATGCACAAATTTATTTTACTTTTTTTACTGTATAAAAGTGATTCCTTCACAAACAAAACCTTTTAATAGGGCTGATGCAAAAATGCACAGAACTTTACTGGATTCATGCACTAGGTCAGAGTACATGACTGCTAAACTGTATAATGTACAGATTTTTAGGTATTTGTATCTAGGGTTTGTTTTTTCCCATGTAGGAATCCACTGCTAGGACAGGGATTATCTGGAAGGGTAAGACTTGCCAAGACTCCAGGGGTACAAGGTGCCCCCTCAATGCTAATAATTATGGGAGCTGTCAGTGCAGTGCCTTGCCAGCAGCTGGTGCCCCATTCTGCTGCTGGAAAGGGGAGAAGAAAGGCAGCACAGAAACTTCAGCACTCACAGGGCAGGAGGGTTTGCTCTAAAACAAATAAAGGCTTTCATAGCCTACACAGATTAACACAGTGGGACACAACTGTGCCAGGGGTTCGTGTTGAATTCCACTGGTTCTAAGCAAAGTTGACAGTTACCAGTGAGTGCTATTTACCTGGCTCAAAATTACAGAGGCTCAAAATCCACAGGCTTTTCTGGAGATGTTCAGGTGAACTCTTTAAGTAACTGCAAAGTCACTTAAACATTGTGACTTAAAACACTTAAAGTCACAAACTACAAAGCATTTGTATGATGCTTGACAGCAGCAGAGGGCAAATTCTGCACATCAACAATACTTATAATGAATTTTCAAATGAAAGTGACCTCTGGCAGTTATACAGCTCTAGCCAAACCCAGACATTTAAATAGTTACTCACAGTACAAGGTTGTGTTTTGTTTTTTAATCAAACCATTCCAGATCTGCAGCGTGCTACAGCAGGATATAAATATTCAAACCCAACAGATCTATATTAAACTTTCTATAATAAACAAAGTTTTCATGTATTACATAAAAACATAGCCTAAGGAGAAAAAAGTGTTTTTCTTTTGGCCTACTTCTTTTTAAAACAGTAATATCCACCAGTGCACCTGCCACCCTCAGAACAGAAGGCAGCATTTCCCAGAACAAACCTGCACAATTGTTCACAGTTTTTCACATCCTAGCTGTTCCATTTTCAATGCTGGACCCGTTAACTGGAGGCTCCACAATCAGTCTTGGCTCTATCAGTGCATCCCAGCTTTCAGTGATCTGAAACCAAACCAGAGGCAGCTCTGAGCAGGTGCCAGCAACACCAGCACATGCAGTTTCTGTTATGCTTTTTCCTAGACCTGAACAAGATCACAGCTCCTCCTGTGAGTCACTGATCCTACTGATGAACCTCAGCCCACCTGATGTCCTGGATAAGGAGAGGTGCAGGTAAGGACAACAGTGATGAAATGAAAAGCTGGCAAGAAAGGATCTCTATAGACATGATGTTACTTATTAGCCAAAACATGAAGTTTGATGGGTGGCTGTGACCCCAGTTAATTGAGTAACATGCAAGGACTGATTATTATGACGTAAACATGCACATTGTTGCCAGAAAGGAACAATTATTTTTGCTTCCATTGATTCAAATCAGATGCATGATTAGAAAGGGCAAGTCCCCGAGGTGAACAGAGCAGGAGGCAGGGCAGGTGGCAGGACTCACATGAGGCCTGTCTTGGGTCATGTAACCAAAAAAAAAAGTGCATTCTATTTCATCTGTAGAAGGCAGTTGGGAAATGGTTTCTTTTTTCTTTATCTCTTGTAACTCCTGGGAGGGTGGAGCCTTCTGATCCCAGCCCAGCTGTTAAACCAGGTGGGGCAGGGTTTGTGATCTCTGTCACCACTGCCCACCCTCGGGGAGATCTTCTGTTCATGGGCCATTGAGGTCACAGTGACATCACACATTGCATCATCCCACTGTGGGGAGGAGGCAACCATTCCTACCCAGATAAAAATGGGGACACAGGGACCCCAGACATTCTGTTTTTTCCACAAGATTCCCAGAGGAAGAGCGGAGTCATCTCACCACCACTGAACTCTGTCTACAGGATCATTTCTACTCCACAGAACCACATCAGGAGGACTTATTACTTATTACTTACCCTGGCTGACAGGGTGTCAGGTTGTATTCCTGACTCCATCAGGGGTTTCTAGGACTTTTCTTTGTTTGCTTGCTTGTTTTTTTATATTACTGCATTTGCATTTTTAACATTCCTAGTAAAGAACTGTTACTCCTATTCCCATATTTTTGCCTGCAGGCTCCTAATTGCAAAATTACAATAATTTGGAGGGAGGGGGTTTTACATTCTCCATTCCAAGGGACACTCCAGTTTTCCCTGACAGACACCTGTGCTTCCAAAGCAAGACAAGCCCCACATACCCTGGTGTCCTGAGGCACCGCGTACTCGATCAGCTCCTCTCCATCTGCAGACTGGTACACCAGGTCGAACTTCCCTGGCTCCTTAGCAACTGAAAAACCAAACAGCCACCTCAACGAGCTACCAACCAAAGGAACTGTAAATGTTCACCACAAAAGCTGATCAAAAACAGTTTGGCTTTGGGGTTGTTTTGTGCTCAGTGTCTGGGTTCGTAATTGTAACAATAAATCTTGAGGTAAAACTGAATGCTACACACCAAAATTAAGGTCATTATCTGACTACTCACATGAGGAAGTCAACAGTATGTTGCTGGAATTTGAGAAAAATGCTCATATGACAATTCATTAATTCTGGCGTAAATGGTGACTGGAGGACACACAGTTTGAGAAACATTCATCATTTCAGGTCTCAGGAATTGCACCTTGTCATTGCAGGGGCTCATTTCCATACCCACTGAAGACATATCATTATGACCTCACACCTTCTCTGTAGCTCCATAAAATAATTTCTTTCATAGTAGATACCATAGCAGAAGTGAGTTACTGACCACTCAAACTGACTGAAAAAAATTATTCTGTAAACACCCATGAGCATCTTTCAGTTCAGCTGCCAGGGGTTAGAACTTCTCAATTTAAATAGACTTTTTGGGGAGGCAATGAGGAGGGGAGGGATGTGTTGAGAATGAACCCAAGTAAATTGGGAATACTCCTGAAAGATGAAGTGTTCCTTGGACTTCTGGTTTTCCAGGTGACAGCACATGACAACAAGCCCTTGGAGTTCCCAGGTACGTACATTGTGCTGCTGATGTTGAAAGGATCTCAAGTTCAATCTGCTGTTTTTCAGCATTCCAACCGATTATTTTTGCCTCCTTCACAAAGCAAGAACAAAAGGATCAGGTAAGACACACTTCAGCACTGTTCCACTGGGTAACTGTTCCATATTTACAACACTGTGCTACTTGATTGCTGTCAGAGGAAATACGTATATTTGGCTATCAAATTTTCCAGTCTCCATGTATAAAATCTGCAAAGAATTAATGCTCAGTAACCTGTAACTACTGGCATCAATAAATCAAAGTTACTCACTGTCACCACTTTGCAGTTTAAATCAGTACTTGCCCAGAAACCAAGTTACTTGAAGTAGCAAGAAAATTTTACTTGCACCAGTTTTAAGAACTTGCCCTGACTTCAAATAGCAGTAGACTCAAATACAGCTGCATTTTTCTACTTGAGGGTCTGCATTTTTTGTCATCTTTAAATATTAATGATTATTAATAATCCTTGTAGTTGGTGGTTTGGTTTTGTTTTTAAACAACAGCCACATCTTTCAAATTTTGAATTAGTTTAAGCTTCTAGAGTTTTGATTTTTACTGCTGCACAGGAGTAGCTTGTGGAGTCAACTGGATGCAAGGAAAAACACTGCACAACATCAAAATATCTAAGCCATACCTATTATAGTTCTGTGTGAATGAAGGGAGGAAAGAAAATCAGTACCTTATAGTCTGACACTTCAGGACTGTAATTATCCGTTAGTTCCAGGCGCTGTTGAGAGAAATACAAGTAACAAACTGTAACCTTTCCCAATCTTTGATGATTCCACCTACATCCAAACACAATTTCTCTAGCAAGAAAAAAGTGCCAGAGCCAAGTCTCCTACTCCTGGAACACAATGCCAGTCATGGTCTCAGGCAGATTTCCAGGACTTGCTGCTCTAAAGGATTTATGTTCAGGTCAGGCTTTGAGAAGATCAGGGAGATGGAGCCCAGTCTCCTCAGCCACAGAGATTTCATCTTCATTTACTTTTTTATTTCACAGTGCAGTGTAATTATTTGTATGGTAAGACTTGCAGTAACATATACATGGAAAATCACATTGAAATGACAGCAGAGACAGCATTTCTTATGTTATACAGATACAGAAAGTCTAAAGAAATGCACTTAACTTCTGTATATGCTCCAAGCATTTGTAAAAATCAAAGCCAGGCTTTACAACAAGTGAATTTCTTAGAGAAACTATTAGGTCAGGAACTTAAGAGTGGACCAGATTAAGCAATTTTAACCTAGTAACATTCAGTATTTCCAGAGTTCTTTACCTTAAAGGCAATTCTCTCTCCCACTTGGGGTGGAGCAGCTAGAAGAGGTAACACAGTGTAGTCTCTTTTAGGGCTCTCCATGGGATTCTGTGAAACAAAGAGTAATCCACTGATTTAATTACTGTACCAGTGAAAACAGAAGACAATGTTCATGCTGTATGGATTGCAAGGAGCCCTGAGAAGAGCAAGGTACACGATCTGTTTTTATATATATAATACAGTCACTTTATTGTCGTTTCACAAACACATCTCAGGCTGACAAATGGAATTACAGTAAATAAAAGATCAGCCTTTATCCCACTGATCTTCTTCTGCTGTTATGAATTACTGTCATCCTATGGGTCCTTTGTGCAGTTCAGGCTGCCAGAGAAAGGTGACCTCTGCCTGTGTCAGTCACTCACCTGGATAAGGACAGAAGTGTTTGTCGCAGCTTCATTTAACTGCCTCTGTTTCTGGCCTTCACTGCTGTAGTTATAGAAGAAGCCAGGGTTTGCTCCTCTCCCGTGGCCCCTCATCATCCCACGAAACCCACGGCCCCTAGGTGCTCTCCAGAAGTTCTCCTCTCCCGTTCCAAGCCCCCTTCCACGGCCGGGGCTGGCAAACAGTCCTTGGGCACTGGCTGGCCCCTGTTTAGTGCAGTTCCTTACCATGGAATTACCCAGTCCAGCACCTGCTGCAGACTTTTTAATGACAAGTGTATCTGAATCTGAACTATCAGAGTCTGAGGAGGAGCTCTGTGCTTTGGGAGCCTTGGTGCTGGCTTTTACAGCCACCACATGGTTTGGCACCAGTTTTTCCTTCGCGGTGCTGTCTTGTGCTGGTGTCACCTTCTCGTCCTCTGTACTTGAGTCAGAATCTGAACTAGAAGACTGGGGCTTTTTAGCATTTTTACTGATTGCAGTCTTAGTCTTTTCAGTGTTAGACTTTACAGTCACTTTATTAGTTTTCACATCAGAATCTGAAGCAGCTTGGTATTTGTCTTTGGGAAATGTCACCACTACAGGTTTATGGGAAGATTTATTTTCCTTCACACTTAACTCACTGCTGTCACTGTCAGACGATGTGCTGGAGGAATCTGAAGCTCCCACCCGCTTTTTCCTGGACTCTGTTGTGATCTTTTTGGTGCTATTTTTACCAGAATTTAGAGAATAGTTCTCATTTGCCTGTTCTAAAGCCATCTTTGCTGCAGCAACCTCTGTCTGCTTTTCATCCTTCTTTTTTGTTGCCAGCTGCTTCTCCCTCTCTGTTTTTTTCATCTTTTTAGAATGGGAAGTAGAGCTCTCTTCCTTACCTTCTGCGAGTCTATTTCTTCCCCTAACTTCTTCCTTTCTTTTCCTTTTCGTGTACCTTTTCTGAGAGTCCGAAGTATCTACAGAGGTCTCTTCCCTACAAGGGGAATACTCAAGCTTATGCTTCTTTTTCTTTTTCCTTTTATGTTTGCCTTCATTCCTAGAGATTTCTTCCTCATCCTGCTTGTGTCTGTGCCTTTTTTTGTCTTCTTTTGTTGTGTAAACGAAGCCATCATCTATTTCTTCATAATCATCTGCAGCTATGTCTTCCAATTTTACTCTGTTTAAAAAAAACAAAAAAAGGTCACCCTTCAGCATAATGAACACTTTTCCCTACTTGTGAGCATGTTCTAGGAGAACTCAGCCAAGTTCCCCTAGAGGGAAGATGCTGCAGCTCCTCCCTGGACAGTCCGGAGCCCTCCCCTGCAGGCACAGGCTCCACTCCCATCTTCGGGAACATTCCCACCTGCTTGGCTCCCTCCATCCCTTCTGGACACGCTGGGGTGCCTCAGGGGTTGTGATCAGTGCCCGTGGGCACCGGGCTCCCGCTCCATCGCCCAGGGAAGGAGGAGCTCAGTCCCCATCCCTGTCCCGCCAAACCCGTGCGGGATTCACAGAGTCCCAGAATGGGTCAGGCTGGCAGGGACCACAGCGGGGTCATCTGGTGCCACCTCCCTGCCGAAGCAGAGTCATCCCGGAGCACAGGGCTGTGCCAGAGGGCTCTGGAATATCCCCCGTGAGGGAAACTCCTCTGGACAGTCTGTCCCAGCTGCGGTCCCTGCACAGGGAAGAAGCTTTTCCTCATGGTCGGGTGGAACCTCCCGGGCATCAGCTCCTGCCGCTGCCTCGTGTCCCAGAGGTGGGCACCACCGGGCAGGACCCGGCCCGGCCTCCTGGCACCGCCTTTGGATACCACAGACACCGATGAGGGGCGTGTGTGGGGCTGACCCCGATCCCGCTGTCCCGGTTCCAGTCCTGACCTCGCGGGCCCAGTCCTGCTGTCCTAATCCCGGTCCGGACCCCGCTCTCTCTGTGAGATCCCGCTGTCCCGGTCCCTGTCCCGCTGTTCCGATCCCGCTGTCCCCATCCCCATCCCTGTCCCTGTCCCGATCCCAGTCCCTACCCCAGTCCCAGTCCCAGTCCCAGTCCCTGTCCCTGTCCCGGTCCGGTCCGTACCTCAGCGAGTCGTTGTCCCGCACGAGGCGCGCGCTCTCGGCGGGCGGCAGCAGCGCCCCCTGCAGGAAGAGGCTGAGGCGGGCGCGGCGGCTGGAGCCGAAG
>VXBR01004638.1:250187-264379 GCA_013400215.1 Cisticola juncidis | reverse complement strand
CCATCATGGACGAGGAGGAGGAGGAGGAGGAGGAAGGGGCGGATGGGGCGGGGCGGGGCGGGGCCGGTCCCGTGACCGCGGGAGCTGAGGGAGCGATGGGGCCGCTCCGAGCTGGGATCGCGCTGTCCGCGCTGCTGCTGGCGGCAGGTACGGGACGGGACGGGAGGGGAGCGGGGCCTCCGGGCACGGCGCTCCGGTGTCTCGCTGCCGGGCGGAGCCGCGGGAAATTCCGCCTGCCGGGGTGGCAGTCGGGAGGGACGGAGAGGGTGGCGGGAGGCCCGGCGGGAGCAGCAAACCCTGGCCACTCTGGCTTGGAAAAGCCTGATTGCTCCCACTTCAGTGCGCCGTTTCCTTCTGCCCTGATCCCTGAGCTAAAGATCAGGAGCTCACTCCTGAGACGGAGTGTCAAAGGCCTGTTCCGTGTCCGAGATGGACAGTAGACTGACCTTGTAAGGTGGCCAGATTTCACGGACTTAATTGAGTTGAAATTCTGTTTTGGATTCCTTTCGAAGCGCCCCTCTGTCTGTCTGAGTCTGCTCTCCTCGCGGTGTGTGAAGGATGCGGTCTCCGCAGGCTCCCAGATCGCAGCCCTGGGACGAGCTCAGCTGCTCGGGCCGTGCAGCCACTAACGCGGGGGCTGCGGGTTCGATCCCCGTCCGGGACGGTTCCCTGAATGGCTGGGATCGGACCTGTAGATCCCTTTCAGAATATTTTGTGATCCTTGCGGAAAATGCAACCGGTTATGGGAGTTATTCCATTGGGGTTACTGGGGTTGTGCCTTCAGCCCAGGCCTTCAAAACACTTCAAGAACAAATTATTCCAACGATGGGGCTGTTTTTCCGGCGGCAGCTCTGATACCAGGCTCTGATACGGATGCACTTAATTACACACTTCATTCATTGATGATAAATCAGCTCTGGGTGGGGGTGTAAGTATAGGCAGGTTGCTTATAGTAAATTTTTTTAATAGTAGTAGCACTTCTAATTATCACACCCACGGTTGAAATGTAATGTTTTGGAACAACTGAAAAGCCCAAAGCTGAGCCTTGTAAAGTAACTGATTGTTGTTTCTGTTTCCTCTCAAGGTGTAGTTCTGAGGCAGCCCCGAGAGCCTAAAGAGCTGTGGGGATATGTGGAGGTTCGGAGCAAGGCCCACATGTTCTGGTGGCTCTACTATGCAAATAACCCAACCCAAGACTTCACAGAGCTACCTCTTGTTTTGTGGCTTCAGGTAAGGTTTGGTTAGAGACACCTCAGCAATAATTCTTTCCATCTGTGCCTGGTTCAGTCTGAGATCTGATACTGTGCAGCTCTACAGAAACAGGATTTAAAACTGCCTGGTTCTAAATGCCTTGCCTTGTGAGTGAGGTGTTGGGGTTGGGAAAAACAAGGACGATTTAATTCTGCAGTTGGGGGGTGTCCTCAGCTGCTCACCTTCCATCAAGTTCGAGTGCTATAACAGGGGTTGTTCCTATCTTTCATACAACAGTAGTGATTTTTGTGCATTGTAGTTTCACAATTCCTTTCCTGTAGAGTTTGAAGTCTTAGCAATGTTCAGAGAGAGAGAGAGTAGATAAAATAATCAGAGATTTTGGATGATTTCTAAATGGAAACAATCCCAGTTTAATAAAAGTGGTGGCATGTTTTCCACTGTACTTTTTAGAAGTTAAGGTTGAATAGAATCACTTGAGGCCTTGTTCTTATTCTTTCTGGGTTATTTCATCAGAATGAAACCCACAAGCTGGCCATGCTGTAGCAATGTTCAGCTTGCAAAGCCATGGTTAGCAGATAGTTAACTTTTGCACTCCATATTCAGGGATTAAGGTTTTGAAACTGTGCTCACATAGCAGGCAGCTCACCAGAAGCTCCCACAACTTGGTGACTGCTTCTCTATTGAGTTCTTGCTTTCA
Source organism: Cisticola juncidis (assembly GCA_013400215.1). Lineage (NCBI taxonomy): Eukaryota > Metazoa > Chordata > Aves > Passeriformes > Cisticolidae > Cisticola > Cisticola juncidis. The sequence continues at coordinate 262,470 of VXBR01004638.1, read as the reverse complement.
GAAATGGCATCTGTGTGCATAACCCAAGACCAGGAGGAACAGAGCCTACTCTGCAAATTAACATGTAGGGCAAAAGCCATTTCTAAAAATCTACAATCTGTCATTCTGCTTACTGGCTGGCTTGTATTTTTCTTCCATCTGTCATATCTATGCCGTGCTGCCTTTTAACATCTTTGTCATTTGGTATTTTCCTGCAGGGAGGTCCAGGATCTTCAGGCTGTGGATATGGGAACTTTGAAGAGATTGGTCCATTAGACAAAACAATGAAACCAAGAAATACAACCTGGGTACAGTAGAGAGTTCAGCTTCTAACTGCTAATTACAAATGTTTGCTTGTATGATCACTACACAAAAAAACACAGAACGGTTTTTCATTTAAAATTCAGTAGAATTACAATATTTCAAGTTAAAATACTGTGGTTAATAAATTAGCTTTTAGGAACAGCCTTGTTTAGAACTGAGGGGTAGACATATTAATTTGATGAAGTATATCTGGTCTTCCATGAAATTGTGAAATGCAGATGTTTGGGAAACAGAGCAGGGAAATTGTAGAAACTGTTATTTCAGATCACAGCTTCATTGTGTCACAGAGCTTTTTCTGGGTGTCTGGCAGTGTAAAACCTATGGTTTGTAATTACAGGTCCAGTGTGGCCTTCAAGGGAAAACAAATTACAGCTGCCTGTGAAGGTGGAAGTTTAATTAGTGCAATATATTGTGCTCTGAGCTACCAATAGTCTGAAGTATTCCAGAGTTCCCTAGGTGACCTGCCCCTGGATCACTGGCACTTTCTGGGTGTATTTCTGGTTACAGATTGGGCAAATTGAAGGACTTTATATTGCACCTAATTTTTCTGCAACTTTTTTCAGTGATTTGCTGGCTCTGTTAATCACTTGTGCCATCAAAACTATTTTTTTTTTGCTGGTGCTGAACTGAGGTTTTATACAAACCTTCTTTCTGCTTCTCCAGCTGCAGGCAGCCAGTATCTTGTTTGTGGATAATCCTGTGGGCACTGGATTCAGTTATGTGGATGATTGTAGCTTGTTTGCCCGAAACCTTACCACAGTGGTTTCTGATATGATGGTTTTTCTTGGAGAATTCTTCAAGTGTAGAACAGAATTCCAGGTAAGTGAATTGAATTCTTGTATTTTTCTCTGCTTTTGAATTAAATTAAAAAAATAATTAAGGAACAGACTTCCAGATAAGCAGTGTTTTGCTGCTAGGTAGTGTTTGGTGCACGTAAAACCACTGTCTCTTATTTCCCACATTTCAGAAGTTGTATTTTGATTTTGGGGTTAGATAAGCATTGGGGTGGATTATTGTCTGTTGAGTGATCTGAGCAGCATATGTAGGATCACAGCTATTTACAGTTCCAAAATACTTCAGAACCAACCCCAGCAAATCACCAGGATGTTATGAAATCCTGTGTGGTGCTTAAAATAAGAAAAACATGAAATGTTTGATGGTGAGAGGTGAACAGCCTGGGTTCTGTGGGAGATAGTTGGAGGCATCTTCTGCCCTCTGCTCAGTGAGTTCCTTGTGTGGCTTTTCTCTCCCCAGACCATCCCATTCTACATATTTTCTGAATCTTATGGAGGTAAAATGGCTGCTGGGGTTGCTCTAGAGCTGCACAAGGTGAGTACTTGGAGGATATAGTTCACTTTTCACTTTAAAACCTGGAGTTCTACAAGCACTTTTATTTTCTGGAATAGACTGTCCTTATTGCCTAATTCACAATGCTACTTACTTTTTTCACTTAAAGAAAACTGATTCTAGAGTCATGAATAGCTAACTAAATCTTGCTTCTTGGTTTGGTTTTTTGTTATGTTTTTCCCCTTATTCACAAAGGCTGTTCAAAAAGGGACCATAAAGTGCAATTTCATGGGGACTGCTCTTGGAGACTCCTGGATTTCTCCTTTGGGTATGTATGAACTCCTCAGACTGTGGATGATTTGTTATTGTTATTTTGTTTTGTTGGGTGTTGTAATCATTCCATGAGTGCCTAAAGTCAAAAATGCCATCCCTGCCTTGAGTTAACTCTCTAGTGAGTCTGGTAAATCAAAAATAAATACTCAGCCTTGCAAGCTGTGACTGAAGAGTCTCTCTTTAGAATGTATCTAGATTAAGAAAAGTCAGAGAACAAGGTCAGTGAGGAGCACACTTGAATCTGAAGTGGAGGGATGGTGAAATGTCCCTACACATCTCCACAGCCTCTGAGGTGTTTTGTAAGAGTCCTGTGCTTAAATGTGGCCACCAAATGATTCACAAGGCTGCAACTGAGATTTGTGTCTGGACAAAAAGCAAATAAAAAGGTCCTTCAGTGGGATTGGCAAGGGCAGGCTTCACAGATTCCCTGCAGCACAGGACAATACCAAGCAAGCCCTTATCTGTCTGCCATCAGCTGATCTTGAGAATTTACAAACAAAGTTGTTATAAAGCAATTTGTTTTATAACTCAGTTGTTCCCTTGTGACTTTTCAAGCAGATAAGTTTAGATAATGTCCATCCTCTTGTTAGGCCTCTGCCCATGTTCTGGCAATGTGCTGAAACTCTCTGAGGGGGACATTTCGGTAAAACATGTTGGTTGCTTTAAATAAATTTCACTATTTAACCCATAGGGGGTTAATGATGGTTCGGGATTTGTAAAGAATCTGCTCTGTGGTACATAACCTGAGGGTTAAACAGAGCTGACTGTGCCCTTTTACTGATTAATTCACCTCCATTTACTGAAATCTGTTCCATTTATTTAGACTCTGTGCTGTCCTGGGGGCCCTACCTTTACAGCACTGTAAGTACCTCAAACTCTGGGATCTCACCTGATCCCTTGTGCTGCCATACAGTACAAATGGGTGTTGAATTTTAAGATTATCTCTTGGCCTGAATAAAACCTCCAAAGCATGGAGGCTGTTAGCAATGAATTAAATATGGAATTTTAATTGAAACTGTCTTTTGTGTTTGTTTTCCAGTCTCTCCTTGATGATAATGGTCTAGCAGAGGTGATTGCTGTTGCCAAAGAAATAATGGATGCAATAAATAAAAATCAGTATGGACTGGCCACTGAGCTCTGGGGCAAGGCTGAAGGTGTCATTGAAGAGGTGAGATCTTTGACTAACATTAAGAACAAACTGCTGCCTGGGGAAGGCACATGATTTCAAATTATCCTTTCTATGAGTGCTGAGCTGGCATGAATTCTCCAACCCTCTGCCCAGTCATTTTTGCCAGGATTTGTTTTATCCCAGTGCTGATGTAAAGGAATGTTTGCTATGCCCTGCTGGGTGAGTGACAGAGAATGTGGGCAGGACTGCCCTTGTGCTCTTCCAGTATTGCACTGAGGTTTCAGCATACAGCTAGTCCTCTTGATTTCTACAGTTTCAAATTAAATATATCTCCTGGAAAGCTTTGAATATTGAAAACTGCATCCAGCAAGGCACAAATTTGAAATGCACACATCTCTATTTGAAGAACTACAATAGGTGCACAGGGTGGAAAGGAACCTCAGCTTATGGTCTGTTCCTGTGGGTCACTGCATCTTGTTACGTAGAAAGTTCCAGCATAAAAGATTGGTAAAGTTTTGCTTTTGTTTATCCTGTTAAAATCTCATTCTTTGTTACATCTCATTCTTAAGTACATGTAAGGCTCTGGCTTTCCTTGGACAGAAAAGCTAATCTGGAGCCACTTCCTTTTTTTGCTCTTTTTAATTTTTTTTCCTTCTGTGTTTCATAACTGACAGTGCCTGGCACATTGTTGGTTTCACTTCTTGCTGTTTGGAAGGAACTTTTGGTTCCTGTTTTACTTTTCAAATCTGCTTTGCTTCCCCTCTCAGTTGTGATGATGCTGGCAAGTGAAGGCACTGTAGTTCTTCTGGAGTTGCTGTTGTGAGCTGATTCTGACCTAAACACCAAAACTTTAAAAACTCAAAAATCAAGTAAAGCAGGGCTTCAAGAATCTGGAGTCCCATTTGTCCTTGGATGCAGGCCGCCTCTGTCACTGCATCAGAGCTGCCAATCTGCTGTGCTGGGGCACATCCAGCTGTCAGCAGCTCCAGAGGAGGGGTGGCTCATACCCTTCACGTTTTTGAGGAAGCATTCTGGGTTTTGGAGGATTGTAGGTTGGAAGGATGTTGCCTGAGAGCAGGACAGAGCAGACCTGGCAGTAGGGGCTGTCTGAAGGCATCACCTGGCACTGCAGCTCTGTCATGAGTAATGCAGGGTGAGACTTCCTGCAGCTTCACATCTGCTTCAGAGGAGTAAAAAACATCTCTGGCATGACCCAACAAGACAGGCTTGAGGAATCTCTTTCCCTCTTCTCACAGCAAATGTAGAACTGAAGTTTTTCCACAAGTATCTTCCTGGTGTGCAGGTAAAGTGACAGGTCACAGGGTCCTTAATTTAGGATTTACTTACCTCTTTTTTTTTCCTTCTTCTTTTCAGGAAAGGCTGTTCTTCGTCTCTGAGAAATGTTTCTATTAGTGTTACTGAAATTATCTTGTGTTTTCAGAACACAGACAATGTGAACTTTTATAACATCTTGACTAAGGACGTTCCAGAAGTGAAATCAGATGAACAAGAAAATCTCCATTTCAGTAAGTTGTATTTACATACTTAAACTTCTGAGGCCCTGTGTTTCAATTCACATACCTTCAGCTCTGGCAGTGGAAAGAGCCTCAGTGTAGCACATCCATAAAATGGATGTTGATATTCTCCCAAGCAGAACTTGTTTGCTGTTGCATAAATAGAGACAGATAGGAATGTGGAACAACCCTATAGATGACACCTCCACCTATACATCCTGCACAAATTAGAGCAAGGAAGCAGTCAGGGTAATTGCAACATCATTTTATGACCTTTAAAGTTACTTCCTCTTACTGTCATTCATTTCTGTCTTTAAGACAGGACACGGAAGTGTTTCATCAGTATAAACAGTCTGATTAAATTCTTGCTCTGTGATTTTTGTGCATCCATGTGAAAAGCACTCGTGTAAAGTTTCTTTCAAGCTCTTTTCCTGTTGGCCTCCTAAAGGAAGGTGAAATTAACTCCTGAAAGTAAAACATTGCAGCTCAAAAATAACTAGTCTGTTAAGAAGAACCAGGTGGTTAAAGCAGAGGCTGATGCCCAGAAAAAGTGCAGTGCTAGCCAAAGGTAGGAATGGATGGGCTCCTCCTGTATCATCCTGCCCCAAATAAGGGTTGACTTCAGTGGTTTCTAATACAAGTAAGCCAATCTCTCTCTGTGGTGCTGCATTTTCATTAGAAAAGGGTTTGTTGGCCATGCCTGGCACTGAGATTGTTCTCTGTGCAGGATGGAGTCTCAGGTGTTCTCTCTTTCAGTGCGGCTTTACCAGCGCCACGTCAGAAAGATGCACCAGGGCAGCCTCGAAGAGCTGATGAATGGGCCCATCAGGAAGAAGCTGAAGATCATTCCTGACTGTGTGAAGTGGGGAGGTACTTTCCTGTCTGCTGGTGTGCTCCTGTTGTTTACTGCAGGATGTATGGCATCCTGTAGGATAATACTCTGGCAACTGGTCACATTCAGTTGTCGTTATCCATGGGGCCAAGGAAGGGATTTGTTCTCAGAAATGAAGATGATGTGGGGCAGGCCTGTGGGAGCAGGTTTGGTTCTGGTTCTGCTGCTTGTGTCTATCTTTAGCCAAGTAACTGAAAATGCATGGGGAGGGAGGAAGATCCTCTGTATTTCAGGAGCTCGTTTTTGTCTCTCATGCAGTCTTACTGAAATTCCTGTCAGCTTTTCTGTGCCAGAGGTCTGGTGTCCTGTAATGATGCATCTTACGGAGGAAGGGGTGTAAAACAGGCTTAAAGGGCTGATGTCAGCCCCCTGTGTGTGTAAATGGGATCCAGAAACTACAGCACTCTCTGTGACCTCTAGTGGGAGCACAGCTGCAGTCTGGTCCTTCTGTTCCTCAAACTGATAAATCCCTGATGCCACTTTGGGCTAGGACTGGTTTCTGTGCTGTGAATTCCATTTTAGAAGCCTTAACTGATGCTTCTGTCCAAGCTTGGGGATGATGTCCTTCATCACTTAAAATTTGTCTCTCTGGTTCCAACCAGGTCAGTCCAGAAAGGTCTTTGAGAACATGGCTGAGGACTTCATGAAACCTGTCATTGATATTGTTGATCAGCTTTTGGCAGCCAATGTCAATGTCACAGTCTACAATGGGCAGCTGGACCTCATTGTTGACACTATGGGTGAGGAACTTTTTGACTGGGGATGGAAACAGAACATGTGATGAGTAGAATGTGGAGTTTTCAGTATATTGGTACCCAGATTTCTCCAATCTCCTGTGCAAACCTCTTACCTAACCAGCAGTGCTCAAATACTACAGTCACAAACGAGCAGCACTAAGGAAGTTTTGCTTATATCCCCATGAGAGAGGCAAATCCTTTACCTCCTTTATACTGTTGAGAAATAGATCTGCAACATCAGTAATTGCTTGTTTCAGTGAAGCCAATAATGCACTTCACCCTCCTGGATAGGCACACAGATGTGTGTGTGTGCTCATTCATAGGCAAAGAATGCTGATAATTAATGAGGGAGGTTGCAGTGGATGAGTGATCACACCTGCTCTAGTGTAGGCTCCTGCACACCTTGGGCTCTGTTTGTTGCTTGCAAGATGTGGTTTGGTCCAGGGGCAGTTTGGAACCAGGCCAAACGCTGCTGAAATGCCTCACAAGGCTGCTGTGCTCCCTTCCACTGGTCTTTTCTCACTGAGTTAAAGAATCTGCAGTCACAGACTCCACAAACACCTTCCTGTGTTGTGGAAGGCTTTATTCCCTGTATGTCTCTGTCCAATTAGATATTCAGATGCCCTTCATGAAAAACACAGCAATCAATAAATCCAAGAAACACAGTATTTAGGCTGTCAAAACAGATTAGCAGTTAGTGGTGCTCCAGTTTATCACATTTTGGGCTAAAATTGAGCTGTAGTCAACATGTAAATTCTTCCAGCAGTTCACAGGTAGGCTAAAGCTTTGTTCCCCTTGGAGTCCTGGAACTGATCTTGTTGCTGCCTTGACCTCCACCTTCTCTAGCAGCACCTGGAAACAGAAAGCCTTTGCACTCAATGAGTGTCTAACAAACAGAGGAACAGTGCCTCTTCTGATTTCCAGGAGGGGAACTTGGTATGGCTGATCCTTCTCCATGGCAGGACATTCAAGGTGTTTGAACTGCAAAGTGAAATATGTTGGAATTTCTAGGGCTGCAGAGCCTCCAAGAAGCACATCTTCAACTTGTACAATCCTAAATCCATTTCATACACACCTTCTCTGTTTACTTATTCCCTTCTCCCTCCACTACCTAGGCATAACAAAATCGTTTTCAGGATCTGAGCACACAGACTCTGAGCTAACCCTGCTGTACTGGTATCCAGTACAGGGAGCATCCATGGGTGATTTCCAAGTATTTTTAATCAGTGCTGTCTCTTATCTCCACCAGGCCAGGAGGCCTGGATCCGGAAACTGAAGTGGCCTGATCTGCACCAGTTCAGCCAGAAAAGGTGGAAGGCTCTGTATGTGTCTCCAGAATCCACTGAGACAGCTGCTTTCCACAAGGCCCATGAGAACCTGGCTTTCTTCTGGATTCTCAAGGCTGGGCACATGGTAAATAATAAAGTCCTTGGGGTGGAATCAGCAAGGAGACTGAAGATGTGTGTGTAGCTGCTGTCTGCTTCCTTCCAGCAGCTGCTGATCCTGTGCTTTTCTCTGTGCTAGGTACCAGCTGACCAGGGAGAGATGGCCCTCAAAATGCTCAGGATGGTGACCCAGCAGCAGCACTAGGGCATGGGAGGCCAGCTGGCCTGGCCTGACGTCCTGCCCAGCACTGGGCTCTGGAGGAGTGTGGATCTGGGATCCTAAGCCAAAGAAGGCATGGTTGGACACACAGCCTCCCTCATCTTGCTGATACTGTGCAAAAGTGCTGGTGGAGAGGCATTTTTTCCCTTGAATGAGTTACTGCTTTTGTTCTTTTAAGCTGTGATTTGCTGCCTTAACACTGTTCATAAATGACTCTTCCAGAGTTCTCTGTCATAGAGAACAAGCCCTGAACCTTTGCCTTGGAAGGGTTTTGTGCTCTTCCTCTTCCCTGGATGCTCCCTTGTCTGTTTGCACACCAAGAGTAAAACTGATTTCACTTGATTTGCTTTGTGTTCCTCTGGGAGAGCCAACCTGCTTCAGGAGGCTGTGGAATGTTCCTTCCTTTGTCCTCAGGCTTCTGCTTGAGTACCTGGCTGGATTACAAACTGAGGACATGGAAATGCCAGGAGAAAGGACCTGCCCTAGAGGAATCACAGTCCATCTCATCCTGCTGAGGTGCCTGAATTAGGATCCAGGATTCTTCAGAATTCCTGTGCCTTGGAGAGAGAAAAACATCCTAGAGGAGGATTTGACCCTTTTCATCTGACCATTTGTTTCTTATTTCCACTCTTAATGCCTGCCAGTCAAACTTTGCCTTTCTCCTCAACACCTAAAGCACATCCAGCAGGAATTCCTGCTTTTCTGTATCCCGAAGCAGAAGGCTGTTAATACCTCTTGTACCAAAGAGTGCCAACAGAAAGAAGCCTCTTAAAACCTTCTGGGTTTAGCCAAAAGGAAAGGAGCATTATTTGAGCAATAACAGCATAATTCTGAAAGATGATAGGAGTGTTTAAAAGAAGCATATACAAAGTCTTGATCCATGTCTTAGAGATTTTTTTAAGTCTTGCAGAGAACTATTATTTTGAAACTTATTTTTGATAATACATAGTCAAGAGGAGACTTGGTCAGACATCATGTGCCTTTTGCTGTGGAGAATGAAGTAGTTGTTTTTTGTTGGTGTCTGATAGGAGGCACAACAGCTCCTTCCAGCTGTCAGAATCCTAAATAAACAGCAACCTCTCAATTACTCCAGCCCCTGAAACTGTAATGAAATACCTGCTAGCATTGTCTTAGCAAGAACTGAGGCACAATGCTGTGTGTGCACACATGCAATCACCCAGCAGCTGCACTACTGGCACAGAATCATCGCTTTCCTTTTTCATGTTCCCTTCCTGCATTCTTGGAACTTTACCAATGGAAATCCATATTTTGTTTTTTAAACACCTTTTTCAATAAATAGGCCTAATTCATCTTACTTCAGCATCACATTGCTTTCAAAGTGACATCTTTTCTGTTTTGACTTTTAGATGAACAAGAGGAGGTTGCTACCAGTGTGTAAATTTGCATATCTGTATTCTTGGAATATTTTTAAATAATTTGCCTAGCAAATCAGTGTGTTTTTGCCTGGGTAATGCCCGGGTTTGGGCTGGGATAGAGTTAATTTTCTTCCTAGTAGATAGTATGGGCTCTGTTTTGGATTTGTGCTGGAGATGTTGATAACACAGGGTTGTTCCAGTTGTGGTTAAACAGTTCTGACAAAGCCTCTTCTGCCCTCACCAGACCCCACCAGTGGGAGCAGAAGGAGTTGGAGGGGACACAGTCAGGACAGCTGACCCTAACTGACCCAAGGGATGTCCCAGGCCAGGTGCTGCCATGCACAGTAGCACCGCCACTAGTTGTATTTCAAGGTCTAGAAAGAAACTAGAGTGGCAGGATGTAAAATATTTATTTTGCATAGTTCATGAGTCAAATGAGGAAGCTGCCAAATATGTCTGATTAAACAAGTAGTTAGATATAAAGAAAATACTCCACTGGTGCATGTCCTACCTAGAAGTGGAGAAGCAGGGATGAGCAAGGAGCAGTGCCAGCTACACCACTGGAAATAAAAAACCTCCTGGATTCAGCCCTACAACCTTCACCTTAGCAGAGCAGCTGCCCAGCAAGTGTGGCACATGTTTGGTTCACTGTTGTGATTTTAGCCCCCCTGGTACAGCCCCAGCTTTAAGATCATAGAGCTTCACTGACAGCATCTCTCATCCCAATTCTCCCATGTTCAGTGCTATCAAATCATCTCCCAGCTGTCAGATATTTGCTCTACACGCTCAGCTGTCTGTAATGACAGCTTCTACAACAGCTCCAGCTCTCTTATCAGCTTCATTCTAGTGCTTGCTGGCACTCAGGCTGCCTGTGACAGCTCTTGGGCTTCAGCAATAATTCTCCAAATCACACTGTCTAAACCTAAATTTTCCCCTGCATCCACCCCTTCCAAATTAGTGCAAGATTGACACTGATTGTAATGCTGACAGTTTTGGTTTAAATCCGTGTTGCCCCTTACTTGCACTGTCTAGACCAAGTTCCTTCATCTTGCAGCAGAAGATAAAGGAGAGTCAGTAGAAATTAACTGGATTTCATGAAACTGAGCACAGCCCTCTGCCGTGTGGGAACTCCTGCTCTGGTCATGACAAACAGGAATATTATTTTTTTTTCCTGCCACAGTATTTATGGTGACTGCACTTCTGGGTGTGCACAGCTGTCCACCTGCACACAGAGAGGGGAGTCAGAGCAAGGAGTCACTGAGACAACCTCAGCAAAGGAGGTGGGACAGTGACACTGCTGTGCTCGGAGCCTTTGGAGAGGCTGAACTCACCTCAGAGCAGTTAGACTGGCAGGAGCTGATTCCACACAGGTCTCTTCCCACATCTCCAAGGGGTACCAGGTTTTTGAATGGGTGTCCCCAAGGGGTGTGCTGAGCTCCCCATATAACCTGAAGAGTTCAAGGGTCTCAAGATAAAAGCTGAACATCCCCACATCTTAAGAATCCTGCTCTAACTAGACAGCTTCAGAGAAGTTTGCTGATCAAATATTCTGCTTCCCCTTTCCCTTTCACATCTCCTCATATCTCTTAAGAAATTCTTTGCTTCCCAAGGTTCATGTCTGATCTCTGCACTTTGATTTTTTCCCCCCCCAGACTGGAAAGCCATTTAGTACATCAGTGAGGGAAAGGAGAACTCTTCCATGTTTTTTTGGTAAAAATAAAGGAAGATCAAAGTGGCAGAGGCTCTGGAATCAGCTCCTTAACTCCCTGACAGTGGATATATGGGGAATTGTATTGCTGTCACTGTGTTGTTGATTGACAACTGACTTACAGGCTACAGGGCTGTCAAGCCAGCCTATTTCCAAACCCTGAATTTGCACATAAAAGGGATGAGAGACTCATGCTCAAAGAAATAAAACTTCCTGAGAACACACTGGTTTCTACAAAAGAGATAAATTTGAGCAGCTTGCTCTGATCATGGAATTTTCAGGGTGGTAAAAGGGCCATCTGGACCTCTCTTACTGCAAGAAGCAAATGAATGGAAACTGTCTCGATTCAAAACCTGCTGCACTTACATGGTCATTTTAGCTGGACAGCTTTACCAATCATCTACAGGACGTCACTCAGTGATTGATGGTCACCTGCACTCAGCACCTACAGCAGAAAGCAGTGCTGGCAGAGGCTGTGAGTGCCTGAGCCTGACTCAGCCACAGCTCCCTCCTCCCCAGGAGCTGGACCCATCCTGCCTGGTCTGGGGCACAGTGCAGAAAGCAGAACCATCCCTGCTCTCCCCTCTGGCAGCTCACAGTGTGGGCTTCAAAGGCAGTCCGAAGCACTGGGGAGAAAGAAAAGGCGCAGAGCAGAGAGACCGACTTCAAACCCAGCCATGGAGCACAGCAGTTGCAGGTGGTTTTAGCGAGAAATCCTGCACAGGCAGGGAGGGACATCCGTTCTGTCCTACCCGCTCTGTCCGATTGAAGCGGGGCTGGGCAGTGTCAGTGCCCGGCCAAGCCCAGCCAAGCCCGGCCCTGCGGGATCCTGCCCGCGGCTCCGCCACGGAGCGCGGGGAGCTCCGCTGGTCCTGCTTTACCCTAATTACCCCTAACTCTCTACACTCGGCTTTCCCCCTCTAGCCTGGAACTGTCCAGACCAGACTTTTTCTAATAAAAATATTGCAGTGTGATTGCTGTTTTATCCGGGGCATCGGACCGAGGTTTGGAGCAGCCAAGGGGCTGGAACGGCTCCGTCCGCCGCGGAGCCCAGGGGATGCCAGGCCGGCGGCGCCCCGGCTGCTACTGCCGTTCTCCGTCCATCCTCGCTCCCTGCCCGTTCCCCGCTCCTCGGGCAGTTTCCCTGACATCGCTGCTGTTCCCACATCCCGGCCCGCCGATGATCCCGGTGTCCTCAGTCCTGCTGTCCCAGTGCCGCTGTCTTCCCGCTCTCTCTGTCTCCAGTNCCTCAGCGGCATCTCCCGCTCTGCCCTATTGTTCTCCCGCCCGTCGCTCGCTCCCTCCCTCCGCCGGGGCTCGCGTCCTCCCTCCGCTCTCCTCCATCCCTCCCTCCATCCCTTCCTCCTCCTTCTCGCCGTCGCTCCCGCCCCGCTCCCCG
>VXBR01004638.1:177937-250052 GCA_013400215.1 Cisticola juncidis | reverse complement strand
AGGTTTTCGACGTGTGCGATGAGGATGCGGACGGGTTCATCCGAGTGGAGCACTTCGTCGCCCTGGGGCTGCAGTTCGGCCAAGGGGATGAGGTGAGTGCGGCGCCTCCCGCGCAACTTTCACCTGCTGTGTGTGGGCACCCGCCCTGTCACCCACTGCCCTCACCGCGGGCCCTTCGCGAGCCCCGGGTTCCCCTCACGGCAGCCCGGTCCCGCTCCTTTCGCTGTGGCTCGGACCGCCTCCGTTCTGAGGGGTCCCAGAGCCCTCCCTTGGCGGCCTGGAGCCCCCTTCCCTCAGGGCCATCACCCGCCTCCCCCTTTCCCGCGGAGCCCTCCCCAGAGACAGCCCGGCTCCCTCCTGCCCCTGGGCTGCCGGAGCACCCCCCGTCCCTCGGGGCAGCCCAGAGCCCTCGGGTACCGGGGCCGGTCGCGGTGCCTTTATTGTGTTTTTATTGTGCGTTTTGTCCGTCCTGGCTCTCAGAGCTCTGGCCGGGCACTGGGAGCGGAGGCAGCGCGGTGCCGGCAGTGTCTGGAGAGTCCGGGCAGCACCTGCCCGGGCACCCCAAACCCGCCCGGGGGTTTGGCAGCGAGGGCTCCTTCCCTGCCTCCCTCCGTCCCTGCCTCCCTCCAGCCCTCAGTGACACAGCGTAAATCTGGAGTCGCGCCACCGGGCTGGCAGAGCCGTTGCGTCAGCGGGACCGGTGTAAATCGTGACATCAGTGTGGATGGGAGTGGGATTCGGGCCAGAGGCAGCGAGGGCAACGCCGTGCGCTGGTTGGAAACAGTTCCCTTCAGGAATTCAGTTCCCTTCAGGGAGTCAATCAAGGGCTGCAGCTCCTGCGAAATGAACCAGCGAGAAACGCTCTCCTTGGAGAACTCCTGGGATGTTGCATTTTACTGTTCAATGCTTCTCAACGTGCCCCAGCAACTCTGGGTGCCAGGGACGGGGAGTGAAGTTGGGACTACGAGGTTCAGAAAACCAGGGTCAAAAAACCTTTTAAACTACTATAAAACAAATTAATGTGAGGAGCTAATAAAACGGTGATTTACAGAGGGATGCCAAAGAGGCAGCAAAGCCAGAGTGAATTCAAGTAATTGTTGGAGCAAATAGCTTATTTCTAGCTTGCCACTCGTAATGAAACACAGCTTGTGAATTAAATGAGGAAATCGAGAGACAGAAGGCTTTTTACTTATTACAGTTGTGCCTGAAGGGTACACATAGCTTTTCACCTCTTCTCCACCAGAGCCATCCAAAGTTTGGAGTCTACAAGTTCTTAATACTAATTTCAGAAGGGTTTGTAGGGCATTCGGCCTTTTCTGGGGTTTTTTTTCTTTTTCTTTCTGTTTTCCTTTCTTGTGTGTGTGTGGTGTGTAGTCAACATGCTGAATTTTATTATTTCTGAAAGGTAACAACTCTCTGAAAACTGCCCAAGGCAAAATCGTTGTAGCAAGGCAGGAGCTTTCCCTTCAAGCAAAGCAGTCCTTACCTGCACAGTCAAAATAATAAACTTTAATGTTTTTTGTTAACTTTTTTTTCTATTTTATTTTTAACGGGATTTTGACACCTCTGCTTCTAATACGTTCTAGCAAGTTTCCTTGCAAGCTTTTGCTTTTCCCTGCAAAGCATGTGGTTCAACCAGAGGAAAAAAGGATTTGGTTGTATTGATTTGGCAGAGTCAGGAACAGAATCGGGTCTGTAAAATCCTGAATTTAGAGCAGATCTGACTTGCTGTCAAGCACTGCTTGCAGATACAAACAGTTGTGGAACTCCTGCTTGTAGGCATTTGGACATTCTGGCCTCTCTTCATCCCATCTGAGTGTGGGCATTTAACTGAGTTGTCTCCATCAATCTTTCTCCATGATGAGCAACTGAACACTCAGAGGCTGTAACAGGACCAGAGGATAAATAAATCCCTCAGAGATGCTTCTTTGTCTCCAGGACAACAGAAACTCGTAGCTGAGACTTTTGGTTCTGTGCTTGGGTCTGACTTTCCTCATGAATGGGGTGTTTGCGTTTGTGTAGAAATGCAAAGAAAGACAAGAAGGGCTGTTTCCAAAGCGACCTGACTGGATGGCATGTGCTCACTAGCTAAAGAAACACTTCCCATAACACTGAGAAATGCCAAGAGTCGCTCACCATCTGGTTCCCTTTCACTGGGAGAAGAGCTGCAGTAGCAGCCAAGTGTCTGGAGCATTGTGAGTGACACGTTCAGCGAGCCCCAGTCCTGGCAGGGGATTGTGTGGATGTGTTTCAGGGTAGTGCCAGTTGATGTTTCATTATGCCAGATTCTGCTTAAACTCCACACTCAGTTTTCAGCAACAAGTGAAGTGAGCTGAGCGTGTTGACAACTTCTTTCTGAGGCAGATAAACACCTTTTGGAGGTGTGCAAACCATGCAGATGCTCACACAGTCATGGTGAGGGCTGCTCATCACTGCATCCTTGAAGCAGTGTCACAGTTGAAAGGGATCTTCAGCAGCTAATAAAATGTATAAGCCAATATTAATTATTCATGTGAGTGGACAGTAATTCACTTAAGCCCAATGGTTTATTAGTGGTGTAGAACAGAAAGAGCTAAAAATGAGTTCACATATTTCTCATGAATAGATGAAAATTTCTGGCCAAAAGAAACTGTTACAGGGAGATGTTTGTTGCTAATTTCAGTCATCAGCCCCATTCAGGGCTGAAGTTAAAGGCATCAGCCTCAAGTGGTGCCCCAGCAGTAGGCTGTGGCTGTGGCTGAGTTTAATGGCACTCCTGGTGCTTCACTCTGCCTTGCTGTCAGATGTCTCCCAGGAGCTGAGGATGTCACACTCCAAACAGCCATTCTGTTGTATCCACTTCAGAAGCAGCTTCTCCAGTAATTTCAGGACTGTGATTTCACTGCCTGACAATCCAGAGCCCTTCTGAGGAGTATGGGTGAATTTCAGGCTCCTGGCTGTAGTGTTGCAGCTCAGAGTTGCACCCAGAAATTAAAGGAACCAAAATTCCTGTCAGTGTGCACGATGGCAGCATAGCTCATACTTTCGTGGTAACATGAGTCTGCAGCCATGAGAAAAAGAGACTTTGGCACTGAAACATGGAAACAAAAGGGTGTTATCAAGTGATACTGCCATTCTCATAAGGGCATACCTGGAAATATTTATTGAAAGAAAAAATAAAGTATTTGCCTAGACATTAACAAGGATACAAAGAGCAGTCCCACGTGACAGTGTTTTCTAGGCAGCAGCAAGGCTGCCACACATTCCGATTCCTTAAATCTCTATTTGCTGATGACCCAGATGTTTAATATCATTTACAATGACTGGAAAAAAAAATAGAGTTCTGAAGTGGAACAGTGGGGTACTCAGATTAGTCAAGGTACAGCCACTGTAGCCTCCCTAATTCAATACAAAATAGCAGCGAATATGTTTTAAAGAGCCTCTTGGTATATGCTGAAACTAAGCATGTATTTCTAAAGAGCTGACATAAAGCAAGCTTGGTATTTAGTGTTAATGAAACGTTTGGCAAAGCTCTGTGGTGGAGAGAGGAGCTCCAGGTCTGCTGTGCACTCATGAGTTTAATTTGTTATGTAATATTTGCATTTCAAAGGTAAGGGCTTGGAGGGGTACAGCTGAGAATTGATGGTTGCTGTGTTTTGCAATACAAGTCAGTGATCTGAAACTGTAATTCTTAATGCCTGAAGGAAGGACAATCAATTTTGGTAACAATTCTTGATATTTAAATGACTGTGTTTTATTGCTGCCTCAGTGTTTGCATTTAGCACAGGTACAGTGATGCTGTGTTGATTTACCATTAAATGTAAAAGTAAAAAAAGGCATGAATGAAGCACGGAAGATAGTACAGTATGGAAAGCAGCATATGTAAGTGGTGTTAAAACATTCAGCTGCCAGGCAAGGCCAGATATTTTCTATGTAAATTGTTCTCTCTCCATGCCTGATTCAGTCCATGCTGTTAAGTTGTAAAATTTGTGTTCTTTGTCTGTGAAACGCCTGCACGTTCTCCAGAAATTTGCTCTTGCAAATCCTGCAGAGGATTTTGGATTTCTCACATGTATTGATTTTATTCCTCTAATATGATTAAGCTTTGAAAAGCAAATTAAACAAAATTGCTGGAAGGGAGGGTAAGTCTTGGAGGAAGAGCAAGCCACTGCCATCTAGTATTGGTGGGGGTGATCCCCAATACAAATTTTTTTTTGGCTTCTAAACTTCATTGTTACCTGCAATTTAGCACAATTGACTCATACTCAGCAGCAGTGCTTTTGTAGCAACAAAGTAGAAACAAATCAAATGCCTTATAATGTTTAATGTTTTTATTTTCTGTGCAGCTGACAGTATAGTCTCCTATTAATTTTAATTTTATCTGATTTTAATGCTGATATTCACAGACATTTTAAAGTCCTTGATCCGATTTTTGCATCAGACTGTCTGACAGTTCTTAAAATCTGCAGTATTTGGGGACACGTGATCTCAGACCTAGATCCAGGCTGCTGAGTAAACACCATCCCTGAGCGTGGCTAACTCCGTGCAGGGTGATTAGGCACAGGAATGATAAAAGAGATCATCAGACGCAATCACTACTACTCCAACATACGGTTTTACAACAGCACTGTGAGTGTAAACCAAGCACTGTGTGATGCCCTTTTACTCAAGATACAATTGAAGGGCCTCACTTGGAGAGAATGCAAGTGCTTCTGTAGAGTTCTGTGTGCTGGTTTCACATTTTGTGTGCAGTTAAAACCATAAATAGCAGGGCTCTTCCTAAGCCTTGAATCCATTTCAGTTCTGAGGGATGTTCAGCCTCAGAATGAGAGACAGGACTGAACTGTGGGGTCAAAATACTGCAGGGGAGACAGGGCTGATGCACAGGGCACAAAATGCAGGCACTGGAGAAATTGCAGTGTGTTCCTTCGATGTTAAAGCTGCTTTGACAGTTTAGCTTGGGTGAAGCATTATGGTTTTAGGGGTTCAAGTGAAAAGCTCAGAAACAGGTGAGAATTTTCTCTGTTAGGATTCCTGAAATTAGAAGGAAAGGAATGTTGTGCTCTGGAATGCAGAGGATATTGCCATGCTGAAATGAGGGGTATTTCAGAACGATCTACATTTCAGTACATACATATGTGTTTTTCAGGTATTCTATAACATCACACATACATCTGCATTGTCAAACTTGTTTTTTTTCCTTCTGGAGACATTCTGGTGGTGTTCCATCACCTCCAGATGAGTTGACCCTCCCAGATGGCTTCTGGAACATGGGATATTATTTTCCAGTGGCAATTCTGTTGTTAGGATAAAATATGCAAACAAACGTGCAAACAGCTTTGTCCATGTGTTTGCATGGTATTAATAGATTTGAGAAACTGTCCTAAAATCTTGGTGACTTTGGTAGTTTAGTAGTAAGTGACTGTATGGGGAGTTTTAAACCTAATATATAAGATGTGTATTTTGAGTATGTTGCCGAGGCCACTTTTCTCAGTGTTGTAACTGGGAACAGGAGAAGCCTGTAGGAGAATTTTGTTGCACACTTTTTGCAGACTACTTAACGACTGCTTTATGAGTCTGGCACATTATTTTTGTCTTAAAGAGGTAGGAATGTAATTAACTTCACCTTTTGGGGTTTTCTATGGTATCTTGATAGATTTCATTCGAAGCTAGCTTTTTATTGACAAAACTTAAATTGGAATATTTGGCAAACAACACATGAAAATGCCCCAAAACATAAAATTTTGCTCAACACAAAGCATTTTTCCATTTTCTTCTGAGAAACATGAAAAAGAATAAATGGGTTTGGTTTCCTTTACTTGGTAAGAAAGCTGAAAAATCAATTTTTTACCAAGTTTTGTATTGAGCGAGTGCAGAGATTTTGTGGATGTTGGAAGAAGGGAAAATATGTTGTTCAGTTCTCTGCCTAATTGGAGTGGTGTTCAAGTTGCAGTTACCCAAAGCTGTGGGGAAAATAAAGCAACAGGTAAAGCAAAACCATGAATAATCCCAAGCTGTGTAAGAAAGCAGACAATGTAGTCTGCAGGAAAAGAAAATCAGTGAGTTTGTGCAGGAAGCAGGAACAGCTTTAAAGTGTGGTATGAACTAATTAAGGATTATGGTCCATGAATGTTTGTTTGGCTATGATTCCTTTATTGCAGTCAGATATAGGGGAAAACGGTGAATTTTAGCCTCCAGCATGAAGAGTGAATTGTGTGTTTCATTCCTCAGTTCTCTTTGGGATTACTTGAAAATAAAAAATTGAGGAGTGCTTTGGGACACATCTTCAAAGGAGCTTTGATAATGTCAGTTTTGCTTTTCCTGCTGAGCAATTACAAGGCATGGAAGTTTCCACTGAGGAAAACTGCATCTTTCCTCCTCACCTGGGAGCTGAGTGCCCTTTGCCAAACACAAATTCCTGTGCATGGTCAGCTGCATTCCACTGGAAAGTGCTGTGATATTTGCTCCAGTCAGACAGCCCAGTGTGGTTGTTTAGAGTGGGAATGAAATTGGGTTGAGCAGTCTGCTGCTGACAGCTGTCACTTGGGAAAGTCTAAATTTGAAGGTCAATGCATCTGTAACTGCCACTGTGACTTTGGGGGTGGCAGATTATGATATTTATCAATAACCTACCATCTCCTCTGTGTCCTGTAGTCTCCTTGACTGATGACTCTGCTGGTACTCGGGGGATTTCTGGACATCTGTCAGCCAGATTGGGAGCTCTGGCTCTAACCAAGCTCACGGTGTCTTTCCAGTGGGTGAAAAGACAGTTTGCTATATACAGAGAATTTGGCACAGGTCAAGTTACTGTTGTGGTACAAATGCTGGCAGATGCAGATCATTTGTTTCTTGATTTAGATAGTCACCCAGTTAACCTCTGGAAAAGGTCAAATATTCATAAATTACTTGCATTTTGCCAAAGGTTATGGCACAGATTGCTTTTTCTGTGTGCGTAGGCCCATGTGATTTCTCTTACTGTATTTTTCTTGTACACTTGGCCTGACTACTGCAAACTGCACTTCTTTTCCCAGAAAGAATTTTTTCCCCTGTGGCATTTTAAATTTGTTTTCAGAAGCCTGACAACCCTGGTGTGTGGAAGCATCCTCATGGTACTCCTGTCTGGTTCTCCCTGAGTGGGTGGTGGAGGTTTGTGATGCTCTGGATCAGCTGTTTCTTTGGGGTGGGCACTGAATATTTGGGGCATTGGCACCAGCAGGGCCAAATTGCTGCTCCCAGCCTGCTGCCTGGGGCCACAGAATGGTTTGAGGAGGAGGAGGAGGAGGGCAGGCAGCAGGGATATTTAATGCAGGAGGATGGATGGTGCCTCAAGGGAGGCATCAGGAACAGACTCTGTTCCCCACTGTCACTCTGCAACATCACAGCTCTGCCTGAGCACTGCTTTTACTGGAGACTGTTTGAAGTTATGCATGATGTTCTGGCCTCACTGTGTTATTCTCTGGATTTGTTCCTTCCATCCTCAGGGACAGCTGCAGTTCTGGACTCACCATTGCTTATGCTTTTTGGTGGGTGCTCCTGTTCAGTTGTTAAGCTCTGGTTGTGTTACAGGAAAACAGCACCTGTTTGGAAGGGAAGGGAGCTCTGGAGGGTCTAAGTGGTCATAAACACAAATGATTTACACAACATTTCAGGTGAAAAGCTTGTTTGATTGAGTTGGTGGGATAATGTGGCTATAAATTACCTTTGAGTTTATTGCAGTTGGCTGCTGCAGCAGCTCTTTAGCTATACATTCTGTTTGGTGGCACTGCTCCTGATTCAGTGCCTGACACTGCTTGCATTTTGTAGATTTGCACTATTCTGTGGTGCTGCTTCCCTGGATTTGTGGTACAGGGTGAAGGGAGTAGGAGGATAGACTCCACCCATAGCAAGAAATTGCTGATGTCTCTATTTTAGGGAAGAAGTGTAAAGAGCCACATTTCAAATACCTTTTTTTCAGGGGGAAGGGTTGCCATGGATAACAATTGTGAGACATTAAGTCTGATTTTCCACCACACCACACCTGCCACTCCTGCCCTGTTTTACTTTGTCTGGAAGGACCATGAGCATCAGGTTCATCTTCCAGACTTCTGGATGGCACAGGATGGCTGAAGAGACACTGGCATTTACTCTTGTTGGATTCCAGAGATGTTTCCTGAGCCCACAAGGACCCCAGGCTGAGCACCCTCTGCAGAGCAAAGCTGCAGAATTTGCCTTTTGGGAGGGGTGATTTTGGATAAAGAGGAGTGTTCTCAGAGTCCTTTGAAGTGCCTGTGAGCTGGAACCTCACCGAGCTGGAACCTCCCTTCCCTTTTCACACTGTGCAACTGCTTTACAGCTCACAGAGCCTTAGAAGGTGGTGTCATTCACTGAGTAACACATGTGCCAGTCACAGGAGGTATTTCTTTAATTAACCAAATACTATTTCAACTTTATTTCTCCTTTTTTTCCCCCCTGTGTTTTCTCTCCCACTCTTGCTTCTGATGGAAATGTACCCATTTTACAATCAGTGTTAGTCATCACTCCTGCTCAACTTTGGTGAACCTGCTGTCAGTAGCACCATGTGCCACATCAGCTCCCACCAGTTGTTTCCCTAAATCATGTGGGCAAAAGGATCCCAGTGGGAAGGGGGAAGAAGGATGTTCCCTTCAAAAGGATTGCAAACATAGGGACAGCAGTGAATTAATGCAAAGGAAATACTGGTGAAGTGCACCCTGTGAAGCAGGGTGACACACAGCAGGGATACCTGTGTGTATCTTAATACCCACATGCAAGAATTGATTTCTAGGAGTAAATTACCAGCCTGGAATGGAAATGGATTTTAAGACCCAAAGCATGTGCTCAGTGCACACTGTAATTAGATTGTGATTGCAATTTCAGCATAGGACTGAACTTCAACCTTTTAAAAACTCAATCTTTCTTCAGGAGCTCGTGGGGCTATTTATGATATCAGTGATGGACTCAAGGAATATCACAGCTATCAAATGGGGAGGAAAGGAGAGGCTGTCAAAAGATTAAATTTTGATGGCATTTTAAATGTTACCCCCTACACTGTATTTAATGATTCTCTAGTTCTGCTAAAAGTCAGTGGCTCTAAATTACTCCAGTCATTTTTGAAAATGTGATTTTATTTCCCCAAGTACAGCAGAGACTTAATAAAATTTTGCTTTGGCCCGAGGAAAAGACTCAGGAGGGGCTAGACACAATAACACATTGCTCTCCACAGAGCCATTTTCCCCTCTGTCAGAACTGGCTGTTGTGCTTTCTGTTATTAATGGGGGAGTTATAGTTCTCTTTAGGAGAGGTTTCCATGTTATCTGCTGCTTGGCACTTCAGACACTCTGACTAAAGAGTTGATCTGATTCCCATGAAGATTTTGTGTGCTCTCTGTTAAATGGGTCACTCCATGCCAGATAACAGGAGCAATGTCTGCACCACTTCTTGGGACCAGCAAGGAAAGCAGGCTCAGTACAGGCTGTGTGTTAGCACTGGAAAACCCCACACAATTTTAAAATCTTCATCTTTGCTCAACTTAAATTACCAAAATAAAATAATAAAATAGACTGGAGCTTTTTGATGCTGGATTAATAGATTTAGGTCACAGACTGTAAATGAGTGTGACTCAGCTGTGTGAATAAATCAGTTCACTTGATTGTGGGATGAATTTACACTTTCAAAGCTTTTAATAGGTAATGAATATTCAGGGTCTGCCACATGGTGGGAGATCTGAAACGAGGGCTTGGATTGCAGCAGCCCCGGCTCTCAATCAGCAAGTGTTACAAAAAGATTGTCTTGGAATGGGGGCGAGCAGTGCTGCTCTCATCCCTGCTTTTTTCCCTCTTTGCTGTTGCTAATAGGAGTGCAACAGTGTGATACACCAAATGTGCAACCGGTGGCTTTAGAAGAAGGGTTTTACCATGCTGGGTTGATGCTCAGAGCTTGTTGTCCTCTTATCACCATATGTGGACATCAGCTGGAGTTGAAGGGGTGTCAGATGGGGATTTGGAATCTCCTCGTAGCTTGTGGAGCAGTCTGGGAGCAGTTGCTCACCCCAGCCCTGTAGGCAGGGAGGCAGCACCAGGCTCTGTTTTAATTTAGGGTAAAAGGCTCAAATCTGTGCAGTAACAAGAAGTATTTGATGGAGCACTTATCAATTAAATTTGTACTCAAGATTTGAGATGATAAAAACCTGTTTCAGCGAGAGTCATGACATTGATTTGCACTGTGGAGCCCATGATCATGCAGGAACAGACAAGAAATGCATGGCTTTCCTGAGCCCTCTTGAGCAACTCAGCATCATGTAATAATTCCTTTTCTTAGTTTGTTAAATACTTTCCACAAGAGTGGTGGGAAAGGGAAATAAAGTTGCTGGTGCAAAGTTACCCAAGTTAAGACTAACCTACAACATGACTATGAAGTGTTTTAAGTTCGATATTTTTGCTTGCAATAGAGATTTCTTGTCACAGCTCCCTGTGGAATTAGTTTGAAAATCTGAGTTCAAGGTAGATGGATAAGAAGAAATAACTTGGCAGTTCTGTGAAAATCTTTCATCAAAAAGGTTCTATACAGCACCTCAGCAAAGTCCTCCTGGGCACAGCCTTTCACTGCTTTGCATGTGCCAAGACTGAATCACAGCTGATGACAAAGCAGGAGAGGTGACAGGGCTGGTCTGGAATGTGTCTGGTTCAGGTGTAGTGTGTATGAACCTGCCACAGGAACTCTGTGTATGGGCAGCCCTGGGGATGGCCAGCACTTCCTCAAGTGGGGAAAACAGAGGAACACATTTGTTATCAAAGCTGGGCTTATGATCCATGAGCAACCAGGACCTTCTGGTGTTCCACTGGTATTACAGCACGCAGTTCCAGAGTTTGTCTGGAAATTAATCTGAAAGCACGAAGGATTTAAAAATTGACAGTTTTCTAGAGTTTTAACCACACTATAGAGTTCTACAGCAAAAGTACATTTCATTCTGAACTTCTGCAAGCAGAGTAAAAATCTGCCATTTCTATTCACTACTACGGGTTTTCTCCAATAGGGTGGTTTATTTATTGTTTGTTTCTGTTACCTGTAAGAGCTAAGCAGTGGAAGAAGCTACTGAGAGTAGGTGTAAAATGCTTAAGATATTTGAGCAGAAAGCCCGGGTATTATTGAATCAGTCCTCCCAAGCTATAGCATGATGTTCCTGATGAGGCAAGGGCCACATCTTTGAGAGGCAGCTCTAAGGGCATAAGGCTAGCAAACAGAAAATGGAGAACCAGGAAGGTTTTTTTGACAGACAGAGGGTTTGAACCTGCAGAATTCTGAACTGGCAGTTCAACTTTGTGGTTGTGCTGAACTGGGGCTAAACTGCTCAGCATTCCTGCACGGTGGGACTCTGAACAGCTCCTTCCTGGGAAGGAAATGAGCTTGCTGATCAAGATGTTCCAAAATGCATCTTCAAGATAGGTCTGAGTCAACACTTTGAGATAATGCTGTCAGACTAGATGATAACACAAAATATTCTGACAGCCTACTCGGTCTGGAAGCAAACATTGTCTGTTCCTTTGCAAGGATTTCTGATTAAACTGGGGGCTCTGGTTGCCAACAGCCCAGTGCTAGCCACTGTGATTCAAATCACTGACTCCTTCTGTTTGGCATAAAATATTCAAATATTTAAATTAATCAAGTGAATTTTAAGAATATTTTTATTTGGAAAATCAAACTGCTCTGTCGCTTTATTTAGACTCTCTGAGCTCTACCTGAGGCACAGAGAGCAGTGAGGAAGTTCACATATACACACCAAAAAATAAAAGCTCAAGAGAAGGCTTTTTATATAGGTAACCTCCATCTATACTTTGCAATTGTATCTGACCTTTTAGAATAACTCAGGTGCAGAAAACATGCTGGAATACATCACACCTAAGGTGAGCTTCAAATACCCTTCCTGGTTTCCAGAGAGCCCTGTTCTTTGCAGGGAAGAGCAATCAGGTCAGTCAGAATAACGAGAAACAGGAAATGAGATGCAGGAAATTCTCCATGTGTACAGATTGTGTGCACTACCTATGTAGTAAAGTCTGCATTTTGGGTAATCTGCACTGGGAACAAAAGGACATATGCAGTCCATTAAGCTGATTCACAGTAGGAGGATTAACAATAAAATAAACAGGTTCCTCTTCACTAGGGAAGGTCTGTCAACACATTGTGACAGTTTGCTGCATTAGTCAGCACAGCAGACATCATGTGAAAGTGTCGTATCTGTATCTGTCAGGAAACCAGCCAAATTATTCATAATTCTCAGGACTCTTGTCTTTAAATGGCTTTTTCCTTATATGAATTTTCCCCATCCCATCTTCTTCCTAAATCAAAGATGGGGTGTTGTCAGAAGCTACCACCTGACACATGGCATCTCACTTTCTCCTGGTGTAAAAAGACTGAATGTGCACTGATGAACTGGGCATAAGTTGCTTTTGCATTTCACTCTCTGCCATGAGTATTCATGACCAGAGCTTGACCACCTGCCTGGAAACCAATTTGTAAAGTGAGAGAAAGGTGCTGTGGTCATCTGGCACAATCTTTCTGGAGCTCCTCTGACTTTAGGAGGGTTCCCTGTATCCACAGAGGATGGCCAGAGCAGAGCTTAATCTATTTGCTACAAGTACCTTGAAGGGGAAGAGGATCAGCCATGTATTTAGAAGAGCATCCTTTACCAAGGACCATGGTGGTTAGGACAGAGCCAAAAATAGATGCCAGGAAAATTAGTGAGTGTCAGAATCACTGAGACAGAGTGGAAGAGAATAAGGTACCTTTCCTGGTGCCTGTTCAGTATGTTTAAATCGTGCTTGGATTTTAAAATCATGGGACAGACTCAGCAAACAATCAGTCCTGGCACTTACAAGTCAACTAAAGGGCACTCAGCAGAAATGTTAATGGATGAGCTGTAGGGAGTACAGAAGGGAGAAGGATAGAAATAGTCTCAAAGGGTATCAGCAGATTTCTCTGCATTGCTAAATGCAAAAGACTAATGAGCAGTGGCTGAACACTATGACCACTGCACTTATTGTACACGTCCTTCTGCAGCGTTTACTTTTTCTGACCAGTGACAGCTGTGATCTGGAACCTCTCCTGGCTGCTTAAAGACAGAACTTCTTGTTCCTGACTTAATTTCTTGCTCAGGGCAAAAACTCACACCAAGCACAAGTCTGCATTTTTACAGACAGGGTTGTTGTGTCTGTGGCAGTGCAGGAATAATATTTATCCACTTCTGAGAGTAAATACTTTCAATTAGTTCCATGATTTTAGTGTCACTGATCCCTGTTTGTGCTTGACTCCAGCAGCTCATCCTTAAAGCGTTTTCCCTCATTCCAAATCTTGGTGAGTTACTTGCACAGGATTTGCTGCTTTTTTCTGCTGTTGGAATTAGAACTCATGGGCTGTGTGCTGGATGGTGATTTCTTTGGCATATTTCCTTTCTTCTTTTGGCAGGTCCTGAGTTTATTCCATTATCTTTATGAAGTGAAAAATGCTAAGCGGAATTTTCAGTGACTTTCGCTTTTATTTAATTAGTGCTTTATCTTGACATTGTCTAGTGTGTAAATCTTGCCCTTTTGAGGACCAGGAGCAGTTGGTATCTGGTGGTTCTGGCACTGGCTGCAGATACCTCTTTGCTCAGCAATTGGTGTGTGACACAAGCTTATTTCTGGGGTGGGCAGGTGGAACCACTATTGCAGTTTACTGAGAGTGTCTGATAAAGTTCAACAGTAATGCAGAATGTGGTATTTTATTGCTGCCATGTGACCCTCTGAATATTCCATTCTCCTCGGTTTCTTACACTGCACCCCTCATTACTTGCTTTAAACAGGCCATGAGTTTGCAGTACCCTGTGCCTCTGCTTCACTCTCTTAATTCCAAAAGCTGCAAAGGACAAAATCCACACCAGTGCTCAGCCCATATCTGCTGGGCAGTGCAGAGACTGCCTGTGGATGTTGGTCTAATGTTTTGGATAAATATGGAGCATTAATCTGCCATGCAGTGTGATACTCTGGAGTGCACTAAGTGACATCTAAGCCCAAGGGGACTTTTCAGGAGCCCATGAAATGACAGCACAGATCCCATCAGCTGCAGCAGCAGAGATTGTGTTTGTTATATCAAATAAGCCAAATTATATTCATTGTATGCTGTGGTGAAGTGAGGTTAAACCAAATTTTGTAATGCCAGCATATCTGACTGCAGGATTCCAAGCTTCTCTGTGTGCTTGAACATGTTTCTTCTTGTGAATGGAGTGCAGCAGACCTGTGAGTCTGAGTGGACCATGCACACACTGGATATGGGAGAAGCAGTTTACCCTGCAAGGTTTGGGCTGAAGTGTTTGCAAATGCCATCCTCAGAGCAGGACACAGAGCTGCAGCACTAACCATAGTCTGAGGCTGAAGGATAACAACAGATTTTCTGTGCAAATCAATGACAGTGCAGTGAAGGACTGAGATTAACACTGAGGTAGAAACAGCTGGAGCCTTTCCCAGTCTTGAACTGAGTGCAGTTTTGTCATGTGTTTGCTGGGACAAAGAGCCTCCAAGCCCTCTCACTCATGCAGTGCCCTTGCTGGAGAAGAACAAGTTAATTGTACATCTGACACAGCAGGAGCCTTTCTGGGTGTCTTTCAGATGAGTTGACAACTGATAATTACATGAGAACTACAGGCTGTCTGTCCTCTGTTACTTTCACTATGGGAAAGCAGCACAAGGAATGTGAGAAAAGCTTTGATTATAGGGAAGGAAGTAAGATTTGTTCTTGTGGCTTGCTCTTATCATCTCCACCCAGTCTTAATCTTACAGCTGGTGCAGTTGCACAGTGTTGGACACGTTGCTGTTGTGTTTCAGATTTTACTCTAGTGGGTGCCTAGGGAAGATCTGCACATCTAGGCAGACTTGATGGAGGTTTGTTGTAAGTTTAGCAGGAACTAGAGAAAAACACATCAAGAACTGTATAGAAAACACTTTTTCTCTGGAGATATTTTTCCAGTGTCACAGACTGAAAAATCTTGGAGCACTCTGCTGCATGGACACTTGCTTGATGCAGAGTGAGTACAGCTGAGATCTGACTGCACTTTGTGTCACTGTGGCTTTAAGAACAAGAAATCCCTCTCCTCTTCCCACTTTTATTTCCCATCCATTTGCTCTTAAGGCTTCAGAGTCTCACTTTCTCTCTCTGGGCAGCTTCGTGGCATTATGGGCTTGAATGATGCTTCTTGTCTGCTGTGTGAGAAGTTGCTCTGTTTGAATGATAAAGAAGGGAGACCCTGGGGCAGTAAATGCCTCAGCCGTGTTTGCAAACTTCCCCAGGTGAGCAGTCAGTGGATGCAGCTTAAACCACCACGGAAATACAACAGAAAAGGAGTGATTTTTCTGAGAATAGCATTTGTATTACATTCTTCTTTGAGCAGATAATGTATTCAAGGGGTGACAGATTGTCTTGTCTATCTGAGGCACTATCCTGCAACCCAGATTTAGCTGTGGTTGCCACAGATTCCGTTTGCTGTCAATATGCAGTGTATCCAACCATAAAATGAGCCATCAGAGCACAGTTCAGAGGTTCTGTCTTAACTTTGAATGGCCAGGGTGAGAAACCTTGAGCTATTGCCTCACCTGATTCACTGGTCCTCTTAAGGCTTTGGTCTGCAAGGCTTTGCTTCAGAACACTGTATTAGCACTGAATTTATATCTTTATTAAATGTCCAGCAGGATATTAATAGCCTGCATAGCAAGTGTCTTTTGGAGCAAGTGGATGTTACATTAGGGTGAAGGCAGACGTGTCAGGGGGAGGCTTTCCTGTTTGAATCAGCCAAGTAATTAATCCTGGAATACAGGCACAGGAAAATGCTTCAGAACCAGATGAGAAAGGCTAGAGGAAGCTTTGAAAGTATTCAAGAATGAAAAACTTATTCAGAGATGCAGTGCAGGAAGGAAATGTCCTAGAAAAAGTATCCCCATGCTATAGAGAAAGTTTTTTCCACTGCCAAGAGAAACAACAGAAAATCCTGAACAGAGAAACAATTTTCCAGGAGTCTGACAGTGGCAGTTTGCAGCCTCTGGCAGAGCTCCACAAAGCCGCTGATCTCTGTCAAATCCCATGGTAAGTCTCACTTCTGCTGAGTGCTGCTGCTTGTGAGAAGCTTGACCAGGGGTGAGAAGGACATTGTTGGTAATTGTCTTCTCCTTGCTGCCAGTTCTACACCCTGAGCAGGAGGTGTTCAGGTCAGTGGAAAGGATCCTGTGCACTCCTCTGAGCTTTGACCCCACACCACAGCTGGCCTGCTCAGGGCTACACCTGTGTTACTGTGACTGTCCTGGCTGTTGGCCTCTCATCATGTCTCAGGACTCATTTCTGTCCCTGAAACATGCTCTGTCTGCTGCAGAACCCTTCAGCAAGGTGGTCAAGGCTTGGCAGGGATCTCAGCCCACAGAAGGTTTGGCCACCTGACACCAAAACACTGGTGAGGTGGGCAGCACCTGCCTTATTTCAACCCATGCCAGCCTCCCCAGTGAGCTCTTGTGCAGCTTTAGGCTGAGCTCTGTTGGTGGAAGGCTGTCAGAGTAAAACTCTGCAGCTTTCCTGGAGCTCAGCACTTGCTGTTCATCTTCCCAAGTCCTTTGTTCACCCACAGTCTATAAAATTGACAGCAACAAGGACAGAAACATCACCTCCTAATATTTCATCCCTTTGTGTGAGTGTTGCCTTGTTTCCTTGGCAGACTGACCTCTGCCTAGAGCTGATGCTGCCATTCTGTGGTGCACCATTCAAAGGGCACTGTGCTCTTAGATTCTTTAGTTTAATTTTTATTTTTTATTCATTTTCATCCTAAACAAAGCATGTGCAGCCTTGCCATTGTTATCTGCAAGTACAGCAGTAATTCAGTTATTGTACCTTTCCCTAATTCTCACCAGTGCAAATACTCAGGGAGCAGAGAGACACATGGTGGGAGCCAGAAGCAATTTAGCCACAAGAGTTTATCATCAAGATACAAAGCACCCTGGAGAAGGGAATTGCCTCCTTTGCCAGCTCATGGCTTGACTGTTGGCCAAATACATGGTGGCCTTTTTTTTTCACTGACAAAATATTCCTGTTTGTGGAGCCTTGGTTCTTCCCTGATCTTGCTGCTGGATGCAAACAACATGAAAGAGCTGTGCTGTGCTGTTCAAAGAGACATGGAGCCTCCCTCTAGGCTCCATTCAATAGGAGACCAAGGATATCTGCACAGAGCTGTATGGGACAGGCTCTGGTTTGGTGGCAGTGTTTTGAGAGGCATTTGCAAGGCTTTCCTGGTGGTCCCTTCCGAGAGGTTTTCCTACTACAATGAAGAGAAAAATAATTTTATAAACTCTGGTCAGGAAGTAATGTATTCTGTTCTGTGGCTCTTCACCCCATTGAAGTCTGCAAAGCGACGGAAGGGATGAATTCCTGTGATGAATTCCCGACATGAGACGTGTGGAAAGTTACCTTTTGTATGCAGGTTTGGAACAAGGGCCTGTACAGCATTTATGAACTCTGTGATGACAGCCCAAACCCGAGAGTGCACTGGCCAAAACCCCACAGCTGCTGAGACCAGCAGGGGTGAAGGTTCAAAACATTTCACACTTGCACTGGTCCTGCCTAATGGGGCTTTGACAGACCTGGCTATGATGAGATTTATTGTGGACCAGTGAAGGTGGAGGATGTCCTGTGCTATAGGGAGTCCTGACTGCTGGACCATTTCTGAGTGATGGTGGCTGCTGGAAAGTGCCATCCATCTGGAGAAGGTCAAAGTCCTGATCTGAGACTGGTCTGATTTAAGTCCACATCACAATGATGCCTTCCAGCAGTTCTCAAATAAGGGGCTAAGTGTTGTTTGCCAAGGTTTAGAAATTTATTGCAAAAGCACTTTTTAGAGTTAAAAATCTCCCTGTAGTTTTGGTGATTTATGGATTTTATGGCCATTAAGTTCTTCTAGCATGACTTTCATTGTATAATACAGTACAAGTGGTACCTGCATCACGTTTCTTGCTTCTGGCTTTGCTCAAGGTCAGTTTTAGAAGGTGCTAAGGGAGTTGTTTCCCCCTCCTGTCATCTTCCATCCCCTTGTTAACCCTGTCCTGTGAGCTTTTGATGATGTGATGGTTCTTTGCCTCACTACCTCAATACCCACCTCGCTGCTTCTCTGTCTGGGCAGGGCTTGTTCATTTAATAAAAATGCATTGACCTTTATTTGTGAGAAATGTGAACGCACACCTGGAAGGAACAGCAAGGACGAGCTGCCAGCAGCTGTAACATTCCACTGTGACTCAGCTTAGGTGTGTGCACCTGAATGGCAACTGCCCTGTCCCAGGTCACAGTCATGCAGATGGCTCCCAGAGCACCACCAACTGTCTCCAGAACCACTTCTCCTTGGCATCCTTGGCAGGCTGTGCAGCTCCAGCCCCCTGCAGTCACACAGGGACCTGCAGAGAGCTGTCCAGCCTGGGGGGACATGGTGCCATCCATCCAGGACATTGTGTTTGTCCCTGGTCCATCCCAGAGTCAGTGTTGGCAGGGTGCCCATCTCTGTAATAGCTGTACACCTTGCCCACAAGGTTGTTATTCCTAATCTTACAGGAAGTGCATGGATCCTGTCCAAACCAGGATGATTAAGAGATACAGGAGCTGCTGGCTCTTCAGGGTGAGCAGGGTGAGGTTTGCAGAGGTGAGGGAGCATCTCTCTGCTGCTGCCGAGGCACCAGCATTGCATTTTGTTTGGCACCAGTTCATTTCTCCTTCAGCATTTCCCCTATGCACTGACAAAGCTGCAGCCCTGAGGTTCACCTCCTCCTGCAGGCAGACTCTTCATAGAGAGATTTCAAGAGAACATGGACAAAAAGACATCTGGTCCACAAACACAGACTCAGTCCATCAGCCCTCTCCGTGGGGAGCCCTCCGTGCTGAGGCCGTAGTCAGCAGGGGCAGAGACAAATGTAAAAATGTCTGTTCAGCTGAAGATGGTTATAAATCATCAAACTGCTTCAGTCCATGGTGAGGAAACCTCACCATGCCCAGTGAGAATTCCTTTATTGAACTGGTCCAGTGAAAGGTGATCTCAGAAGGCTCCTTTTGTTATTTCAGGCTCTCAGCATTCCACCTCATGTTTCATATGTGTGCCTTTGCTACAGAGCTTTGCTGAGCCTTATCACTGGAGGGTAAATTACATCCTTGTGAGCAGGTAACACCCAGCAGACACTGGAAAAGCACAAAAACCTGTGGGTTTGGGGGGCTGGTGCACGTTCAGCTATTAGCAGTGGATTGGCTTCTCCGATCCAGCACTGCAGTGAAATGCAGCTGGGTGAGGGCCTTGCAGTATAAATCTATTGTGATTTCTGCATCCTCTCACCTCTTGTTGGAGGAAAAGAGATGCAAGCACAGTTTTGGCAGGCTGGGAGAAGGCACCAGCAGCAGAAGCTCTCTGAGTATTTGGGAGAAGTTGCATTGTGGAAGGTCTGGCAAACACACAGTAATCAGTTTTTACATCCTTTGGGATTTCACAGGTGATCAATAAATTGTCAAGGGTGTTCAAACTGGTAACTGAAGTGAAGAAGAGCCTGTGGACTTAAAAGAACAAGACTGGTCAAATTGACTTTTAAAGGGACTCAGTGAGTTTAGAAATAGGGTTTTACTCTATATGTACCTGGAATTGTGGTGAGGTACAATGGGAAGGATAAACCAGTCCACTCACCTCTTGTATAGATGCTCCAAAGCAGAACTGCAAAATCATTGGCATTTGTAGGGGATGTTCTACACCAGAGAGAGTAATTTGAGCTTCAGTGACCATTTCTTACCTTATTTCTAGGGTCCATCTAGGAGAAGCTCTCCTGGTTCCCTTAAACAGTGCCTGTTTTTACACTGAAAGGGTTGGTTGGTTTTGCTTTCCAAGCAATTCATTTTCACTGTGTGTGACCCTGTGGTGACATGTTGTCATAATAACTACAGGGAACTTATATTTGCTGGAAAAAATCAAAATGACAATTTTTTTGGTCAGGCCGTTTGGTTTGATTTTAATGTGGGAAAAATGAATTCACATACTGATACATAAAGCATCAACAGATATCAAAAATAAATCAGCATATACCACTGGGAGATGATAAATATACACGTTGACAGAAAAGGCAAGCTACATTCCTACTAAAAGGCAGTTGGAATAGACAGCTGTAGAAATGAGCAAGATCAAAACAGTAATTTCTTAAAAGGCTTTAGAAGGAAACAATTTCACAGAACAGGAACAGCCCTGTGGACCTCTGTGCTGTGCATACAGGCATGAACAGTCCAGTCCCACACACAGGTGGACAGAAATGCCTCTCAAGTGACCCTGTTATCCTGAGTGACAGCTGGACTGGGAACAGTGACCTGCTTACCTCAGCCTCAGAAATGTGATTTTCCGGCTGATGGAGTCACCACATCATTACCCAAATCTCTTTTTCAAAATCTGCCTTTTCCTACCTAGTCCCCAGGCCCAGCACACTTTGCAGTCCATCTGTTTCTGGATAAGAAGGTGAAATGACACATCAGTTGAGAAAATTACCTTTGTGTCAGATACTACCTTTCCAATAGTGTGTACAGTGAGCTGAGGATGGGCCCAGTCCCTCACTGAGCTTCTTACAATAGCAAGACTAATTGATAGCAGTTTCACTGAGCACACTGCTAAAACACAAAAGTACAATCCCATCGTAGCTGTGAGCCTTCATCTCTTCTGGGGATTTTTGTATTGCATTTTGGATGTTCCTTCCATTCAGCCTTTAACAGTTTAGATGTACTAATGTTGATCAGGCTGTGATGGCTAATGAGGGTGCACGATGTAGGCAGTGGAACATGAAGCACCCTTGTACAGCTTCTAAAGCTGTAAAGAGGATTCAATTTCTGTGCATTCAGGCTTTGTATTTCTGTCTGTTTCTACACAAAATCTCTGGCTGATTATCATTCCTTCTAGTGTCTTTCCTCCGGTGTAGATCAAAGAGCAATGTGGATTTCTAGGTGTGATTTTACACAAACCTCCCTCCACTGCAGTTTGAGTGACACATTTCTGTCTAGGGGGATTGCTCATGACATGGGAACTGAGGTCTGAGGGGGCTGCTGGGCTCGCATTGCCTGGAGCTGGCAGCTGCATCAAGGCACGGGGGAACTGGAGAAGATGAACACGGTGTGAGTTCTCTGGTCAGGAATCTGCTTGTGCGAGCTGACAGGAAGGGCTCCTCCTTCCCTCAGCCCCCGGTAGTTTTGCTGTGGGTTGGGGATTCCTTGCAGCACTGACAGTCCCGATTCCTGCTCGTCCCCTGCGGTCACAGCCTGCTCATCCCTGCTTCCCTTGTCTGAACGTCATAGCAGTCAGCTGCTCTTCAAACCTGTCACCCTCATTCCCGACTTGGTAATTATCCCACCATAATGAGTGGCACTTACTGCTCATTTCCTTCTCTGGTGCTCGGGGAAGGACGTTATCTCCCAGCCACACTTTTCTAAAGGTTAAGATCCTTCCCTTCAGCTAAGTGGAATATTGTTCCTTTAATCATACCTTTCTGCCTGATGTTTGTCGTTTAACTAATGTGTGTCTCCCCGAGCTAGATTCATCCCATACTCATTTCCTCCCAGGATTTGTGTCAGAGCATTAATTTGCCGTGAAATTTCTTTCATTCGGTTTAATTTCAGGACTGCTGCTCAGGCTTTTTCATTTGAGATCAGATCTCAAGGCCTACATTTCACGCTCTGTATCTGTGAGCATGCCAAAAGCCAACCACATTCCCTTTTAACAGCTGGGTTCAAAACTGATTTCAGGAGACCAGGCTGAGAGACCTGATGATGCCCAAATTATGCTGCTCTGGGCAGCCCTCTGGCTGGCTCTCAGACCAAAATCTGAATTATTTCTGAAAGTAGATGTTGTGTGTGAATACAGTGCTGTGTGCTGGTTGCATATTGTTTCTTGCTTAGCTTTGTGCATTAAGGAGAGACTCTAACAATAAAGCACACAGCCAAGAGAAGTGGCTGTCTGAAGAGTAACACTTGCTTTGCAACTTCGAGACTGGAAATCCAACCTGTGAGGAACTGCTGACAAAACTGAGTGATACAAAATCTTGTGAGTGCTGTTGCACTGAGCCGTGCTTATGACCTGTGAATCGGAGATGAGCGAGTGAAGTGCCATCTACGGCTGGCACAAAAGTGCCTTGTTCTGGATTTCTGTCAGCCGTGCAGTCTGGAGCCACTGCCTGGATTTCAGCACTGGCTCTCGGCTCTGGTTTGGTGAATTTTCTGAAGCTCCTGCTTCTCTCTGAGTGCTGTATTTTCACTGGTGGTCCCTGGAGACCCCCTGATGTCAGAGCTGCTCCTGTAACCAACCTACCTGACCTGCTGTGCTCTCCCCGCCCTCTCCAGCTCCTTCCTGCTGGCCTTCGGTATTTCATATTTTCTTTGCAAACCATAACACTGCAATTAAAATGCAGATGTGTCAGAAAGGAAGGCACCAAGAAAGTGTTTTCTGGCACTGTGGACCCCACCCCCTCTCCCTGGTTTTTAATGATAATTATTCTGGGAGTAGGCTGATGTTTGGCTGATGTCTCGCAACTGAAAGCCATGAAAAACATTATTCTGTGTAAGTTCCCTTTATGTACTGATGAGAATGATCACATCACACACCACAAGCTGCAGAGAGGAAGAATATTTTCACTGAAAATCAATCCATGCTGCAGCACTTGCAGATGAGCCTGATGTTATGCAAACATTTTCCTGCTCCTTGTTGAAAGGAAAACATGCTGCACCCACATGACCAATTGCCTCATATGATTTGACTATTTTCTGCTTTATTTGACTTATGCTAATGGGGACGATAATGGTCTGTTTCAGCTTCTCACAGCTTTTGCTGACAGCCTGGTTTTCCCAGGCAGCCTTGCCTTCCATTCTGATAGCTGTGGAGGAGAAGGTGTTAATGCAGCCCTCTTATTTTAGCGAGTGAATCAGTTCAGGAAAACAGTTCAACACATTAACCCTTTGTTTCCAGAACAACACAAAAAAATCACTGTAGAGTGAACAGATGGCTCGGCATATTTTTAGCCTTGCTCTCTGTTCCCATGGTATTCCAGACTGTGTGGGATTCCCCATAGACTGTTGTAAGATTGGTGGGCCCTGCCAAATGTCTTGTTTTGCAACACAGCGTCAGAGGGAAGGAGGGAAATGGAATCCTGTTTAAATCAGCTGTTTAAATAACTAAATGAAAGGTTCTCAGTTCTCACATATCCATAGATGGTGGGGAAGACTGTAGAGAGAGGTTGGTCTTATGATTCTGGCACTTGCTTATTGTCAGCTGCTACGTTGCATTGAGAGGGACAAAATAAATGGTTCCTTATGTCTTTCCTCTGCTACAGTCTTTTTGAACCCGCAGTTCCCTGCTTGCAGAAGTCTTTACACCTCATAACAAATCATCACTTGATCTCCCTTTTGCCAAAGTAAACAGAAGAAAACTCTCTTTTTTTGGTTGCATGAGGTGTTTTTATTGTATGTCAGTTATCTGCAACCTGTGTTTTCAGCATCTCATATGACAGTGGGTACCACATCTGTGTGAGTGCTAGTTTCTCCAATGCAATGTAAAATAATTTCCCTCTTCTTGCGTTCCTTCCCTGACATGCCACAGTATCACAGAGAAATCTCGTTTCTTTCCTCTGCATCTATTAATCCCAGCTCATCAAAAGACAGCCCTTCTGTCTGAAGAGCCCCAACATCTGGGACCATGTGAGTGCTGAGAACACCTGAACCCAGGTGGAAAGGACAGGGGAGGGTCTCACACACGTGGTGGCCTCACTGCCCAGCCCTGCAGCCAGAGCAGCATTTCATGCAGTCGAGGTGCAACCTTACACCCTTTCCAAATGTGGGAAAGGCCAGTCTGTTACACCAGGGCAAGTGCAGTTCTGCTGCTCCTTGTGTAAATCGTGTGGGAAGCTCTCTAATTCCACCCTGCAGCATTTACATGTTTAATCTCCTTTTGCTGGTTTTTTTTTGAGGTTTCTCACAAATGCTCCTGCCTCAGGAGATCCTGCCCAAATGTCTCTGCTGCAGCACTGCCTGACCTTTTCCTGCAAGTGCTTGTGTTGCCTTTGTCACAGCTCCCAGGTGTGCCCTGCTCACACTTTAGGGTGAGACGTGCTCACAGCCTCCTGCAGTATGAAGGCAAACTGCTGAGACAAGTTGTTTATTTCAGATGGCATCCTCTGGCTGTGATTTGGATTCTGCTGCAAGATGTCAGTGGATAGAGCTGGTGTGGGGTCTCTCTGAACTCAATTACTTCTAAATATTACAAATGTTTTTTGTGTTAACAAAATCTCTTCTTTTTTGAAGAAAATTAAGTGAGGTCAATAGAGGTCTGAGTTTCTTCTTCCCTGCAAATGGAAGCAGGATTCAGTTCCAGACAGAAAATCTTTGCTGGAAAAAGTACTGCTGCTGTCTTGGCAGCTTCAGTACAAGAGCTAGCCAGAGGTCTGGAGAGGGCTCCTTGTCTATTCAGTGCGGGTGCCTCTGTATTGAACTCACTTACAAGAAAAGATCCGTTTCAATAAATCTCTTCTGAGGTCTGTCAACGATTTGTCCTCTTTTGTCCCCTTCCTCCACTCCTTCTACTACAAACATCCTCTCCATTCTGCTTTTTCAAGTGTTCCCAGCCTCTTTTTATGTGTCAGAAAGCAGCGTGGGCAAACACCCCTTTGCAGGGCAGTCAGGATGTCTGGGAAGCCCAGGGCACAGGAGGCAAACCTGGCTGAAGGGAGCAGTTACTGCAGTGGAGAAAGGAGTTTGTATTGAAGGGTAATCACCCATTCAGGTGAGTTAAACAAGAGGGACAGAGGCTTGGTTTTCTCCAGTTGTTTCCCAAGGAAAAATGAGTTATTTGAGGAGAGGACTTTATTTCTTTAAAAAGTGAAGCTGAAAGGTGGTTTATACAGTCTGGACACCAGAGAAGATTTAGGGGTAGCTGTAGTTTATTTGGCCACATATTGAATTTCAACTTAAAGCAATGCCTTCAGTCTGGAATTAAACAGGAAGAGCATCTTGCTTTATTCCAGAAAGCTACTGTTAAAAATGGTCAAGTGTACACTCTTGAAAACTGTGCAAATATGTAGGATTTAGGTACCAAATATGTGTGTATATTAATGCACAAACCCTATTCAAGTATCCATGCAAATGTGGGCCCTGTTGATTGAAATCCTTTTATCCTCTGACCTGTGCTGGGAGCTCTGTTTATTCCTGGCTGAAGATGTGAGCACTGCTGGCATTAATTCCATCAGGCTGTTCTGTAAATGCTTCATCATCTCCTGCACTGATGTCAGTTATTTGCATTGTAATATCCAATTGCAAACCTGCAAATTAGGTTTAGGGGAACCTGGACACTCAAGCACTTTGCTCAGGTGATAATTTCATTTACTGTTAAGACATTGCTTAGACCTAAATGTCCTCTGTTATTCCATAATACACACTTCCAGACACATAACATCTCATTTAATTTGATTTTAAAAGTGTAATTTTATATGTCTGAGCAACTGGTAGACTAAAATCATTGGATCAGCTTTGAGAAATAAACTTACAGTACCAGATTCACTGGGATGAACACCATTGTGTTGTAGCACAATATTAAACAGACTGGAGGCTTCCCAGCTGGCTGCAGGGATCTGTGCATTAAAACCTACAACACAATTGTTCATGAAGGTGACAGGGATAACACCAACCCAGATCCTCTGCATCAAGCATGTCTCTACTTAATTGGTTCCAGTCAGGATTTTCAGCTAGTCTGGTGTGCATTAAACACGCACTATGCTTTCTGGTGAAGCAGATTTTTTTCTTTTTTTTTTGGAAACACAGATGTGTGTTCTGCTGCTCTCAATTAGCAGGGTTACAGTAATTCCTTGTGATGGCAGGGTGGGAATTTGATCATGAGTCACACCATAGTTGACATCTGGGCTCTGCTGCCCAGCTGGCAGGACTGGAGCTGTGGAAGCCTTCTGGAATATGAAAGTTTTAAGAAAATGCTAACTTGTCATGGTCTCTGAACTCATCATATAGCTCCTTATTTGCCTTGCCTGCATGAGCTGATTTTTTATTTTCCCTAAGAAAGAGAGGGCAAAAAATTCAATTTAAGGATCAAATAGTGCTTTCTCATTCTCAGTTTTACATATGAGTAAAAATTTTGTTATTTTTTCATCCAGATTTGCTTGTTCTAAATGAGCCCT
This sequence comes from Cisticola juncidis, assembly GCA_013400215.1. NCBI lineage: Eukaryota > Metazoa > Chordata > Aves > Passeriformes > Cisticolidae > Cisticola > Cisticola juncidis. The sequence goes on along the minus strand of VXBR01004638.1, from coordinate 223,851 downwards.
TTGGCTTATCCTGGCAGTTATTGGTACAGAAGGAATTTGTAGGCACTGAGAGGTGCCTGCAGGGAGAAGTGTCATGCGCACACATTAGTGCATTATCTGCAGGGCTGTGGGAAACTGCTGGGGTTTTGCTAGCACGTGGGAAAAAAACACAGCAGAAAATTGAGAAACTGGGTCATCTGGATTCATTTGCTGCATCTTTCCAGCTGGGCTTTTGTTGCTGCTCAGACTGACATATCTGAGCTCACACAGATTGTGCTGCAGCAGGATTCTGTGCATCCTCCACCCTGCTGTCCCTGCACTCAGCTGGTTCATTCTCCGGGGTGTCTGGAGGGCCCAGGCCAAGGGCAGGGTTGTGTGGAGCTGGCTTAGAGTTCTTGTGAGCAGCAGGACCCTTCCTCTTCCTCAGTGAGGGTCCCTGCAAGGTGCTACAGGCAAAGACACAGCACCCAACAAGCTTCAGCAGCGTGGTTATCAGAAAGAACAGCCAGCTGTGTGTCCAGATGTGCACTCAGCTCCCTGGGCTGTTCTGCCTCTTCTTTATTCTTCTTCAGCTACTTGTTGTTCCTTTCCTTTTTTCTAGACAGTACAAGAGCCTCTCCAGTCTAGGCTGCCTTTCTTCCTCTATCCCAAAACCCTTCTGAAAAAATTGCCAGCCTGCTCGGGGCAGGTGCTAATTTGGTGGCTGTGTTTAAATTAGGATCTCATTCTGTTGGTGAATAATGATCAGAAAGGTTAGAATGTGAAACTGAGGTTATAAGGAGTAAATACTCTGCTTGTTTGCACAGTGTACTGGACACAACCATTCTCTGTCTCATCATATGAATATATTTTCATACTGTTAATTTTCCTATACAAAAATTATATTCTCTGCTGTGTCAAGGAAGTTTGGTTTCATTCCAAGTGTCCAATGGGTTTTCTCTCCTGTAATCTAGATTATTCAGAGAATGAGACTTCAGTGGTTGATGTGCACATCTTTGTCTGTCCTTTCTCCTTTGCTGAGAACTTGTGATAAGAGGGGTGGAGAATCACTAAGGTTTAAAGTTCTTCTGAGCTGAATGCATATGACAAGAGCTCCCAGAGAAGGAGATTCTGTTAGCACCCTGCTCTATGGTGAGAGGAGAAATCACAGATTTGCCCCTCATTAAGCTCTTGAGATCCCTATAGGACAGGATTGATGTGTCCCAGCTGAAGAAGCTTTGGTCAGAGCACAAGTCTTACTCAGGATCAGTGTCATGCAAGACAGATCAAATCACACCAGACATGATTTCTCCTTGCAGAAGCATTTATTGGTTGGTTCAGGTGAACAGTGTGGGTATTCTTCAACTTGCATTCTTCTGCAGAAGATACAGACTGTATCAGAGCAACAGATGATACACCAAGCTCAACACACATTTTATCATCTTTTATTTTAGGTGGAAAGACTGGCAAAGTACTTGGACCCGAATGATTTGGGAAGAATCAATTTTAAGGACTTCTGTCACGGAGTTTTTGCTATCAAAGGTATGTGCATATTTCTGAAAAATAATCCTGTTCGGTTCCACTAACGTTTCTCTGGTTGCAGAAAATGTAATGATCAAAGACATCCTCTCTTTTAACTGTGGTTATTTGTAGTGACAGTAGAGAAATTCTACTGGGAACAGAGCCAGGATATTTTCCCTTTTTGTGCATCTCATGTATTAATGGTGAGCAATGCTTAAGTTCCTGCATCCATAGGTGCTTGGGCACTGGTTTACTGCTAAGTTTTGTCAGATTAAATGTGTTGTGGTTTAAAGATAAATACAGTGAAAGAAAGAGGAGCTTTGTGCTTAACAGGCAGGGCCCAGGTTTGATACTTCCAGATTTTGGTCTTGTTCTGCTGCTGATTTATCTCACAGAGTTAGAGAGCCCTTGGGCTTTTGGTTCTCTGCTAGGAAATTTAAGATTATTATATTCCTCTTGAGATATCTGCAAGGTATAATTAATTCATGTTGCCTGGGTACTAGGGGTCATGCATTGGAAGGAAATGAATTAATTACAGGTTGGCCATGCAAACCCTGAAGATTGAGATCAGGTGGATCCAACCACCTCCTTTCCAAGGAAACAGTCCTTGACAGAAGACACAGACATTGTTATGCTTTAGAGCTTAGCCTAAAGGCAACAAAAAATAGTGAGGAGGCACTTCAGCTGATTTGCTGCTGATTGCTTTTCTAATTTTTCTGTAGAGAAATAACCCAACCTGTCCTTTTCTGGACACGTGGTGAGTCCTTTGTAAAGTGTTGGATGATGTCACCGCCCAGAGGCTTCAGGGACAGGGTGAATGTCACAGGGACCGTGGTGTGGTTCCAGGAGAAGCCTCTGGAGAGTCTGCTATGATGAGATTATTATGAAACCATAACTATACAAAAAACAAAACCACAGCATTTTTAATTAAAGGTTATGGCAGCCAAAGACAGTGTATAATTAGGTAAAATTACAGTGAGAAGCTGCTCTCATCAATGTTCTTGGAGAGATTATCCAAGGTGACAGGCAAGAGAAAGCCCAGGAGGAAAGTTGCTATATCTGTGCACAGACCCTAAAGTCTCTGCTGGAGGTTTTTGTGGAGCAGAAAATTTTTGAGCAGAAAATTCTGTAGCAAACTGAGTCCTAGTTTAAGGAAGACACAAGCTCTGTAAATCATCTGGTGTCTTCTGTAAGTCACAGTCCAAAGATTGCACTAATGCACAAAATATGATCAGGAAGGGATAGAAATGGCCCAGAACATCTCTTCTGTGGTAGCTGTGCCCTTGTCCATGTACCCTTAGTGATGGAGTGGGCAGCTGCATCCCCTTTACTGTGGGACAGCATGAGAATATTGAGTTACAAGAATCATGAGGCCTTGGGGGTTTTCATCCTTGCTCACTTTGTGGGAACTGATTCTTGTGTTTTTATCCTGAGGTTTAATCCTGCAAAGGTGTGACCGGATCAAACTGTCTGGAGTACCTTGCACTCCAGGTTTATGAACAGCTCAAAGCCCAGGTGTGGAGATGTAGGATCCAAATCGTTTATATGGTGCTTGTCAGGATGTATCTGTGAACAGATGCAGAGAAATCACCCAATTCTGCAGCATCACCTCGAGCTCCCTTAGCACATCATTAGCATTTCAACGCTTGCACAGACTCGGTGCTAAGTGTTTATCATCCAAGCAGCAGCAGCTGTATCTATTTCTGATAAGACACTGTGCTGCATGTTTTCACAGCATCTCTTTAGAAAAGCTGCTTCTACTGCTCACCTCACAGCATGGAAATTTTATTAATCTTTGACTACCTGCCATATTTTCCTTAAAAATGAAATTGGTTATGTTACAGTTCAGAAAGGGCATGTCTGCCTTTCAGAATGGAAAGCCTCCACCATGTTGTTTTAGTGCAGCCACATCCCAAAGGGAGTAGCAGGCTTATTATCAAACAAAAGCAATTTGTCTTGGCAGCAACAGATTATAAATATGATTCTTTGACATCCCAGCCTATTACAATTGCTTGGGGCAGTCAGATTAATAGAGCAAAATGAGATGCTACTATAAATCCAGTGGGGTTTTCAGTAATAGAGTATGAAGTTGTGCTATTCTTAGCACTGGAAGCCAAATGTTTAAATTCAAGCTTTACAATCCTAATGCCTTACTACATTTTTTATTTATGAGACTTCAAATTAATTTGTCTTATAGATGCTTGCCTTCATAGCATGGTGATGAAATTGTTTGCTGCACAGAGATGATACAGTGCCAAGGTTTTGGGGTGATTCAGTGCCTTGAATTTGTTTAAATCATGAGGTCTGAGACATTTAAGAGCGACAGATTCAAATCAGAGTTGACTCTGATGATGTTGATTTGAGCATTTCATATCCAGGGTTGGATTTCAGTGAAAAGCTAAATGTTGGAACTTGAAAATACCCCAAACATCTAAATGTTTAATGCTCTGTAACTGGTTGATAGAGAAACTCCTACCTCTGCACCTGAAATCTGCAGCTTGATCTCTCTCCTCCATAAATCAGGGCATTGTTTAGTCTTGCACAGTAGAAATGAGAAGTGTTGTGTACTCTCCAAATGGACATCAAGCCTTGTCTCCTCCTCCAGCTTCAGAGCTGGATAAAGCTCATGGCACATGGGCCATGTACCTGTGCAGCAGCTGCTGGCACTGCCAGGTGGAGAACAGTTCATTTCCTGAGCTGCTGAGGAGCAGGGGCTGTGGGTGAGGATGAGCAGCCTCACTGACAGCAGGACCTTGGGAAGTGGAGAGGATTTGTTCCAGTGCAGGTAAATACAGCAGAGAGCAGAAATGTGTTGGTTGGAGGAGCTCATTCCCGCTGTGTCTCTGGGGTGGAGTACTGGACAGGTATGGTGCTTGCTATTCATGGAAAGCTTTGCTTCTCCTGCTGGTCTTTTGTGGATTAAAGGACTTTGCCTCAGCATCTGGGCTGAGTTCCTGCTGTCTGGGCTGCTTTCCCCATGCAATTAGGGTCTGCCAGAGCCAGGGATAGGCTTGCTATTGAATTTAAAGCTTTGCAGCAATTGCATTGGAATGTCAGAGAGCATGAAGGTTTTACTTGTGCTGAAGCTGCCCTCTGTATCTGCTGCCAGCAGGGCTTTAATAACTCTCTGCCTGCAGAGCAATTGCCATGAAATAACACCTGTAGCCTCTTACCTAAGTGCTCTGTGGCAGTGCTCAGAGACACCAAGAGCAGCCAGAATATCACTCAAGGGCTGAATTCCCATTAATTTCAGCAGGGTCAGCATGGGAACCATTACTGTTTGCTCAGCAGAGCCAATGGCTGTTTTTGCTGTTCTGAATTGGTGTTGTACTGATCCAGTAAATATTTTCTGCCACTTGTAATACTTGAAGGCTTGAGTGGAGCTGTTCATTCCCTGTGCTCTGCAGGCTGGTGGGTTCCACAGTCAGATATGTTTGCAGGACCAGGCTCTAAATTAATCTAACCTGTTCCTTGTATTTTAAGATTTCTATTGTCTTTCCAATTGTCTCTTTGCCTTGATATTCTGGTTAAAAGTACCCAAACCCTGACAAATAAAAGGGGAGCTCCCCCTACTGCCCTCGGTGTTACAGCTCACAGAGATGAGAGAGTACTGCATGAACACAGATTAATACAGAATTAAAATACAAAGGCAGATGTATTCTGTCTTTATAGCTTATTTTAACCATGAAAACAGTGCTGACTGCTGTGCAGTCCTTGGAGGGTCATGGCTTTTATAATGGGAGAGACTGAGCCACATCACCACAGGGCATTTATGCATTTATGAATCTGTGTGCTTTAGCAGAGTCACTGTTTTTTCAGATGAAATTATACAGCCTGTTGTTCTCCTGGAGCAAGGAATCTTTCCCTCATCTTGTAGAAATTTTAAGGACATTTGAGTTATGCTCTGTTATGGAATTTGAAAATGGAGATTTGTAGGAGCTTCTTCATTATTCATTAACAGTGTGGAAGAAGCACAGCTGTGAATTTATACACTTCCCCACCTGCAGCAATAGCAACCTTTGAATCTTCAAAATAGTAACACAGACCATTATGTGCCTTCAAAAATCTATCTCTGTGCTTCCCTAGATCCTGAGGCATCCAATTACTGCAGTTGCTTGGAAAGCTTCTAGAAGCAGCTATATATAAGCAGCTAAAAGTTAAAAAGTGGGTATCTTTCTCTGTGAGTTCCTAGCACATTTTAATGAAAATTCCAAGAATACAGATTTGCCCAAAGTTTCAAAATATTCCAAAAGGGATGTTGGCTGTTCTGCTAGCTCAGACTGTGACAGGTTATTTGACTGTGAAGTAATATGAAAATAATACAGTATGAAATTTGATGGTGTTTTTTTCAAAACAAAGTTTTCTAAAGCAGATTATTTCTGACCTTCTGTTGCACTGGAGATTATTTTTTTCTTAATAGTTTTTCTTTATGGTTTCATCCAGATGCTCCAAGCAAACATATTTCTCACAAAATCAGTGCCAAGTTTGGGCCATCTCCTTCAACTAATTATAAAATCTAATTTGCAGTCCCATAGCTGAGAAAAGTGTTGTACCAGCTTTGTCCTGAAAATCCAGCATGGAGTAAGAGATGTAAATGTTGCAGTCATGTAAAAGGAAGTTTATTTGCCTGTAATATCTAGGACCAGGACAGCTGCACCAGCATGGGAATTTCGGTAAAGTACATCAGAAAACCCCAAAGCCCACATGGACCCATTTAGGTTTTTTCTGCAGATCTCAAACTCCAGTGGGGCTGTAACTGGAGTCTGTCTGTGTAACTGGGTGGATCTCTCTGTTCTGGTGAGAATAACTCACTGACAGCAGTGGTGCTTGGGGTGGCTCCAGGGACAGGGACTGCCAGTGACTGGAAGAGCTGAGCTCTCCTGGAATTAATTCCCCTATAGCTGCTCAATGAACTGAAGTTCGTTACTGCTAAAAGTACTTGAGAGTTTTCTAAGACTTAACTAAATTTCACTAAATACACCCTGAAACCATTAATGATACACTATAAAGATTCAAGGGCTGATAAAGTAAAAAGCTGTTGCAGTTAGGAAGAATGCCAGAAACCAACTACATTCAATTAGGTAGCCAGATTTGATTTCCTATAGTATTAAAATTGCTTAATTGCCTGTGCAAATTGTCTGATGTGTTATGGGTTAAATCTCCTTCTTGGAGCATTTGCAGAAAACAGCTTTGCTAAAATGGAGTTTATTTATGGCCAGAATATCTGTTTGCAAATTAAATGTTTGTTAGGGTGTGAAAACCATTTTTTAAATTAAACTGATTGTAAATTTATAAAATAATCTCCTGAGGGATATCATGTCTAGTAATCTGAGTGAACTGGAAAAGTTAAAGGTTCGTGTCTTCCCCTTCAGTGACTTGTAAATTTCTTTCATCATCTTTGCTTAGGACTAAAGATGACCCTGTTCTGGCCAAATGAATTGTGTTTGGTTTTGTATTTGAACTATTAGGACAAATATTTTTAAACTCAGTTAATTTTGACAGACCGGACTTGAGAGTGACTCAGTGCTTTGTTAAACTAGAACTCATAAACATCCACATTTCTAAGAGTCTCTTGAGTGGACAGAGAAGCTGCTGGCTCATCAGGTGTCTTTAGCCAGGGCAGAAAATTCAGCAGCTTCTGACCACTCTCATTTTATGATCTGATTATTTAGTCCTTTCTCCAGACACAAGCTTGCTGCCAGTCTGTGTCACAGTGATTTACCTGAGCACAGCCTTTCACAGGGTATTTCTCCCTTCAGTGGAGCTGCAGCAATGGGTGCACCAGGACCTGGAGCTGTTCCTGGGTTACTCTTTCCTCTGTCTGCTGCCTCACTCTTATTGCAGTGCAGCAAAGCCTTCTTGCCAAGTGCTGCCCAGAAATGTAGATGAAATTTCCCCAAGTGCAGCAAAGGAGAGAGAACATTGAGCACATTAATATCTTATGGTACAGGTAGCCATCCAAATGAAATATCTCTAATCAGCCATGTAAGCGGCTTTCAGTTCTACCTTTTCCAGGAAAACGAATTTATAGCAATAACAGGACAGCTCTAGTGCAAGAGGTCCTTAAAGTAGCTAGGATTTATTCCTTTGCTTCATTGCAATGGGTTATTTTTGGACAGATTCTAGCCTTGGGTGCACACTGCTGCACAGCATGAAATATCCACCACGGCAGTTCTGCAGACCTCAGCACACAGGGTTCTGCTCAGGAGTGGTTCTGCTAGCAAAGAACAAATCTTTGTCCAGTACCTTCCTATTTCCATACTGAGATTTGCCAGAATAAACCTTGATTGTTCTTGTTTTCTGTCTGGACTGTGACACACTAATTTAGCAGATAAACTCCTCATTAGGAAGTGACCCTACCAGACATTCTTGTCCACTAACTTCTCCAGCAAAGTGGGCATTTAACAGGTCCATTTTTCCTTATTTATCTGCTCAGTACCACCTGAGACTCAATTTGCTGCAGAAGCTGGAAAAGGATAAGTCTTGCTGCCTTTGTCCAAGTGACACTTCTGGGATCTTAATGACATTTTCATTCAGCAGATGCTGCCTTGACATGTGCTTGTATGGCACACAGGGACAACACAGTGACCACCCCTAGTAGGCTTCCTCCATCTGCTCATTTGTTCTGATTTCTAAAGTACTCCTTTTTTTTGCAAGGGACTCCTCTCCATAACCACAACATGTCTTCATCCCTACAGATGTTAATCATTTATGTAAAACCAGGAGAGAGAGAATGTCAGCTAATGGTATAAAGCTGTTCAGTTCACACTTCCTTCCATCACCCTGTTTCCTCTGGCTCACCTGCTTTGTGAGCAGTATCCATGTGTAATGTCACAGCCAAATGTATTGCATTAGTGCTGGGGTGGAAGGGAGGAATAACTGCTGGGCAATTGCAGCTTCCAAGCAGGATAGTGCACAACACCTGCTGAGAATTTTTTCACACAGTCTGGGCCCAAGGCTGTGAGCTGGGTGTTCTAAAATAACCTGGTGTGACATTAGTGCCTTCTGCAGCTCAGCCTGCCAAGTGCAGTCACTGGCAATTAATGGGGAACGAGGCATTTGGTGATTTCAGTGTTTCTATATTTGTCTCAGGTTTTCAGATGAGAGAAGGACCAAGGGAAACACAGCCATTGATTTTTCCAGCTCTTAATGTGGTTGTTAACAAAAGCAAACACAGAAGCTTAAAATCTCTGGTTGCAGTGCATAGATATGTGCTTGCCAAACACTCTGTGACAAAGCTTTTTTGACGGGGGATTTGTTACATTTAGGCATTGCCCCTTTGTCATTTTGACCACAGAAAATCAGAAGCAGCTCTACTGACACTGATGTGCAGTAGTTGCCAAACCTGCAAATCCAGTGTTTGACTCCAGAGCCTGGGTTTGGTTAGAGGTGAGTTTGTACCCCACAGGGGAGTTTACCAAGCCAAGCAGTGCTCAGCTTTCAGTTTCGTTGCAGGCTAGTGTATCCATAATTGATATAATTATTGATAGTTACTATATATTATTATAATTATTATAATTGCTGAGATATTGCACTCACCAAGTTCCACAGGTTGAACATGTGCTGGGCAGAACTCAGAAGGAAAAGTTGTGTTACACCTATCTAAATAAATCCCCTAAGCTGTCTTCCAAGGTTTTGTGCATACAGATTGGCTACAAATCAGTGTTTCTTCCTCCATTGTCTGTGTAATGGAAGATAAACTCTTGGCCTGATGATTTCCTCTTGTTTCTCTTTGCCAGGCTGTGAAGAGTTATTAAAAGATGTTCTGTCTCCTGAAAACTCTGAGCCCCAGCACTACCAGCCAGAATATGTTGATTACTACTACCAGGTAAGAGAAGCACTAATTCTGTTTCATGTTAGTGGGCTGAGGAAGCCTCTGGAGTGATGTATAGTTATGTCATTGTAAATGTTGTTGTTTTACTTGGCCTATGGACTCTTCCTTCCTAAGTTTGTGGCTGTTAGCAAACCATTTTAGCTGCATTTAACGCGGATTAACTGGGAGGAAAGTATTTAGCATGTATGTGGTGTTCCTCTTACAAGCCTCAGTATTCACCTGGCTGTGAAGGGAGATCCCTGTACAAGCTCGCTGGTGCCTCACAAGTGGAAAACACTGATTTGTACCTGATTAAATCAGTCGAACTTTGTAGGTGAACGAGTCCTCAGGGACCTTCTGCAGATAATAAACAGGGACTCAGCAGCTGTTGGGAAGCAGGAACAATACACCACTGGAAACCTTGGTTAGTATTTTGGCTGGTGGGTGTAGCATATTTTTAAACAATTAAAGGTTCTCATTTGTATCCTTCATTTGCCAGTGTCTGTGCAGTCTAAGAAGTAGAGCACTGCTAAGTTTTCCTTTAAGCATCTCTTTGTCCCTCCTTTGCTTTACTTTGTTTTAATCACCTCCACTCATGTAAAGACTAAAGGTTCGGTTGGTATCGTACGTTCAGAGAAGGATGTGTGTCAGTGGTGTTATAGACTGCAAATGATACTGAAATCAACAGGAAAAGCATTTTACTTCACAGGTAGTGGAGTGTAAGGACAATTCCCCTGTATTGAGGAAGGATAAGTGTGCTGGTGAGCTGATATTACACCACTGCATGCAGTTACACAGAACAGATTCCACCATCCATACAAAAATAGAGACAGTTCCTGTACCTGAGTGTCCATCACCACTCTGCTTGTTTCTAAACCCCTGGTTTTTGTAACTGATGACACAGATACCCACAGGCAGTTGCTTGGTTACCTTAATAGATGCCATAAACCAAACTGCTTGGTTTGCAGTAGTGATGTAGGCTATAAAATGAAAACGGGCTCTCCACACACTCAGTGTTCCCCTATTGCTATGCAGACCTTGCAGGCTGGTTCTGACACTGAATGCAGGTGACACTTGGGGCTGTATTCCTTGGAGATTCCACATCTGCTGTCAGGGGAAGATGGGCTGATGAGAGCTCGTGAAGAGGAACTGCAAAACTCTGCAAACTGCACCTCTTGTGCCCTCCATCCTCCAGGAGAGCCTGAGGGTGGGAATTGCAGTTGCTAATCCTGGTAACAGCTTCAGGGTTCCCCATTTGTGCCTCTGGGAGAGGCAGGGGGCAGGGGGTGACCCTCCCTGTTCAGAGAGCTGATCTGGCAGTGCTGTGCTGGAAGCCTTCCTGGTCACTCCTGATGTCCCCCAGCGCCCTGGATGGTCCTGCAGGGGGTGGCACCCCTGCAGTGGGGTCCTGCAGCAGTGTTTGCCCGCTTTAGTGGAGCCAGTGTGGGATTTGTGCAGTGTGGGAGCAGAACCGGATCCTTCCACAGCTGCCCAGGCCGGGTGAGCTGCCGTGGTGGGCAGAGGACAGGGAATGGTGGGCACCGTGTACATCCCGTGCTTATCCCAGCGCTCCTCGGCACCGCTGCCCTCCGGAGGGGCTGCTCCCATCTCCCATCTCCAGCTGCAGTTTGGAGAGTGTTCACTAGGTGTCAGCTCAAGACTGGGGAAAGGCTGAACTGCCTCTGCTGCCGCCCTAAGGCTCCTCCGCTGTGCCAGGGAGTTGGGATTCTCACGCTGATGAAGCAGAGAACTGAGGGTCAGGTGGATTTGAGGCTGTCACCATCCACGGCATTCATTTCCCGTTCCCAAGGAAGAACATACGGAAAACATATAAACTGTCCTTGCATCTCCCGGGCCTTAATGAGTGTGAATTCCTCAATCACACTCATTGCTGTAATCGAGTTTATGGGCAGCTCCCATTGGCACAAATGGTAGTAGCCTGTCTAATCTGATTTCCACCCCAGTACGCCCTTTGCATGTCTCTCTAATTCTCAGGTGCACTCAAATCCCCAGGCAGCAGAAGGACACAACTGCTGTGATGGTACAAATAGATATTTTTAAAGGGAATGCATCTTTTTTATTCCACCCGAGGGGCTGTGCTTACACAAAGGCAGGTACTGAGCTGGTTCATTGTTATGCTGTCTCTGCATTCACACGATGACTTGAAAGGAAGGGGAGATTTATCCTTGTCACAAGTTATTTTGCCCTGTCCTCTGCTTTCACTTTTCCTTCCCCTCCCAAGAGCCCCCTCCCTGTATTGTAGCTTTCTGAAGTCCAAAGGCAGCAAACTGAAGAGTTGAAGGTAATTCCAAGATGTGGGATGAAGTGGCAGGAGACACTGTGGGGTGCTGAACTGATCCAGCTGTTTGCATTTGTTGAGTCACATGGGGCAGAAGAAACTGCCAAGCCTCCAGCTTTTAATTACAACTGAGTGCAATTAATTTAAAGGGATATATAAAACCCCCTGATACCAGGAGCTTGGGGCATTTGATATTTTTTAAATGGTCTGATTTTATTGTTTTTCTTCAATATAAACAAAGAGCAAAAGCCAACATGGTTTTAATGTCTGAAAACTTAGTCAAAAAGAAAGGCAGAAAAAAAATCCTATTGTGTATGCAATTCAAAATGTAAAGGCCATTCCATGGAAGGTTCTTAATGACCTGTATGGAGAGGCTGTGTGAGTGATACCACAGGCAAATGGAGAGCTCTGCTTTTGAGCTCAAGGCCATTAAGGTGTGATATGCAGAATATAAAGAGCATAACTTGGTTACTGCAGGATGTCCCAGTGACTTCCATCTGCATTGATTCAGGCTGCAGAGTGTGTTTTCTCTTTGGACCTGAGAGAGTTGGTCCAAGGAAACTTAGGAGGATGGGATTGCAGTTAGGAGACAGCAGTTCTAGAGTCCTTCAGCTTTGGGACCTACAAATAAACCTTTGCTGTCTGCCTGTAAGTTGAGTCTCTTGACTGGGTTAAAGTCTGAACTGTGCTCCATTTGAGGCACTGCTTCAGTCAAGTACTGTTGATTGGTATAATTTCTGTCTCTCACAGCCTTTAAAGAGATAATAGAAATACTCAGAATTTGCTAGAAGCCAATTTGTACATCCCAAATTCCTTTCCCAGTGTTTGCTGCTATGTCCTCAACTCTTGTTTTGGCTTCTTCTGAAGGGAGACAAAAGTTTCCCTAGTCCAGTTTGCTTTGTGGCGGGCATCTGGTAGCACTTCAGAGCCCTTGGACAGCCTTTTGGAGATGATAACCAACACAAAGTCCACATCTGAAGCCTGTGTGTGAAATCCCAGCCCAGATTGAGCCAGCCCAAACAAAGCCGAGTGCCTGTGTCTCGTATTTCCGAACGGCTGGCTCCCGGGCACCCAGCCAGGAGGGAGCACTGGCCACAGGACTACAGGGGATTGGGCTGCTGCTTTTGCAGCTCCCTGGCCAAGATTGGCACTGCAGGCCCTGAGAAGCAGTGGTGTGGGTCTGGGTGCTCTTCTGTCTGAGCACCTCAGTTTAGGGAAATGAGAATCAGAGCAGCAGCTCCCTTGTCAGCCCTTCACATGGTGTATTTTGGCTGCTCAAATTTGAAGGGAGCCTGAATCTACATCACTCCAATAGAGGACAGAAGAAGGGGTTGAGTGAGAGATCTTACAGCCTCTCACCATCAGCTAGCAGGGCACTTCTGAGTGCTCCTTGTGAAGGGACAGAGTATTTTTATATGTGAGTTGTTGCCTTTTCATCTGGAATCAATGGCCAAAAGTCATACATGCAAACCCAGGGGAAGAGCAAGTTGTAAGGTGCAATAATGGCAGAGTCCTTTTTTAATCAGAGCTGTTTGTTTCTTAGTAATTATTGCTGTATTGAGTTGCCACGTACCTTTTTTTTTTCCGTTCCCATCTGTAAATAAAAGTGAATTTGTCTCTTACCAAAGTACAGGACGATCGCTGCATATCAAAGAATGAGCTGCCTTTTCAGTCCTCTGTGTGTTCCCCTGCCTGCCAAGTGATTAATTACACTGTATGAACAGCAGAAAAATTGTTGAAACATGACAAATAAATTGTGTTTGCCTCTGGGATGGAGCTGGGACTGCTGGCTGATCTGCTGCTTTGAAAATATTTTCAGTAGCAATTAGGAATCCCTCACCAGCTTCTGAAAAAAGTTGTTTTCCCCACTAGCTGCTTGAGGATATCTGCAGACACCTGTGTCAGGGCAGGGGGGATCTTATGCACTGTGAGCACACTGTGATACAAATGGGTTTTTCTCTAGGCTGTGGAAGAAGGTAGCCCAGAATATTTTTAATTTTCATCTCATGTATTCTTTGTTTAGAAGCAATGACTGCACCTTGACCATCGAGTTACCAGTGTTCTTTGGCATAATAACTGACCTTGTTTGTTAGAAGGGTTTTCTTGATAGTGTTTTTCCTGACATCAAACACAGGTGTTGCCTGTCTGTTAATGTGAAATACATCTTTCCTTCCACCTTCTGTGGCAGCAATAGCAGGGACACTCCTGTCTTAACAGAAAAAGTACAAAAATGGTTTAGGTGGAAATACCTTTTCAACCAATGGCCAAGAGAAGAAGCCAGTCTGTGTGGTAAGGACAAGCAGTATTAAATACATCAAACTGAAGATTTTTCCCCCTGTTTCTTGTCAGCCTCCAGTTTTCTGCACCACCCACACGCTCTCAGTCACTGCTGGCTCCCACTGTGTTTTCAGCCCTGCAGATGCTCAGTGTCTGTGAAGTTTCCCCTCCCTGTGCTGCCCCCTGGGATCACCCAGGCTGCTGGGGCCTCCTGTGTCCTGCTGCCACCATGGGACTGTCCATCCCCAAGGCTGTGTTAGACCTGTGCTCCTAAATCTGCCAGATTCTCCTTCCCCCCAGCTTCTGCTGCATCCCCTGAGAAACAAGAACCTTCAGCACCTCCAGAGATGGCCTTTTGGGAGGGCAGGATTGATCCCAGCCCCTGCTGAAATTGGTAGAAACACTCCTTAGACCCTGGCAGGTGTTAGATCAACTCTGGGGTTGTTCTGAGTTCATTATCTGAATCCTCACTGGAGGGGTAAGGTGGGAGAAAAGCTTGGTGAAGTACAGCCACTCTAACTGCAGTTAGAGAGAGAAAAAAGTGCCTGTTCCTAGCAGGATTTTACACAGGCAGTGTGCACTGTCTGCACCAGTGACAAGCTTTATCTTTATTGTAACCTCTACAGCCAACACTCTCAGCAAGTTGTTTTTCCTTTTTTTTTTTTTTTTTTTTTGAGCATCCAAAAGCAACATCAACTCCAACTGCTGAGAAACCCCCAGTGAGCAATTACCAAGAGCAATGAAGAACACAGTGTGCACCCATTTGGTATTCATTTACATGGAAATTGCCTGCTTTCACCTGGCAATATTCTGAATTTTATTTTTTAGGTTTGTGCATACATGCAAAAATAACTGTCCGTGGTCAAAACAGCTGCATAAAAGTAACCAAGTAACATGCCTCTCTGGCTGCTCGGGCTGATTGTGAAATGCTGCCCTGAAGAGCTGGGGTGTTGAGAATGAGCAGTTCTCACTTGGGGCACTTGGGGCAAGGCAGGCACCTTTCAACAAAATAAACACCAACTCCACCAAACACAGCCATAAAAGAGACTGAGGATTATTTTAAAACCAGCTTGCATTTTTGGTTTGGTGGAACATCACACACTGACATTTTTAAAGTGGAAATTAATTTTTCCCTAACTCATTTTTACTCAGTTGTGGTATTAAACACACATAAAATAACTCAAAAGAAATGAGACACTCTGGCCTGGTCAAAAATAGTTCTTTTTCTCAAAATGTGTTTTGGGTTTTCTTTAGAGAGAAATCTGAGGTTTTTTACTTTCTCGTCCTGGGCTGGGCCAAGAAAATACTCTGAGCTCTCGGAGCTTCTGGAGAAATCTTTTCCCACCCAGTTCTTGGCACAACACCCCAAATGCAGCCCCAGTGCCTAAGGCCAGCAGGGCTGGGGTGGCCTGGCAGGGAAGCTGCAGCCCTGAGAGGGGAGAGTCTGAGTGCAGAGTGTTGATCCAGGTAGTGCCCTGTGAGAATCCAGCATCTGGGCTGAATTTGTAACACTGTTTTTATCCAAATTCTGCCACTTAGCTGGTTTAAATTTTAAGCCGCTGCTCTTGCAGGTGAACCACTGTAATAGAAGTGTAAATCAGTGAGGGGCCAAAGATTGTTTGCTCCTCACAGGGTCTTGTGTGAGTTAAAATTCACTGTTTCTTAGGGCTAAATTTGGCTGGGTTTGAGCCAGGGAAGTGTGACTGCCTGGTTCAGACGTCACCGCTGTGACTCTGCAACAGAGACAAATCTCCCCCAACTGGAGCATCCTTCCAGGCATCCACAGGAAAATACTTCTGTACACTTCTTGTTATCTATATTTTTTTTTTTTTTGAGTATTTCTTTTCTGTGGCCCAGGTAGAGTTTTGTATAGCATTGAGAGCTTTACCATTTTGAAGCCTGTCACCTCTCTCTGTGGCAGAACCACTGTTTAATAGACATTTTCTGTCTCAACGTTAATTTTCTTTCTCAGGCATTATCTTCGACCTTTTTATCTGCTGATTTTCTGACAGAGCACAGTTTTGGGGGTGTTTTTTTTTCTGAAATTGTCAGTTGCCATGGCAAAATATTCCTCCCATCCTTGGATAAACCAATTTAGGCTGTGGCACAGTCTTTAGGTAGAAGCTGTGAAATGACTGAAAGCTACAAGTTGGACTCTTTTATTGGGGAAGTCACATCCTTATTGATTTAATCCTTCAGGTAAGGATGGCTTTGTGATTTAGTGCCTTTTGCCTTTTGTTTGATGTACTGAAAATCCATCCACTTTAATTTGTGGTGAGTTTTGAGTACAGCATTCTTAGCAACAAAAGCAAAGAAATATTATGACAGCACTCACCCTGCTCTGTGTTCCCATGAAAGAAATGCAACTGCTTGGTCAGAGAGTGGTGAACAAGTCCTGACTGATACCCAACCTTTGGGAAATACCAAAATATCTGTAATAAAAGTAGCTGGATGAGGGCAGGGACACAACATTCACTACATCTCTTGACACTTGTGTGACAAGGAAATCTTTGTCCTCCTGTTCATAAATTGACACCGTCTCTTTCTTTCTTGATTTTTTTAAAATTTCTTATTCTACTTTGTATCATTTCTCCTTGCTGCTTGGGGAAATTTCTGCTTCATTTATGGAAGATTGTGGGACAATCCACAATCATCTTTCTTCTTCTTGGAATATTTACAGTGGTAAGGCTGTAAAATTGAAATATAGGTTTGGGGTTTTTTTAGTAAATAACATCAGTTTAAATTATTTGGGGGTTTTTGTTTGGTTTTTTTTTTTTCAAAATAAGAAATTTCTATGTAAACATGTAAAAAGCTGGTTGATAAAACCAAGATTCCAGGTTACTATGAAGCTGTAAAGAGCAAGTCAGCCACAGAGGGCTGTTCTAGCTGATTAAACCAGCAAAATCCCTCATTGCACAAGCAAACAAAAAGGATCTGACTGCTTCTTTTCTGCCTTTTAACTTCTCTGACAAACCTGAGAGCACTGTCATTTTTTGAAGGTAGCTTCTTTCATTTTTCAAAACAAAAGCTGCACATACTGCTAGAAATTTTCCCACTAAAATAAAAACATTCTTCCCCTGGTTAAATCTTACAGGAGTCATTTCTGTCACACAGCTGTTGCTGTGCTGAGATATTATTTCAGGATTCAAATACATGATTTCAGTAGCCTCAAGAACTGCCACGAAAGTGACCCAGACAGTTCATGAAATTGCTCAATTCTTTTCCCAGTTTTGAAAGCTCCAGGACACCTTTCCTATGTCCTTTGTCTTCCATGTCAGTCCCAGCTCTTGCCACATCCTAAGTCCCTACAGCAGCATGTGGAGTTTGTCCTGCTTGCTCAGGTGTCCCCCCAGATTTTCCTGGCAGGGCTGTGACCTGGTCCCACCGTGGGACTGCCACAGCAAATGTCACAGAAGTGCCACAGGGGGACCTGGCAATGTCCTGCATCAGAGGCAACAGAGCTGTTTAAAATTAAACCATTGTACTCAGCTGGGCTCATAGAGCTAAAATGAGATCTTGTCTCTTTTTAGAAACTGGAGAAGAATCAAAACGTGGGTTTTTTGTTTTTTTTTTTTTTTTCATGCTGCAGTGTAGAATGTCTTTGGGTACAGGCAGGCTTTGCCAGCATTATCACACATCTGGGCTCAGAGAAGCAATTTGTGACTGAACAGGAAGAAAAAGTAGGCCAGCCTACAAGAGAGTATCTAGGAATTACTCCTGGGGGATTTGTGCCACAGTGCCTCCAGCAGCTGAAATAACAGCATGAAATTGCGATTAAAAATTAAGAAGAGATATGGGCTATTTGACCTTCTTTCAGTCAGGGACACAGAGGCCCTGTCTAGGATGGGGATGCTGAGAAATGCAGCTTCTGTTGGGCGATTCTGTGCCAGCAAGAGGCTGCTGGGGTTCATCCTGAGCTCAGTGGAACAGGGAGATCATTTCTTTCCTTGCAGGACCTAAACCACTGTTGGCACTGGTTAAAGCGGAGTGAAACTGTCCTTGCTCCAACAGCTACAGAGCAGGAATAGGAAAGAAACTGTCAATTGTTACATTTTCTGAGTTTACAGAAATGTAGGCAGGATTAACTAGGTCCCTGAGAGGCCTCGTTAATTAGGATTTAATTTGCCAGACTTGCTATTTGGCACACCTTTTACCCAGGCTGTTTCTGTAAACGCCCAGCTGACCCCAGCATCAGCTGGGGAGCAGGCCTGAGACAGAGCAGCCTGTTTGGGTGGCTGTGTACCCTGGATCCCAGGCTTGTTTTGGAACTCAGCTGTGATAAGCTGCTAGGAAGTTTAAGTTGGAATAATAATAAAACTGTGGCAGTGTTGATACGGAGCTGACGCAAATGCTGATGAGAGTTTTGGGCTGCCAGTGTGAATCTGGTGGCTCTGAACCACCAGGCTAGGAAGGGTTTGGAAAGGGAGTGCACAGAGTAGAAAAGGCCTATCAAAAAGGGTGATTCCTTGGAGCTTGTGCCAGCCTGTGCAAATCAGACTGTGATAACAAACTGACTTTGCAAGAGGTTTGGATTTGTCCTGAGCTGTGGAGCCTGAGAGTCGGTGAGGAGACAGCCCTGGTGTGAATCCTGCTCGTTTGTTACCTTTGGGAATCAGTCTCTGGTCATTCCACACATTGTTTGGGAGGGAGTGCATCTCAGGGAAAGGCTTTGGGGGAAAGGCTTTCTTTTGAGACTGTTACAGTAGGAGCTTTACCCATATATATCCCTTCTTCCAACTCTTACAGCTTCACCTTCCACAGGGTTCTCTTTGGGTTTTCAGAGTTTCAGAATTTAAAATGGCTTGTCACTCCTCAGAACATTTCACAGACTAGTTATTACAGTGAAAAAGTGAGGAGACCTGAATAATGAATGAAGTCAGTATTTCACTGCACCTCTGAGATCTGATTTTTATGGAAATCAGTAATGCAAAGTATTTTATGAGACTAATAGATAAATATTGCCTTTCACAGATATTTGTTTTCCTCTGAACTGTTCAGCACAAGGATCAACAACCATCCCACTGTGAATCACACTTAGCAGGGTTATCTGGCTGTGGGAACTGCCACAGTTTTATCACCTGGGAAGATGTCAGTCAAGTGGCAGAGTAAATCATCAGCTTTCTCTTTCCACTGTGTTATGAAACTGCACTTAAATGTTTCTGCTTGTCTCACTGCCAAGCCAGTCACAGAGCTCTGCTCCTGCTATAGCAAGGAATTTCTGTCCTTTGGCCAGTGTAGACTCACCTGGGAATTAAAACTGGTCTATTTAAAGGCAGCCAGGGGATGTACCTAGCTGCTGCCCATCCTCATGCCTTGTAGAAATGCAAACATCACCCAAAAGGTGCAAATCAATCTGAAAGGTCTGGATGGTGCTAATATTGTTACAGCCTTGCCCACACTCAGGAGCTTTTTTGGGCAGCTGAAGCTGAGAGTTTTCCCTGAGGCACCCTGAAATAAATGCTGTAGGAATTGAAGGTTCTTGCCTCCTAGAGCAGATCTGCACCAGGCTCAGCCCAGCATCACCAGTCTGGCTCATCACAGCCTGCTCTTCCAGGCTGCCAGCAGCCCATGTGCAAGGCCTTGCTGTCTGACACCAAATGTCTCCCAGTTCCTCTTCACAGTGGAGCTGAAGCAGAGGTTCTGTTTTTCCTGGTAGGTTTGTGTTTGTCGAGGAAACTTCACTCTGGTGATATTTATAGTCTCAGTGTCTGTGAAGGGACCATAATAGAAACAAAAGGCTGCTTTCTGTCATTCTCTCAGGCTGCTGCAGCACTTGTTGCCCCAGAGTTCCTGTGGGGAACTGTAGGTTTGGCTGAGCTATAGCTGAGTTGCTTTTTCTTCCAATTTCTGTAGCTAGAAAGGGGCATATTTCTGTGACCAGGATTAAGAAGTTGATACAAATACTTGGCTAATGAACATTTGTCAGCCAATAAAAATGAATCCTGACTTCCCTGTTAATGAAAGGTGTATTTGGAGGGACTCAAATGCTAAACACAGGACCAGAAGAGAAAACAGCTGAATTCATTTTCTTATTGCTACAAACCTCCCATGATTTTTGGGAAGGGCAGCTGAACTGTGCCCTCCATATATGATGGTGTAAAATAAGGATAAAACTGTAAGTTCTGACTGGGTGGATGGCAGGCTGGCTGGCAGGGCACATACACCTGGCTGTAGTTGCCAGCTCCACTGAGCAGAGTAGCCCCCTCCTCTTAATCTCTTGTTAAACTCCAGAGAACTGTCATGGAATTATGTTCTGCCCCAGCTGTGAGAACAGGAGCTACATCCCACAGCAAACAACTCCAAAAGGGCTTGATTAAGTTAAATAATTGCCTCTGCTGCCTGGCTTTTAAGAAATGAAATGAAACTTCAGTGGGAGTTCTGCAAAGTTTGATAGTCCTTCCACTCAGTTCCCATTCATGGTGGGCGTTCAAGCTTCCAGCTAATGGGGATTTGTGAGAAGGCATCAACTCAGAAAAAGTGTCAACAGCACCACAGGTCAGACAAGGACATATTATTATGCACCTTTGAAAACACAGCCAGACTTCACATCTCAACCCAGCATGCAGCAATCATTAGTCACCCTGCATAATCCCCTTGACCTATTTTTTTTTTCCCTTTCACAGTGGTCACATTTGAAAATATTGTCTGGAGTTGGTTGGGCCCACACAAGGTTGTTAATTGGGAGCTGTCTAGCTAAGGGGTGACACAGAGGCAAAGTTCAGCACAGTGTGCTCAGCACCCTGAGGGTTCCCAGGAGGGTGGTGGCTGGGAGGCCTTGTGTCACCAGGATGCACAGGGACTTCATTCCTGATGCTCCTCAAGGGCCTTCCTGCTTTGGTTTATCTGGAATGAGGGATTTGCCAGGAGCTGGCCCAGCAGGAGGATTGGAATGTGAGAAGTGCTAATGACATTTACTTAGAGGAGTGGGAAGACCCCAGCTGGAACAATGGACCATCCAGGGAAAGCTGCCCACACAAGTCCATCCCAGAGATCTGGGTGGGCATGGCCTTAGTCACTGGGGGATTTTAAAGGGGTTGCCATCCTTGTCTCCCCCTAAGGCTGGTGCTGAAGCTGTGGGAAGCAGCACAATCCCAATGCACTGGGGCTATCACTCACCATCATCTCACTGCAGCTGCTTTTCCTTCCTGCAGGGACAAGTGTGGGGTGGAGAGATGTGAAAATGATCTGCAAGCTTGGTACAGAGGCTTGTAGCTTCTGAGAGATTTATTCCACACACCCAGTATCAGTTAAATTCCTGGAGGCTGAGGCCAGAGTTATGTAGATGAAGGAATTAGCATAAAAACTATTTACAATACTTATTCCATTATTATACTATCAAAGTGCTTCACAGGCTCTAATGAATTCCTATTGCAGCTTCTCTGGGAGCTAGAAAATCATTATTCATCCAAGTCTGAAATAAATTGAGCTGTTCAGGGATAAGGCCCAGGTTAGTAGCAGAGTCAGATTGGTTTCCAGATAAGCCAGGTGCCTGCATACCACTGAGGTCACAAAAGATTTCCATCATCGAGTGGGAACAGGTACCTGGGTATTAGCTGGTGCCCTGTCTGCTGGGCCAGCTTTTCTATCTGGGCATCTATAACAGCAGTACTCCTGTGCATGTAGGTGGAATTTGATACTGAATTTCAAAGGCTAATAATTTTCCAGAGTGCTTTTCCTTGTTCCTCTGTCTGCAGAGCCTGCCCAAATGAAAGGCAGAGCAAAGCAGGGCTCCTTTGCCTCAGCCAGGGGAAGGATCAAAGCTCTGGTGGTGCTGAAGGCACATGCCTGTCTTGCTTACCTACACTAGTTTAGGGAGATGCTGGTCTAGAGAGACTGATGGGCATCAAATCTACTTTAGAAAACTGCACAAGGGTGGCATTATAAGTTTGCTGCACCCTTGTACAAAAGCCATGTTCAAGTGATCAGGTCAGGCTGTGTTTTGCTGGAAGCAGCCAGTTTTGGAGATCTTACTTTTCCCTATCACATCAGCCTTCCTGCCTTTCCCTGGTGTCTCAGGAGCCACAGGTGCTTCTGCTGTTTATCCTACAGGCATTTATAAAATTTACAAGGCTGAAAAACATTTGCAATTTGCAAAATTTGCTGAAATTTGGAGCTGATGGTCTGAAGTGTGATGCCTACACTGCCAAACAGAGGTGGTCAGGAATTGCTTCTCTGCTGCTGTAAGGCTGCACACTTGATGTCAGGAGTGGTGCACCGAGTGTGTTTGAGGGGTGGTGCAGGTGTCTTTGTGAAGCTGTTTCCTTGTCTGTTTGTGACCTACTGTGGCAGGACTGAGCTGTGTCAATCTGTCCTGCATATTCCTGCCTTCATTAATGCCCTGGGTACTGAGTGCTGCTGCCTGTGCTCTTGTGCTGTTCTTTTAGGGATTTAGGGCAGAAGTGCTTTATGTTGCCATCACCATCTTGTAAGGAGCAAAGAAAAAGTGTGGTGTGTTCCCTGGTTCCAGGAAAATCATATCTTGGCAGCATACTAATTAATCATGTCACTAATTAATCAGGTAACTCTTTCCCATGTTGCTGTCTAATTAGTGTTTCGTAGCCCAGACTTCAGTGTGCAAATAACTTAATATTTTCAAGCAGAAGTTTCAAGGAGAGGAGCACAGTGGGCCATGACTCTGCTGTAACTCCTCCACCTTCTTTGCATTACTCCTGGGATAAATTTGGTCTGTCAAATCTCATATTCTACTGAACCACAGGGCAGCCCTAATTACTGCCATGTTGGCCAAAAGGAAGGAGTGTGCTCAGTGCAGTGGGCTGAGCTGCTGCCCTGCAGCTGATAATGTGCTCAGAGTACATCCGTATGTTGGCTCCCCAGGAGCTCTTCTAACCTAGCAGATTATAAACTAATGAGCTTGAGCCATACTTTGGGGATCGATATACAGGATGCTCTTAAAAGATGGGGTTGTATATTAGAGTGTGCTGAATGTCTCCATGGCAGAGATTTACTTGTAAGCCAGGGAAGACTGCAAAGATAAAAATTATAATTGCTTCATGTGTATCTTGAAATTGCTTTTCACCTCTGCCTCCAGCTCATTCCCTTCTGTTTAGTTGGATTTCCCAATGTTTGTGATGTGTCCTGATTCTGTGTGTGCATGCAGGAATCCAAATTCTATCCAGCCAAAAATTTAGACTCATTTGCAAATTTTAACCACATTTGGAAGTGCAGCAGAAACTTTACAGTATTAATTTTTTGTGTTTCATTAAAAAAGCCTTTTAAAGCAAGACAGACCTTCATCCATGGGATTTACCAGTGTAACAATGATTTCATACTTCAGCACTATTCCCATATGTGAAAGAAATCAGTGAAAGCTGATCCAAGGCAGAGCTGTCTCATGGGCTGGAAACATTATTTAGGTGTGTGTGATTTGAGTTGTTGCTAGCTATATCCCATAATATCTGTGTCAACACTATAAAACTAATCCCTGAGACATCAGTGTCCAGCTCAAACAGCATGTGTACACCTACCTTGATGTTGGCTGTGGACCCACTGATAATTTAATATCTCCCATTTTTTCAAAGCTGTGTGACCTTATCAAAGAGGTGACTTCGTGTCTTGATGTCCTATTTACCCCAGACATATTTCAGCATTTTTCTCATTATTTTATTGCTCAGTTGTACCCAACTGCCTCTCTGTTTGCTGCATGATTACGCCTTCAATGTCCAGATCATCAGACCTTTGCCCAAACCAGCCTGAGAATGGCCTTGCAAACATTCTGAGGAGCTGGAGTGTGTTTGATTTTCCTTGGCGTGTTTGCTTTCCATTATCTGTCTTCATGGTGATAAAAACTGCTGCTGTCAACCTCAGGAGTGCTCTGGCTTTGCTGTGTGGAACACACAAAAGGCGGAGGGATGTGCAGGCTCTGCTCCCAAAAGCTGCCTCGTGGAGCTTCTCCCCAGAGGAGCCAAGAGGAGGGAAATGTCGACTGCATAAATAGCAAGGGCTCTCCAAGAACGTGTGCTGAAATAAAAGCAGCTAAAAATAGTCTCTAAGACTAAATGTGAATTGTCTGGAGAGCAACTTGCAAAATTTTCTGGAGTAAAATCCTGAAAGGAGGAAGCCGTGCTTTGGGAAGCAATCATGCAAGCTGGAAGCCAATAAAGTTTTCATGTGAAAAACTGCAACTTCCAACCTGCTCTTGGGGAGAGCTCACACCCTGCCCTGGGTCTGCCTTGTCCTCTTATGCTGGGGCTTACTCTCATTCTTACTGGTGCAGTAAGAATTTCCCCCCCTACAAGGAACAGGATTTTTTAAATTCAGATTTTGATCCTAAAGAACCGAACTCCAGCAAGTGGAATCAGGCTTTGTTAAAAGATCCAGTCCAAGAATTTCTCTGTCCTCCAGGCAGTTTGCAGGTGCCAGAAACACGGGAAGGTGGTAAAACTTTTTTAAGAATAGTGAGTTTGGTTACACCCCTTCTTCCAGAGGAAATGCTTACCCCAGTAACTTCCCTCAGCATTCACTTGTCCCTCTTTCCCAGCTGTAATCTGCTGCCGGGGCTTACCAGAGCTATTTCCAATGCAACACGTTTAATCCGAAATTGAAAAGTCTTTGTGCACGGAGGCCTCGGTGTCGTGTGGTGAATATCTGAGATGCAGAGAGGGATCAAGGTGGTTCTTAGTTACCAGTGGTTAACACAACCCATTGTGGTGGATTTAATTGCCATTTATCCGTGTCTTTGTGCGCCCTGCTCGGAAGGAGGGCGAACTGGAAATAAGACAGAGGATAAATAACTGTGGTTCTGCTGTGGCACCGGGCAAACCCTCAGCTATAGTGCAGCCCTAGTGTGCTCTGACAGGCATTGAGGAGCAGCTGAAGCCTTTCTGCCAGACAATGCTGGGCCACAAAAGCAGCATTAGGGCCAGCAGCCCGGCCAGGCGCGAGTAGCTGATGGCAGAGGGGTCCCCAGGCTCTCCAGAGCCACCAGCAGAGCAGCTGGGGACAGGACAGCGGTGCCACAGCCACGCTGCCCGCCAGGAGTGGGCACTGAGCTGGCACAGGGCACTGGAGGAGCCCTGGGAGCGGGCACAAGGCTCTGGAGGAGCCCTGGGAGCAGGCACAGGGCACTGCAGGAGCCCTGGGAGCTCTCACAGGGCACTGGAGGAGCCCTGGGAGCAGGCACAGGGCACTGCAGGAGCCCTGGGAGCTGGCACAGGGCACTGCAGGAGCCCTGGGCACACAGACACTACACCCCTGTCTCTCCAGCTGGGTCTGTCCCTTCTCTGCGTGTCTTGCAACTTCTTTTTTGTGTTGACATTTCTGGCTGAGATGCTGGATGTGCCAAATTCACTGGTAAAGCTGTTTTCTCTCAAAGTTGAAATGTCCATAAAGTGCTGATTTTGACAATGTTTTGGCTCAGGAAAAAAGTAAATTATTTGTGAATTTCAGAGTTTCTCATTTTGATGTCTTTCAAGAGTAGAAGTTTCAGTTTTTCATTTTGACTTGATTTTTTATTTGTTTAATCTTTAAGAACACTTCAAGAAACTGATTGGCACAAAATTCATCTAGTGAGAACTTCCACATTTTCCTTTCATTCTTTTCAGGAGTATCAAAATTTCTTTTCCAGAATCTCTATTTTCAGCCTGAGGCTTATGAAAGACAGGGCAGCTACCCAGCAAAGCAATCTAGGAATAAAATGGGAACGATATTTCATGAGAAATTGTTCTTTTCCATTCAGGAGAAGAATGACTAATGTGTAGTGCTTTTCTACTAGCTGTTAACAATGCGTTTCGTTTTTCCTGACGTGTTTAGAGGAATGCGACAAGAGCCCTGAGGCATCTTCTAACAAAGCAAAGTATCACTTGGCGTTTTTACAGCGAGCTGAGGCTTTTCTGGGTTACACACGTCAAAGTGAAGTGGTGGGTGTAGCTTCCATTACCCACCAGAAAAGAAAACAGAAGGAAACAGTCTGATAAAACCGTGGTTGTATTAAGCAAATATTCCTATGTAAGGTCAAGACATTGCTGCCTGGTGAATTTATTCCAGACTTCAGGCCTGTTTTTTAAAAGCTTTAAGTGTGAACAGATAAGGAGTTAATTTACCTTTTCAGAATTAGACCTTCTGAAAAATTCATGGAAATTGTGAATGGGAGAGATACATTTTTAAACATGCTTGGTTTATTTAAGTGTAATAAAAAAGTCTTTGGTGTGCAGTGTGGAGCCCTTCCCTCTCAGTTCACATCCCAGGACATCCTAACTCTGCTGGAGAATTGTCTGCACCCTCTGCCCTGTAGCCATTGGCGCTGTGTTCCTAAATTTTATGGACATCAGGCCCAACTGTGCAGTGACTTGACCTAGAAACTGAGCCCTGCCTGCCTGAGCGTGATGTGCCTTCAGCATCTGTGAGTGAAGAGCTGAGCTGTCCCAGGTGCCTCATCCCAGCATGTCCAGAACTGGTTCTGTTAATGGATAATCATCTTTTTGGCAGAACTGTTCACGCTTAATCTCTTTTGGGTAGTGATGAAGCTGGTTAGAGGCAGAACACTCCAGGGCTCAATGCAAATGCAGTGCCAGGAGTGTTTTTCTGCAGTGGCAGAAGAGCTGTTTATTCTTCTTCCTGAGTGTGTCTGAGAGTCCAGGGAAGTGTAAAAACTCAGATCCAAAACCAGAGTTACCTTCCTGTGGTGCTTTCTTGACCTCATTGTCTTCTTTTCTTCCAACTCTCCTTTAAAACCCGATTATTTGAAGTCAGGAACTGAGGCCCTGCTGGGAGGGGACATTTAACTGGTTTACTCCAGCCATATTACTCGTGGTCTTGTACAAGGAGTTCATTTTAAGTTATTTACTCACCCATAATGGTAACTGTAGGAGGAAAGAAGAAGATTAAAGTATATCCTCCATGAAAACTTAAATATTGGGAATG
Organism: Cisticola juncidis; assembly: GCA_013400215.1. Lineage (NCBI taxonomy): Eukaryota > Metazoa > Chordata > Aves > Passeriformes > Cisticolidae > Cisticola > Cisticola juncidis. The sequence goes on along the minus strand of VXBR01004638.1, from coordinate 197,104 downwards.
TTTGATCCTCAAGCATTGAGGCAACCCCTATCAGCAAAATTCAATGTTCATGAATTTCCATTGTTGAAGAAATCTGAATTTTAGAAGTTGGTCAAGTTTATGATTAAAAGATAGAAAATGGTAGGAAGTATGTTTTCTATACCATTAAAATTAAAAGATACTGAAAAATGTTGCCTACCCTAATTCAAGAAGTAATTTTCAGAATTGTTTGTGAGCAATAGGGAAAAAAACCCCCAACATGTCAGATCAGCCATGCTGATAATTTTAAAATGCTTTGATTTAACTTCCATAATGTAAATATTCTTATTGTAGCCGAGTTGCCTGTAGAAACACAGATTAATGTTGAACAAGGAGGCTGGAGTGCATTTAGGATCAGCTGTAATGCTAATCCCACAAATGGGATTCTTAATGTCTGTTCACCTCTTCTGGTTTTGCACAGACTTCCGTGAGCTCCGTAAACCTTTTCCTTCTTAACCACCACTAAGATACGGAATAGCCATTAACACAATTAACACAATGAGGGGACAGCAAATTCAAAAGGGTGAGAGCCCTAAATGACACCTGTAATACTGATTTGAGAGGTAACAGAGTGGTTGTATTTTTTCAGACAGACAAGTTTGGCTTCTGCTGCACTTGAGACTTCTGTTATCCTCTGATCTGACTATTCCTTGCTCTCTGAAATTTCATATATCTTGTATTTTGGACTATGATATCTTTGAGAAAAACCTGAGCACCATGAGAGCCAGCTGTCCAGGACCTGTTGCCATAATGCAAACGTTTAATTGTGTGTTGCTGCAGGAGTTGATTTTATGAGTTCCCTGTATTTCCATCAAGAATCATTTACCTGTCAATCATGAAATTCTGGCATAGTGGATTCTTACAGTTGTTCAGAAATAACTGATTCCACTGCAGATTTCAGCACCAAACCTGGGGCAGACTTCAATCCTGCCATTGTTTCTGTGATCTCGGAGCAGCTCAAAGCAGGGGGGTGAGGCAGAAAGTTTATTTATTAAAAAAAAAGTAACATAGTTTTTAACATCGGTAACCATTCCAGATAGAAAATGTTTCATTAGTAAGCAATATTTCAAACTGATGAGAGCACAGAATGGAAGTTTGTGTTACCTGAATGGAAGAACGATGCTGTTCGCAGCCCTGTGTGATGCCGCGCTGAAAGGAGCATTTGATTAGGAATGCCTTGGCCAGGGCGAGGTCTGGGAGCTTTGGAGGCTGCCCGGGTGTCTTGGCAACCACACACAGTGGAGAGCCCACATCAGCACACACAGAGCGTGTCCCAGGTCTGGCTTCACACCCCGCTTGTGCGAGGCAAGAGAGAAAACTTTGCTGCTGCTGCCGAGACGGGCTTCAGAGACACTGCGGTTCCCGTAGAGACTTTCGCAGTCACTCTCTGTAAGTACAATTTTAAATTAAGGAATGTTTTCTGCCTCTGAAGTCATCTTTGTTAAGCGCGCTGTAGTTCAGGGATGTAAATCAGGCTAAAACACACAGTTAAAACATACAGAAGCCTGCTTTCAATTAGTGAGAAGCTGCTTTAACTAGCCATTAACTGAGTGCTGTGGGACCGAAGGAGCTGAGTCTTAAAAAACCTTAGAGACTGGGAAAGCAGCGCCTGACCCTTCCCTTTTGTCAGCTCGTTCTTTTCAGGGCGAGCCGGTGCATTGTGTGTACAGTGGTACCTACAGCAGAGCAGGGACAGCCCCGTGGGCTCTGCACATCTCCCCCTGCACGGCTGATGCAACAGGAGCCCTGCAGTGCACGGGGAGCCATTCCCGCTCCTTGGGCACTGCAGGCAGAGGCTGTGAGGAAACAGGCTTGAAGAGAAAAACTGAGCTGAGCTGGTCCCTGTTCCCTATGGTGTCTATTTTCTTAGGCAGAACTGGAATCTGCTGTGAGGTTTTGTTCCCACCGAGCTTTTCTGCTTTCTGAAGTGTTTGTGTTTGTGTTTAGTGGAGTAAGAAGTGACTGTGGAAAACCTGGAGATTTATCCCAGGAGGAGATAGAGGAGAGGATGTGATTGTGGTTGTATGGCTGGTTTAGGATAGGGCTGTGTGCATCCATCTCTGGCCTCTGTCACAGCCCCAGCGTGGCCTCAGGGAAGGAGCTGATCTCGCTGAGCAGAGCCCACACAGAGCCGCTCTCCCTGCATGTGATGTGGCTGCGTGGGCTGTGCTGGGGTGGGTGGGCATGGCTGCCTGCTTCGGTGCTCATGGCAACCTCTCCCCACGCCTCTGATGCAAACAGCAGTGCTGCAGGGTGTCTGCACTCCTGGCTGAAGCGTTTTGGGGCAGAGGTGTGCACAGACAGCCTGTGGAGAAGCACATTCCCACGAGGTGAGGGTAGAGCTGTGAGCCCCACAGGCACAGCAGAGGGCTGGGCTGGCCCAGCTCCCTGCAGTGGTACCTGTGTGCTCTGGGGAAAGGCCAGGGCTGGGGCACAGCTCCTCATGTGCAGGTCTCTCCCAGCTCAGCTGCCTCGAGCTTTATCCTGAGGAACACAGCTCCCATCAGCGCTGGCTGGTGACTCAGGCTGCTGCCAGGGAGCTGAGTGTGTCTGCTTGTCCTTCAGCCAGGGACAGGGACCCTCTGTGCCACCCCCAGCACAGCAGAACTTCCCAGCTGCTCCTGGTGTGGGGATGAAGCAGATTAGTCACAGAGTATGTGAGTGAAGGATTCAGATCCTTTGGGAATAGTGAACAATGCAGTGAGAGGAAGGGGAGTCATGACTCAACTTATCGATGCTTTTTGATCACGCAGTTGTACAAATGCTTTCTGTGTGGGGACTGTGAGTGTAAAGGAACTTAGTTCAAAGACTTCACACATCTGAGGCTCAGGCCAAATCCCTGTAGCTTTGGTTCCCTGTTGGAGTGAATGTGTAGTTCAAGTGAGGGCTGTCATCATGGACTGGCAGCCAGATGAGGCTGCTGCACCTCATCAGCTCTCTTTGCCCAGAGCTGCTCACAGCAGGGTCTGTGGGAAGGCAGCTGTGACAGAGCTGGGGACCTCTTGGGCTGAGAGGTGACAAGGATTTGGCTGGCCCTGCTCTTCTCCACTTCCAGTATCACATGGGAGATACCAGAACCTTGCCTTTTAAATCAGCAGAGCTCAGTGAAGTCAGCACTCGGACTGTGCACCCTAATTAAAAGTCCGGCCTGTTGCTGTTTCAGAGAGAATCTGACAGCCTGGGGAGTGAGAGGAGTGTCCTGTGCTCCCTTGGGCAGAGGGTGGTGTGTGGTGAGCTCCTTGGGTGTAGTCTGCTGTTGATTAGATGGTTTGGCTTTTCCTCCTGCCTTGGAGAAGGCTGTGCACTCCACAGCAGTATCCATATGGGTATTTCTGGTGACTCCCCTGCAGCTTTGTGTGATGGCCTTGAGGGTTTAGTGCAGCTTTGGCATTGCTGAGCCTGTTCCTGCAGAGAACTGCTTTGTGTCACCCAAGTAACCTGTGCACATGAACTGTGCTGTGTCTGGTTCAGAGGTGCCAGTTTGCCTCTGAGCTGTGCCTCTGCCATGGCTGATGGGGAATCATCGTGGGAAAGATGCAGATCAGATCACATCCATATCATGTTGTGGCCCAGTTCACTGTGATACTTGTTTCCTACAAGGTTGCTCAGGGATTCTTAACCCATTTTTTCCCTTGGAGAAAAAAGTGGTGTTTTACTAGCAAAAACCAGCATGGATATGAGTTAATTCCAAATCCCAACATATTGTGGTGTTTCCTGTCTGTTTCCCTCATTCATCTCAGTGTATAAAATGTGCTCCATGAGGAGACTTTCCATGAGCATGGAGCAAATCTCCTTTCATCTGTGCCTCCCTCCTCCCTCACAGAGTGTTTGTGTGTGTTAAATAAAGCATCAGGGTTGGTCAGCCCCAGCTTGGACTCATCTCCTGAGCACTAAGGACTCTCTGTCTCTTTTGCCTTTATCTTCCCCCTGCTTTCTTTCTCTATTTTTCAGTAACAGTGCCACCTAATTAGGTCATGGATTGTTTCACACTCAGAACCTTCCAGGAGGTTTTCTAGTAGCTGTGGGTTTTGTTACTCAAGGCACTGGTTCTGCTTGCCCAGCTTTTCTGCCTTGTGCCTCTGTTAACTGCTCCTCACACAGAAATATTTCTCATTCACATGGCTGTGGCAGTAAAAGCTGTGTTAGTTCCATAGCAAGCTGCTACTGACTCCTCAGGGAACTCCCAGAGAAGCATTTTACTCTGAGATAAATTTGCTTTTCTGCATTCCCTACTGTTTTATTAATAAGGATATTTTCCTGAGAAGGAGATTCTCACATAAAGCTGCCTGCAGTTTCAGAGGCTGCTTCTCCCTGGAGCCCAAATAATGCCTCGTGCGTGCTCAAGATGCTGGGATCCCCATCTGGGTAACTGCACACATCTATTGCTTTCAGGCTGAGCAGGGGTCAGCTGCATGTCAAAGGTACCTGGGAGTATAAAACAGACCTAATCCAGGGTGTGGTTGGCCCCAAATTTTGTTATATCTAGATTCAAGGACTCATTTACCACCAGATGTTATTTTTCCTCACAAACAAAATCCAGTTAAGCCTTAAGGAGTAATTCCAAAGGATGTGCTGGTCAGTATAATCAAGAGTGGCAAAATTGGATTTTTTATATCTGTAACCAAAATCTAGGAAACACTCGATACATCCAAATCAATCTGCAGTCAGAAGTCTTTGACAGGATGAGCTAAGGACTAGATGCAGCCCTTACAGTGGATATTTGTAGCCAATTGCTACCTCCTCCCTCAAAATAAAACACTACTTTCCCCCTGTTTTCTAATCTTAGCTTTTAAAGCAATTTAATACATGGTCCTAATTTATGGTTGTAAATTATGGTATCCCCAAATATTCTTTATAGCTGTATAAATACACAGGAAAAAACCCAACCCAAACAGATGAAAGAAGGGCTGATAATTCAGAAGGATTGAAAAGATTTCTACTTTTCTTCAGAGTTAATTGAGAGCAAAGGCTGTTGCCCCTTTACGGCACAAATTTCAATTAGACTGACAGCAGAGCTGGTCACAGAAGGCTGAATCTGGCCTGTAACAATTTGTCAAGGAAAATCTTTCCTGTTTCAATCATTGAACCTTATTAAATCAATTTCATACAATGTTTTAGTCATTGCCTTTCATTCATGCCCAACTAAAGCTTTTTTATAGCAAGCAGTGACAACAGATTTTGCATGCTGGAGATAACAAGACTGCTTTGCCTGGTCACATGCAGCCTAAGAGGCTGTGCAGAAATGTTCATCCTGTTGTCTGCGGGATAAAAAGAGGGGCAGGGGGTGCTTCCAGCTCCTCCTGGAGGAGGAGGTGCCAGTGCATCCAGGTGAGATGGTGATATCCAAGGTTTTAGTAAATATTTCGCTCAGGTTGATCTGTAACACTTTTCAAAGTGAAGATCACATATGGCTATGAAGGGACCACCTTGGTGGGCGTTTTTCCTGTGACATTTGCTTGCTAAATGTGGTTTAGCAAAAGGGTGGAAAGATGCTGAAAGATGGGAGTTGGGTGAGGAGACAAGAAAACGACGTGTAAAGGAAGTAAGAATTGGAGGCAGTTAGGATGTCCCAGATCTGAGCCCCACTCCTGTCTCTAGAAATCTCATAAGGCAGGTTATTCAGTAAACTTCCTGGAGTGGTAGGTACCATCTCTTTTGCATCTCTGTGCATCTCAGTGCATCTCTGCTCACATTTGTATCCAAGTTTGTTGTGTCACCTCTGATTTCTTTTGAGATTCACTTCTCATTCCTTAATCACCTCAAGCACTTAAACCCAGTGGGAATTTGGGGTAAGTCAAAGAGTTTTGAGCTCAGCCTCTCCTGCTGTCTGAACCAACCTCAAGAGCTCCTTGAGATACCCTTTTTGAGCAGGATGTCCTGTCAGGTGTACATGGAAATTACAACTGCCATGATAATTCTTTTTTTCTTCATTTCCCTGTCCCAGCACATGAGAAATCAGGGATGCAGGCTGAGCTCCTGCAGGAAAAGGCATCCTGCCAGGGAAGCAGATCTCAGGTCTTTATAGAAGGAAGTGTCACATTACCAGCTGATTAAACCCGTCTGGCAGAGCCTAAAGCACAAAGCATTGAGGCAGAAGCAGTAATCCAATAACTGTCCTGAGAGGAGCCTGTGGAGCCTTTGGGGTGTTCCCAGGTGAGTCCCTGCAGTGTCTGCAGCCTCAAAGGACAATCCCCGGGTCTGGTGCATGGTTCTGAGGTCGGGGTGCAGAAAGGCAGCTGCACTTGGCAGAAGGCACTGAGGGGAGGATTGGTCTTCTGGCCTTGGAAAGCCTTGGCCTGCCTGGAGGTGTTCATGGGATCAGCACTGTCCCCAGGCAGGGCACAACAGCAGAAAAGCCACAGAGATGTTCATGAAGTGTAGCTGGGACCCAACATGAGTGAGTATAACTGAATGGGGGGGATGAGGGCTAATGCCAAACGTGTCTTTATCAAAAGGAAGCTTGCTACTGATGTCAGTAGATTTTAGACCAGCAAAAGTGCTGGTGCTCACTGGGTCACTGTGGAGTGCTTTTGTCTGGTGGCCAACTACTTTTAGCATTGGATGTCAGAAAAAACAAATTGCTTTTCCCAGGAGCAGCAGCTGGAACATTGATTTCAGCTGGGGAACTCTGTGATGGACTTCATTCAGGGGTTGGGGAGACTTCCAGTTTTGATATTAAAAGTGATTTAATGATAAAATGGCAGCATGACTTGGGAAGGAGAGACAATTGATCCAGTGAGGCAGCCTCACAAATAGCTGTGTCCTGTGTTGCTGCCCAGGGCTCAATCATTTGTGAACAAAAGCACAGATGTAGAAGGAAATGCATCATCTCTGCCACAGCAGAAAATTAGTTGTGAAATACTCTCACCCCACTGTTGCCTGTTGCTCAGGGAGGAGGGAAGGAGTGGAACCGAATATTTGAGGAAAATGTTTCCAGGATGAGGGTGATTCTGGTCCTGTGCAGCATCCATTCTAGCAGGGTACTGCACTGAGTCCTGGGGATGGCATTGCAAGAATGGGGAAAGAAGCATCCAAGTCCCGACTTTATCACTTTTCTTGTCTGAGCTCGAAGTCACTTGGAAGTAGTTTTAGGGCTGGAGATCACCTAGGCTTTATTCCTGCTGTCCAGCAAAGCCTGTGTTTCTTTGAGCTTTTATCACACAAATATGCAACAGGAGCAGTTAAAGGGTGGGGAGTGGGTGTCTGAGCACCGTTAAAGGCACAGCCTCTCTCTGCCAGATTTCTTTGCAGTGCAATGGCAGTGGCCACTCTTTCTTTTCATGTGGGTGTTGGGGAATTACACTGGTGGTATCCCAGCTGAGCTGCCCTGGAAGTTTGTTCCTTGTTCTGTGTGTGCCTTGCAGCACCCGACAGCACCTCCCAAAGGCCAGTGAGTGAGAACAGCTTCTCCTGGGGGATTTGGGGAAATGAGTGCAGCTGTTTGTTCACAAAACAGCTGCACTGCAGGTGAGCAGGCTCCCTCTGCAATAACCCAGGTTTCCTCATGTCCTTCCTGGTGCTCTCTATCTAAAAATTATCCTCCACTGGAGTAAACCTGTGGTATGTAGAAATTATTGCAATGATCCCAGAAGAAACCACAAACTCGAGACACGAATTTCTGACTGCCTTCCAGTTAAACACTCACAATGGGTCCATTTGACGTCATCTGGCATTTGTCAAACTTATCACAGTTCATGTTAACCACAGTGTACTTTTGGGACCCATTAAGACTGTGTGTGTCACCCAGGGAAAAGGCCACAGGAATCAGATCCAAAATATTTGCATTGCTTGCAGCCAGGGCTCACAGCATGGCAAGGCTCAGGGTGCTGGGATTTGGGAGGTGTTGGTGTGGCTGTGCCCCAGGTTTGGAGCTGGGAATCAAAAGCACAGCAAGGGCAGAAGGTGACTGGGACCCTGACATGCTGCTGAGGACAATGGCTCACAGCCACCCCTCCCCTCCTCACTGCTGCCCAGTGTATGCTCTGAAAAATAACAACAAAAGAATTGACTTTCTGAAAGACATTTGCATTTGTGATGTTTATAGCACAGAGCCTGGTCCTCCTACTTAACTGTATCATGAGTTAATCCATTCATTTCAGCAGCAGAGCCTGCTGCTGAGTTGATTTACACTGGATAATTCCAGGTTAACTAAGCTACAGTCACTGAGTAATCCCAGTTATAAGAACATTCCTGAGTGCTGGGAGAGAAATAAGGTGGAAGCACAGACACACCTGGCAGGCAGTCAGAGCAGTGTGAGTGTTTACAGACCTCACTGTGAAACATGATTGTGTGCCTGAGGTTCAGGCTCACAGGTGGGGTTTGTGTCAAAGAGGAAAGTTTGACAAAAAGTGCTGATGAAGACCAGGCTACTGTCCCAGTACAGACTAAAAATACATTGCATTTGTCATTGTGAACATTTGCACTTATTAATAGCCAATATTAAAAAAGCTCTCCGAGTCCATCTGTTAAAGTGTCTGGCTCAAGCAATGTGTGTTCAGAGGAAGTTTTTGAAAATTCTTGCCTAGGGAAAGAGTTTTTTCTGTCTTTAAAATGTTAACAGCATTTTTCTGAAATTTGTTTAAAAAGTTTTACTTACTGAGGTTTATAAATCATGACCAAATTCTCATTGTAACACCACTGTATTGAGCAGTGGCTGGGGAATATTGAGATCAGAACTGGATTTGAGTGATCCAGCCTCATGTTGGCATGGTCAGGGCTGTAGCCACCCCTTATCAGTACATCAAGGACTTCGATAAAATCGGGAGATCATGTACCAGGTGAATTATTAATGATGGGGGTTTGGATAGCCCCTTAATACAGGATAGCACATGGATACAAGATTTATGTGCTGGGAAATCTGTAAGAAATATGGCCCTTAGATTTTCCAGCCTGATCACAGGATGTCACCATTGTGGGATATAAATCTAGAAGATATAAACAATTATCTCCATGTGAGTGCTGGCTAAGTGTGGAATTGAAGGAGCTGAACAACTCCACACTGAGCCAGCCCCATGGTGTGACAGAGGCAAAGGGAATCCCTTTGTGACCCCTCCAGTCAAGGGACAGGACACTTTGTTGTGCTGTGGCCTGGAGGAGCCCGTGGTGGTGCTGAAGCTGCCATCCCTGGTGTTGTTCCAGGCTGCAAGTGCATCTGAGGGTGAGAATCCCTTAGCAGTGGTTCCCATGCTGGTGACGGGTTTGTCCTGGTGACTGACAGCTGTGCTAATGAGGTTATTGTGAGGAGGCAATCAGTGCACAGAAATGTTTTTATGTCTTATGCTCTGGGATCTTGGGGATTCTGTGCCCTGAGAGGCTCTGTCTCTAGCTGGCTGGGCCAGAGCAAAGGGCAGGACATAAAATGACTGTACAAGAAAAACCCCTGTTGCTTTCTCATCTGCATTAGGGGTTAGTTTGTCAAAGTCATTGTAGGGCCGTTTGCTGATGTATCAAGACAGAATTCTCTAAGTGTTTTTATGTACCTTGGAAGTGAAAATACCTGGGGGAGCAAGGCAAGTCCATTAGTACCTATGGACAACTGGTGGTTCACAGTTGCTCCATTTCTAGGTAAATCCCCTCTGCTCTCACTCTCTGAATGCTCAGTGAACTCTGTTGACTCAACTCCAGCACAGCCAGCTTATCTCTGTCTAGTGCTGTGCCCTGGGAGCCTCAAATCTGGGTCTTGGCTCAGAGCAGAACAAAATACTGGAGGGCTCTGACTGGGCAGGGGTGGTGTGGAGGAAGAGGGTGGAATTCTGGTTGCAAGGTTTGATAAAAAAATTTATCTTTTCTCTTTTATTCTCTGTTTTTGTCTCACTGGAGTTGTGCAATCTTTTTCCAAAGCACCACTTTCACCATGCAAAAATCATGTTTCCTTTCTCTCTCCCCACTGAACTTTGCTTACTATATATCTGTGAGCTGCAAAAAAGAGCCTCAAACCAGCAGTGGCTACAGCAGCTCCTGTCTCTCAGGTTTTAAAATTAAAAGATTAAAATCCACCAAAACGAGATGTCATGGAAAGCATTGAGTTGTCATTTTCTGGTGCCACAGAAAATTGACTTGCTGTCTCTTGCTGCTGCAGTACAGAGCCGATGGAAGTACTTCGCTTGCTAGATTTCAATATGAATGGAGATGGGTGATGAATAGGAGCCACAAATCACAAAGGTGATGTGCCAGGGATGGCCCAGGTTGGATATTGGATGATTTTGATGCCTGTACCGAGTCGTTAAGACTAGAATTCATGATCCAGATGATAAGACTGTCCCTGTGTAACTTTTAAATTAATATTTGTATGTTTCTTACTGAGATTGGACTTCCCTCTGTGATATCCAACCATGCCTCTGAAATGCTTTATAGGCAATACTCACAGGAAGTAGTGGGGGTTTTCCATCTGTACATTAAGATTTTACTGGTTGCTATTTTTTAACCATATCCAAGAATGAGAATCCTGTTTCTGGATAGAACTGCTGATTGAGCCCATTCCTGACATTCTGCATGATCCAAGATCCTAAACCCAAAAGTAATCCTGAACCAGGCATGTACCAATTTGCCGCAGCTGCAGCTTGGACTGAAAGGATTTTGTGAACATTTCTTACTGAAACAGGTTTAGCCTGACAGTCCAGCTCCTGCCACAACTGTGGCAGTGTCTCTCTGTCAGAGGGAACTGGAAACATCTGGTTCCTCATTTGGTGAAGCAAAGAGCCAAAAGTGAAAGATAAGGGACACAGCAGCCAAGTGCCACAACATCACTGACTGCAGAGCCACAGGAGCCAGACCAGTTCACCTCTCTCTTGTATCCATGGAGAACCCGGGACTGCAGGGGCTGGGGTCTGTCACTGCTGTCACCACACGGCCACAGGTAACAGGAGGATGAAGCTCAGCTGGCAGGGAGGGCCCTGCAGGGGTCAGTGCTGGCGCTGGGGAGGTCACAGGACACTGGGACAGCAGAGCCACACCCTGACCTGGTGGGAATGGCCAAACACAGCAAACAGCTCAGCTCCTGCACTTTGCAACCTTCCCATCCCTCTGACAAACAATCCTCCCCTCAGCCTGGATGGAGAGACCACAGCTGCCCGTGCCAGGGGCTAAGCCAAGGCCACCCCCTGCCCGTGGGTGTTTTTTCCCTGGTGACAGCCGGGTCCTGTACTGGTGGCACTGGGATAGGTGACCAGCTGTTTCTGGAGTCCCATTACTGGGTATGTGCTACATGAAGATGGTGCTGGATTGGTAAGACAGAAAAGGTTAATGGTCTCAGATGCAATTTTCCAAACAAATGAAGCTTTGATCTGCAATGTAATTTAGATTATCTAAATCCTACGCAGTCTGGGGCCTGAGATGTATCACGATTCTCAACTAAAAAGCATTTCCTGTGGCACAGTTTGGTGTCTTGCAGAGATAACAAATGAACAAGGATTTCTTTTAACTTCCATGTCCCTCTTCTCCCCAGGTTTTGTTGTCTTTCCTAACCTCATTCATCTGCTACAAAACAGGGCTGGAGACAGGACCTTGTTTTGGGCAGACCTGAGAGCACTTCTGAGGCCTTCTGTGAAAGAGATCATGAGGCGAAGCAGGAACTAATGTCTATGTTGCATTAAAAGTCAACATTTTGACAGAGAAGTTTTCTTTTGAGATATAAAACTGCCCATTTGAGGGCAGAAGAGGAAGGATCAAACATCCTGCAAGCTGTGATCTATCATCATATGGTGCATGGTCAAGTTGTCAGTCTAAACACTGTCCTGGTTTGCAAATTTCCATAAGCACAGATGTGCTTTGGGCACAGTGGGCTCATTGTCCCAAGAAAAATTGAAGGGAGCTCTTGAGTGATGTCTTATTATAGAGATGTTGCTGCTAAAAGCAAATTCTCCCAGAGAGTAAGTGCAGATTGTTTCTGTTATTGATTGCCACGGTCTCTGCTTCATTGAGACCACATGGCCCACGTTGTTTTTGTAGCTGTCTTTTATTAAAACTGACAAAGAGGTATCAGCGTTTGAAAAGATGAGTCTTGAGAGTCCCCAGGGCGGCATTTTCATGCTGTAAAGTGATACTGGCACATTTGATCCACAGATGCTTTTAACACAGTGATAAAACAAAGCCTTTCCTTTCCAGGGTGGTCTTCTACACTACAAAGCTTTCTGTTTTTTCCATGCTCAGTGGGCCAAGAAGTGGACAGAACCTGCAATTCTTCCTACCTTGAGCTGTGCTCTCAGGATCTAGTCCTGTGTCCTAAACTGTTGAGGACATCCCTATGTTTTCAGTTTTTTAAGGTATTCTTTGCTACTACATTAAAGGCTCATAATGCATTTTACATTCACATGGGCTATCTGTACTGGTTTTCAGTGTCCCTGAGACTGGTGAAAGTTTTCATCCTTCTTTCATCCTTCTTCCTGCTAACCAACATTTACAGTCCCTAATCCTCTCCTGTTCTTGTACCTGACTTTCTAAGAAGCCAGTCAGAATTTTGTTTGAACATACAAACCTGAAGTTGGTTTGTTTTTATTTTTTGGCATTATATTTGAAGGTATCTAAAAAAATTTAGATCTGAGACATTTCATACTAGGACCTATCATGAGTGGAAATGTTTGACCTCAATCTGTCTGTGCAGCAGCTCCTGATCTGTAAAATGGGAATACCATCTTCTCTCATTTTGAAGAGACTTTATGAAGATAAATTAATCGTTGCAGAGCACTCAGATGTCAGAGTGATGAACACCACAGAAAAGCTTGGGGGGAAATAAATAGTTCTGTCTGCAGAGCTGGCTGTTAGTAGTAGCCATAAATAAGACATGAAGCTGCACTTTGATCAAGAGACTAAAGCAGATATTGAATAGTTGCTGATAAGCCAAGCACCAGCCAGTCAGAGTCCTGAACACATCCAGACTGGTGGGAAGTAGTGTAATTGTGTGATTAAAGAGATGTGTTAATGCAAACGAGCCATAGGACCAAAGTGAAGCTGCACCCATGGGCTCAGTGTAGGTTTGTCCTTGCTTTTGGATGTTCTGTTCTCCAGCCTTGCTGTGTGCCATGAGAGAAATACTAGCCCCTGGTGAGCATGAATTATTCTCATCCTGGCCAACTGATTCTTTTTCTTTCCCTTTCCTCTGCGAACAAGTTATCTTACACAGAGAAGGGACTCAAAGCTTAAAAACGTTGTGAAAACATGCTCAGAGCTGGAACTACCAAAAAGCTCTTCTGGCAGCAGCCTGTCTTCTACAGAACATGGAAAGCATAATCCAGCAAATTGGTGTGTCAGAAGGGCTGTCAGACCCCCTGCTCCCCTCCAGCTCCAGGCTCACCTGAGCCCTGGCTGGTTGCTTGTTTGGCCAGAAAAAAATGCACTGAAGCCTCCTGTGCCTACAGCCACTGTGGAGACAGCTGAGTAAACGTGATTCCATCTTTGTGGTGCAGTATGGAGCCCCTTGGCTCCACCTTGGTTTAAGCTCTGAGGTGGCTGAGGGGTGCTCACACTTCCCTTTCTATGCTCTGGTCAGCAAAGTGAATGTGTCCATGCCCTCAGTCTGCAGAGTCCTCCAGCCCATTTCTAAAGGAGAGGCTACGTGTTTTTCACTTGAATTGGCTCATGCTGTTCTGGTTTATTTTTTTGTTACTGGGTATTTTGACAAAGGTTAAATAGAATAGATTTTGTGTCTGTCTACAAAAATACAGATATTTTTGTAATGCTTTTGACAAAGGTGCTTTAGTCATGGATTCACCACTACGATTATGACATTCCTTCAGAGCTTAACATGAAAAACTTAATGGTACAGTTGCAATGATGAACAAAATATAGACTGCTTTTCAGAGGGGGATGTGTATCCTGTGCCATTATCTGGCCTTTTCACTCGCAGCTCTTGACTACTTGTCCCTCATGAGGGGTTTTGGAAAATCCCTCCAAACGCCTCATTAAGCAACCCAAGTATAACCTACTGATGGCAGAGAGGTTACAAGAAGCTCATCTCTGCAGAGAGCAGTGTGTGAGTCCCCTGAGCTGTCCTCCTGCTGTAATTGCATGTCACAGAGTCAGTGCAGCTTCATTCCAGGCACAGGGAAGGGGCTGATGGCCCCAGCCAGCTCCGAGCTGCCTGCGGTGCTCTCACCCTGCACTGAGCCCCTCCCGGGCGGGCCCTGCGCCTGGCCGGGGCTGTTTGATGTGCCCGCCCTGTTCCTGGGGACGGGACACAAGCAAGCTCTGCTTGCAAGGTCATGGGCACAGCAGACCCCCGTGGTGCAGAGTCTGAACTGCTGCTTCCTTAGTTGCTAAAATAAACCTCTCTGCAGGCACTTGGGGTTTTGTTTTTTGGGAGTAGGAGCAGGGGGTGAGCTGTGCCTGCTGCACCCAGAACAGAGTTCCCCTGCAGCTGTAGTTTGGAGATGACCTCCTCACCCTGTTCAGGGATGAAGGGATGGGGAAGGCAGGGAAGAAGCTGCAGAAAGTTCTGGAAAGGCTCTGCCAGCTGTAAATGCAGCCTGTTTCTGCCCCCTCTGCCATCTTCAGCTCCCCTGCTCTACATTTGTCCTGTGTTCACCCTATCTCAGCCTCCTCCTGACTTCCCCTTCAGTCATGGGAACAAGCTGTAGTTGGGAGCAAGTTCAGTCTGTCCTCTTTTCTCTACCTCAAAGTGTCTTTGCCTGTTCTGATTGCAAGGTCTTTGGGGCAGGGACTGTATGCTCCCTGTGTTTTGGCAGAAACTGCCTTAATTAGGGATCGTTCTTGGTTTGTTCTGTCATAATAAAAGGGATTCATAATAATACTGCAGTAACTCATGCCAGTCTTACTTCATTTCCTTCAAAGAAAGCACTCAGAAATAAGATGAGAGTAGATGAGATGAAGATCAGACCAGCTGTAATTACAAGTCTGCGATATCTCATTTTGGAGCAGAGCAGTTACACGCAGTAGTAACTTGGCCGGCTCTTATTGTAAGGGAAAAACCCACACAAAAGGTATTTTTACATAAGTCTGTAAAATACCCACCAATATTCATCAGAGAGAGCATGATTAAAAGGCTTTTGAAGCATGATTGGAGTTGCCAGTTTTCATGAAATAATTAAGATGCAGGTTTGGTGTACATATATTCTGGTGATCTCATTATCTTCATTATTAATTAGTCTCTGTTCTTCACATTTCAGCTCCAGTTTCTTGTCATTAGGGTGACTCGCCTGTGAGCGATGCCTTAGTGAGATGCAGAGGAAGGATTCTGCCTCTGGAACAGCAGAGGAGGTGCCAGCCTTTGTTCAGAAGTGCTCCAGAGAAACTGCAGTGCTTTGTACCAGATCAGCAGGTTTCTCTGCCATTAACTCTCCCAGTGAGGTGCCCTGCTGGGTGTTTCCTGGCCAGGAGCCCCTGGTTTCAGCAGGCACTCTGGGTGCTACTGGCAATCATAGAATCGTGGAATCATAGAATGATTTGGGTTGGAAGGGACCTTAAAGATCATCTCGTTCCAACCCCCTGCCATGCCTCACCACCTGCACAGGGAAGGGAACAGCAGTGATTGCGATTTAGGCACTCAGTGATGTGTTCATCAATCTTCTCATTATCATCCAAATTACGAATATTTTTTTCTGGCATTCTTCTGCAAGCGCCTTTTCCAGCGTGCATAGGTTTTGTTTGGGCGATCTGTGGGATCTGGCAGTGCCAAGCATCCTTTTGCCAAAGTACCCATCTCTTTTCTTTCCTGTGGTAATGAGGATAAAAGCTTAGTCCATTGACAGCTGCTTGTCTCCATCCTCAAACCCTGGGCAGGACTTGAGCACAGGTACTCCCAGGTACAGTTAATACAAGTGGCATGTGGAGGGTAGGATTTAGGAAAAAAACAAGATGAATTAAGGTGGAAACGGAGTGTGAAGGAACGCCCTGCTGTTTTCAGGGTGCAGGTATTTGGCACATGATGAGTGTGTGTTTTCCTCTGGAAAGCAGCAACTCTATTGTTGATGGGGTCACAAGTACCATGTTCGGGAGGATCTCAATTAGCAGAGCCTGCTCCTGCAAACCTTACACAAAGCCTGGAGCGTGTTTCAGTGTCTGTGGCCATCTGAGCAGTCACTAACCTGCACAAATTCCTCAGCTGCCTGAAATCATGACGGGAGAATAAACTCCGGTCTCAGATGGGAAAAATGCATCACGCGAGCTCCTCTTCTGCGGCGCTGACTCAGTTGAGTTGCAGCTGCACCGAGCAGAAGCTGCTGTCCCGGCAGACATGCAGACACCCTTCCCCTGCACCCTTGCTGCTCTCAGGCATGCAGCACTTCAAGGCCTGTGTCCCTCCCAAAATTAATCCTCATTCCTCCAGGAGAAGCCAGTGATGGTCACCTGCCCTCCCTCAGCCATGGCAGCGTGCTCTGCTTTTCCCTTTGTGGGAAACAAATCATAAGTCATATTAAACAGAAAATGATCACTTTACCATGAGATGTGTAAAAATAAGGTTTTTGTCTCGATGGACTTCAAAGGCAGCTTATAACAATCTCTACTTAATCAGGCTTCGCTTTAATGAAGTGAGAAATGGACCTGTATTATAGTTAGGGTTATTATTTAATAAAGATTTTATACAGTCACTCTTTAATGAGGAGTGATTCTCTAAACTCCTAACATTTTCTAGGACCTTTATGAGAAATGCATCATCAGTGAGAGATTTGTGCCTTCTCAATTATTACTGTGAAGTAAATGTCAAAGCCCTGGGTAGCAGCCTGAGTAGTGCACTCAGCAGGTGTACCACGCAGTTGTGCATATGTCCTTAACATCTCTATTATAATACTCATTTTAGCTATTACTGCTTTATCCGTTTAATGCTTATTTCATGTTTTTCTCATCACAAGCTGTTGAAAGCAGATTTGTGTCGGGTAATGGTCCTGTAATTGTCAGGTTTCGCAATGTCTGCAGTAGTGCCTGATCTGTGTAACAATACAAACACTTCTGACTTTCAGGAAACAATTACAAAATGTACCGTGAGGGTAATTATTTCATGTATGATTGTTGTTTATTCTGCAGTGAGCCCCTGACATACAACTGTCTCTCTCAAGCTGAATACTGAAAGGAGAAGCAGATTTTAGAAGTGTCCTATTTAAAAAGCAGTGAAGTTCCCTGTCCCTAAACATGTCTTGTAGAAATTGCTTTCCCGTTCATTTGGATTAATGAATAGGAGGATGTCAGGGAGGGGTTTTCGATTCCTGTTGCACCGTTCATTATCAGCTCCTCAGCTCCCCGGGAGAGCTCCCGAACAGGACGGGTCTGGAGCCCACAGCCCCTGCTGGGAGCCCGAGGTCTGCCGGGTGCCCTGGGACCTGCCCCGAGCCGTGCCCTGCCCGGCCCCGGTGCCCTCCCTGCACACGCGGGGACAGCGCTCTGAAGCTGCGCTTGGCTTTCATCTGTTGCTGGTACTCTTTGTTCCACTAAACCTCAGGCATCCCCTGCCCTTCCAACACTTCTGTGCTCAGCACAGACGGAATTCTTTTCATTTTCTTTCAATGAACTGCGAAAAGGGTCAAGTTCGGTGAATTGCTTTAAGCATTGCATATATATAAGAACTGGGGCTGATTAGTTTCTTTCTCTTCTTTTGCTTTTTGAGCAGGAATGTTTTACACTTAGGAGCTGCTGGCTGTGATGAAAATGAGGGCAGGCTCAGGGAATACATGGGACATGAGATGTTATGCTGGTAGATGGGTTTGTGTCTGCCTGCTTTGCCGTTTTCTGAGAATTTCATTATCCCTTCTTTCAAGTAACTTTTGGGCCTCTCTGGAAAACGCCTCTCTTTGGACACAGTAAAGTCCAAAATATTTTAGAAGTATAAAGTACTTAAGTGAGCTTTCAGTGATTTACATTTACAGTATCTTTGTAACTCCGTGCATGAGCACTGCTACAAAGGTATGCCCCAAAGAGTTTTGCCTCTTCTGAAATACCTGGAAGTAACATTAAAGACAGGCTTTGGAATATGGCCAGATCCAGTGGCAGGGGAACAGCTGGGGAGTCTTTCATTTTCCGAGTTTTTCAGTGGCATTACAGTCGGGAGGGAGGTGTTTGTTTGCTGCCTGAATCCTGCAGGATGGTGTTTCCTTCCATGTGTGACACAGCAGTGACAACTGTGACAGTCAGTAAGGACAGGGTTTGGCTCCCAGATAAGAATTTTATGGAAAGTGGGTTTTTTTTTGTATTCCCTATTTTGCCTTGGAATCTTCTGCTGCAAAATCACCAAAACAGATTTTCTTTATGTTTTTCTTTATTAGTACAGACAGCACAGTAAACACAGCTCTTCTGAGGTGTTGCGAAAAAGGAAGTTACACAACTTCTAAGAAGTGAAGGGAATATAAAATAACCGAGTCAGTGTGACTGTTCTCAGCCTTTTTGTTTTGCTTCTCATTATCTTGTAACTAAAGGGATTAAAATCAAGGACAAAGCAGACATCACTTCCTAACAGGATCTGATTTGCCTTGAGCAGGCTGAGGGTGCTCAGCCTGACACCACCATCCTGGGGAGGCCGTGCATGTGTTCAGTTGTGTTTTGGTAGGAATGAGGGTGCTCCGGGCAGGTGAGGCTGTGAACCCTGATGTGCCCAGACATTGTCCCTGGGGACCTGGCAGCCCTCAGCGCCTGCCACTGCAACCCCTTCACTTGTGAGGCATCAGAAACCCAAAATCAGTCTGTAAAAATTCTTCTGTTCCATCTCAGATGTGTTCCTGCACTCACCACCTGCAGGAAGATTGTCCATTACCAAGCCGGGGGTGGGGAGGCTCTGTCCACCCTGGCCTCGAGTACTTCCAGGGATGGAACATCCACAGCTTCTCTGGGCAAGCTTTGCCATGTACACACACATCATTATATAAAAACCATAAAACTTACATATAAATATAATTAATAAACATAATTGCACACCATTTTATTTAATGTACAGTATAAAGTTATATAATATTATATTATATAATATAGAGGGAATTAATCGGGTTTAAATCAGGTTTTAAGCCGCATTTCATTCTTCAGGAACCCCAGGCCTCTTCTCTCTCACCAGCAGTTGCGGATAATTTTAATTACAGATAATTTTGAGCAATACCGCGTTATTTTTGACCAAAACCAGGTGACTACGACTGAACCTACGAGCGGGGTCGGGCACGTGTCATTCTCACACGCCGGAGCGCAGCTCCAGGCGCACACAGCCCGTGCGGCGGGGCCCTC